>JADLZK010004590.1:0-489128 GCA_015847255.1 Hyparrhenia diplandra | reverse complement strand
ATAGAGGACTTGTGACTTTAGAAATTAGACTTGGTCGCCATAGAGTCACCGACGATAACTACGGAATTTTACGTGAGGACACACCCCACAACCCTCGTTACCCACGATCTATCTACGATGAGGACTAGAAACACCGCCGCCTGACACCCCTTAGAACTCTGTAAACTGTGAGAACAAGCCGATCCGAGAACGAGATCCGTTGGTCGGAATTACGGTAGTTTCAGCTAGATTCGTGTGGAATACTCGGACCACGATTCCTGCTGAAATAAACCTAACCGAAGCCTTGTGGATTCTCCGTTCAAGGAACCTCAATTACTCCGTGCTAGAACTGAATCAGGAAAAAGGTCGAACAGCTTCCATGCAACAAACCCAGACACCTCAATTACTCACCACTAGGTCAAAATTCCACACTCCAAGAAGAATATCTCGAAGAACGATAGGTGGGGAACGAACCACGGACTCGGTAGGAAGGGAAACGGAACTTATCACCTGAAGTCGTCGGAGAAATAGCGGAGCCGAGCTTGATGACTCCACGCACGTGCCGAGGAACGCCGAATCCGATACCAAGTGTCACACCCCTGACCGCCGGCGAGGATCACCGTCGACGTGAGCACAAGCACACAGAGGCAAATCGGAATACGGAGACGCCACCAGAGCAAACCCTCTGGATTGGCGAGTTCAGATAACTGAAAACGAATAAGCAAGTCGCCAGGACACGCTACCTGTCCGGGTACTTGTACCCCTTTACAACGCTAACATCGGGGGTACGAATAAGCAAGTCGCCAGGACACGCTACCTGTCCGGGTACTTGTACCCCTTTACAACGCTAACATCGGGGGTCCACCCGTCATACATAACACAATACTGATAAATGGAAATACGCTAAGACTATAACAGAAACGTCTTCCTCTCCTTCGTCTTGTTACTCACTCAGCACTGTCCGCCGCGACACATTGCTGCCGCTACTAACTTGAGGACATGTATCTTCCTGATCGGTGTCATGCGTGGGGCTTAGCTTTTTTATTACCAGTCAGCACCCCAGTCGCTTCATTATCCTGTACTACGTATACATGCATACACTGCAGGGGAGCAACAGCTGAAAGATGCCCTTTCGGCAGCTGATAAACCTGCTCCATGAAACACCTTGAACAAAACAGGAGCAAATATAAGAGGCTGGAAGTACAGTAGCTCTATGTCATAGAATTTAGATAGATTAAACATTGCAACATCTGATATTATATTACACAGTAAACCAGCCTATTCTGGTACAGATATTTTGTTGTAGAAACGAAAGAAAAGCCCTGAAACTAATAGTAGCAGTTCTTGTCCAGGCCACCCCCGACACCACCTCCGTTTTTGGATAGTAGGAAGTCTCCTGGAGTGCTCATAACCTCATCCCAGTGCCTCCAACAACTCTTCAAGATCCGCAATCCAAAGATCAGCACCAGTTACTTGCTCCAGTTTAGCCAATTCATCAACAAGGGCATCCTTCAACCTCAACAATACTTGTATGTCCATGTCGCAAAGATCACCGAATGTTATTTTGAGCAGATGACCAAAGTCCTTGTCACTTTCAATCAACTTGTATCCTCTTTCATTTAACGTTGCCACAAGATTATCTTCCATGATGTCAATCTCATGATTTGTAACTTCTTCAAGAAACCTAATCTTGTTGTCAAGTATAGCAATACAATTCTTCTTATGTGCCAAAAGCGATACCTATGTACAAGAAATTATAATATTTTCAGATTATATAAACGTCCAGAAATACAAGAGAATGACACTAATTAAGAAAATTCAGCTTACCTTTCTTTGAGCGTAATATGGCAGCCTGATGTCAAAGAAACGGTGTATAACTGCACAATGAAAATGCAATTAAACATTATACAATGAAGGAACAAATTAACTTTACCTTATAAAGGCACAATGAAAATGCAATTAAACAACAAACAATGAAGGAGCAAATTAACTCTTGTCAAGTCACATTGCAAGTATTCTCATTTAACAAGGTCCATGAACCATTTAGTTTGCGCTTTACCGCAGCAACCCACAATCCAACTTAGTTACTGTTAATCTGTTAATCTGCGCAGGCAAGACAATCAATCATGCTAACTGTTCCAGTGGCTGGGTTCATGGATATCATAGGTGCCAGCCAGTTTCCACTTGAGTTCACTCACTTTGATTGGATCTACTAACTCAGCATCTATTGCCAAAACTACCATGACTTGCATGTGTTGAACAAGATGGGTATCAAGCAGAATGAATTGAGAGGGCTGCAACCAGTCAAAGGGTGGTGTAAAGTGCAACTACTGCCATTACATGGTGCAAGTGACAAAGCAAACAAGATACACTTTATGAAAATTAGCCAAAATATAACTTACTCGCTTCTGCACTATCAAACTTCACCAACCCACCATTATGATCTATCAAATTCATGTTTTTGTCGATATTTGGCTAACCAATTTGAAAAAATTCAACAACCCTACTTTCTTGGCTTCTATCAATTTCTCAGCATTCCAGAACTTGACCTTGAACTTTATATTTCTTTCTTCATGTAGCTCTTGAAAATTCTGCATGAGCATAATATTAATTAGTATTTTTCCTAACATATTTGCCCTACGCCATGAACAATCACGAAAAAAAAAAAAACATTCATTAGATGACACAGTAAATGAACTAGAGAATCAACTTCATTTCTCAATACCTTGACAATTGCTTCAGGTTGAGGCTTTGACGTGAGTGATAAAAGAAATTTTCTGTACTCCTTAATTGTCTGTGTTGGGGGTATATTAGTGATTTCAATTTCTGTATCACTGATTTCATTTAGAAGACCTGAAATTATGAACACTCCAGTTTCTTTAGAATCCTTCACTTCTCCCTGTTCAATCATAATCATAAAACAACATAATCATAAAACTGTTCTGTTAAAAGATGCATATCAAAATAGCAAGGCAGTAAAAAATAAGTCACATATAAGATTGTCAAACATAAACATTCTATTGATTACTTACCCTGAAGCCTACATAGTGTGGTCTCATTGATATGAACCGTGTTGTACGCGCCCTTTTCAATGAATGACCCCTTTTCAATAAAATTAATAAATTCTTAATTATTATTTTGGGGTCAAACATGGGGACAGTAGTGCTCCATCCCGTAGCTACACCATCACAACCATTCACTATGCACATTGGGAGAACAGGAAGAAACCTACAAAAATACAAGTGAATGCATGAGAAAATATATATATATATATATATATATATACTCTTATTCCCCTGCCTTTATTTGCCATCAACAGCTTGCATACCCCCGCCACCAGCCTAACCTCGAACCCTCCCACTTCCGTGGTGTGCTGGCGGCGATGAACCGTGCGGTGGTGTGCTCGACGATGAAGTAGTAGCCATAGGTGAGCGCCAGGACCGCGGTAGTTGGTGATGGCGTGGCGGAGCACATTGCCGAAGTTGTGCATGTGGCCGGACCTGTGGAGCTTCCGGTAGTTGCCATTGGGCATGTTGTGGCCGAACGCCACGCCAGCACGGCGAGGGACGACAGCGTGTGCAGTGGATGAAGGCCTCGCGCCACGCACCGTGAACACGCCGGAGAATAGTACGTACGTATATATATGTATACGGAGCTCCCAGGCCAAGTATTTTTATTTATTTGGTTAGCTCATCAATCAGCCAACTAAAAGGTGCTTAACGAGCTCGTGTATATGCATGGAAGTAGATATACATACGTGCACACGTTTATTCTTCATTTTCTACATTGCATTGCTCCATTTATTAGGTTTGACCGACCCACATACATATAACGCATGTGTATCACCAAGTTATATTAACTTGTTATTTGATTAGCCAACTAAGTATATTGTGCTCTTATACGTCCGCCCGTATTTACAGCATAGGCGGCCGGCCACATATTCTTGTGAGCCACAGCCATGTTCAGGGAGGAAGACGGAGGGCAGGCGGGTCTGCCCTATGAGAAAAAGGGCGGGCGAGCGCGAACTTGGCCAGCAAAGAGATGGGGGAGGCCATATGGGTGAGATGAGAGATTGGGAAGGGGCTTTTTTTGATAAATAGTGCGGTAAAACTGGGCTGGTTTTGTCCTTTGGACCTGGAGTGAACCGGTATGCAAGTTTGCTGGGCACATATCTTGTTTCATAGCTCGTGGACATATTTAAGACACCGTTGCAAGTTAATGGACCTACCGTGCATTTTAATCCTTAAGAATTATATAAAATGTGTCTATTCTACTGTTTCTAATTAACATATTCTAGCCTGCGCAACTACGCTGTGGGTTTTGCTAGTACTTTCAAAAGTGTGGCTTAGTGGTAGTTTTTGCATGCATAGTGTAATTCTGTGAAATTTATTTATTATCAACACAAAATTAACAGATATATAATTAACAGATATTAGAACTTACCATCGTGGTTCAGCTACAATGCCACCTTCATGCCAGAAACTCAGCAAACATTCATCTTCCTTTCGAAAAATAAGGTTTGCAAATCTTCCCAATTTTATGTGCAAGTACCTTGCAGCTCTACTTTCTTGAGTTCCCTGAAATTAAGTATTTTATAAAAAAGGAGAATGTTCTGTTAGTAAATCTTATGCAAGCATATATCTGTTAGCAAAGTGTTAGAAGTGTCTGGGCAGATTTTACAAGTTGCACAATCAACGTAGTAATTACTATCCCCTGTCTTCCACGATCACCGCATTTTATAGCACATTTTATAGCAATAAGACCATTCTATGTTTGTGTGTGTTATCCTATGCAAGCATATATCTGTTAGCAAAGTGTTAGAAGTGTCTATGGGCAGATTTTAGTAGCAGATATCTGTTAGCAAAGTGTTAGAAGTGTCTATGGGCAGATTTTAATAGCAGATCTCAAGTCGCTAGTTGTCAGAATTGCACAATCAACGTAGTAATTGCTATCCCGTGTCTCCCACGATCACCACATTTTATAGCAATAAGACCATTCTATGTTTGTCAGTGTGTTATGTGCAACAGCTCCTTTGAGGAGGCTTCTTGGCTATCATGTTCCAAAAATAAGACACATTACACAATAAATTTACCTCAATGCGAAATCCAAACTGTCCTTTCGGCTCTAAAAGATTTATGTTGTTTTTGCCAACGAAATTCTGTGCCATGCCAATAATTGTACTTTCCATGTCAGTTCCATGATATGCTGTCGTTTTGCATACATGACCAGAAAATTGATAGACCTACACATACCAAGAAAAAAAATCTATGAACAATCTTAGACAAACAAGCCTTGCACACCAAAGATGGGTATGGTTTTTCTCACCATGTCTTCTGATTCACAATCCAAGCCCCCAGCAAAAGCAGCATGTAAAACCTTGCGTTGCGAGGGCTTCAACCCATCTACAAATGAAGGTATTGACCGCCGCACGTCACTAACTGAGTAATGAACATGTTCTTTATGAATGAAATCATAGTATGACACATATTCTGCATTCTTCATATCGAGTATCACGCGCTGCAACATGCAATCCCAACTTGTTAGATCAACAATTGAGATCCTAGTAGACATATGGAAACAAATGTAAAGAAACAACCTTAGGTTGTGTTTGGATGAGATTCATTGTCTTTTTTATCCAAATCTTCCTCTCATTGGCTCTTTCAGGAGAGAATGCTAATTCAATTGCATTATAGTCCATCTCATCACGCCACTTGAAAAATTTATTATGCTTGACTTTATTTGTGAAGTAATCCTTGACATCTTCATCCGCATGTGTAGCCAAACCCTTTTAAAATAAATTAAATAGAGCAAGAACAAACATAACCAACATCAAAAGTTAAAAAAAATTTGTCAGTAGTCAAATTCAATTTAATTTATAGTAAATTAAATTTGGGCAAATAATACATTTTAAAAAATAATTAGACTTAACACTAGTTTCAAAAAATGGTGATTTAGAGTAGTTGAAACAGGGGCACCAAATCTAATACGAAAAAGGTCGCAATGGGAGCTGATCACCCTTGTTGCATATCCTAAACAGCGAAATCAAATTTATGGGCAAAGAACTTTACAAGATTCAAACTTCATATGGCCACTATGGATAATTGCTTTAATTCAAACCTAACCTAAATATAAAACTTACTTGAGAGATTGAGTAAACAACTTGGCTACGAAAGTAGAAGGCCTATGCTAGGCGTTTGTGGTGGAAGCCAAAATACCAAATCTGAAATCTCTCATCATTCAATAGTGTTAGAATAGGCACCCTCTGGAATCTCTCATCATTCAATAGTGTTAGAATAGGCGCCCTCTCTCCTTTGCCATCTAATACAATTAATCCCAAGATCTATTGCCCTCATTGTATAGGCCGCCTCTAGGTCCATTCTTCCACCGCCCTAACCCGTGCATGAGGGCGCTCTGGCTCGCAATGGCATCCACCCCCGTCCTCTACGAACAATGAGCCGACGCTGCCAAGGCTCGCGCACGCCCTCCAAGCTAATGAGGAAGCCTCCACCGCCACCCAAGAACGCGACGCCGCCACCGAGTGGGCCAACGATGCCCTCGCCCGGGCTGAGCCCTCGCGCCGGAATCCTTTGTTGCGTGAGCCCAGGTCGTCCGCACAGATCCACGTTACCAACAACGTTGAATCCGGTAGCTTCAACCAGATCAGCTCGTTCTCATCCTCGGTAAGTTCGCTCACCGATGACCTTGGTGAGATCAACTGTGCTCGGAGCTCCACCGCTCGGCATGCCTCGCTTGAGTTGCAACTCCTCGGAACCGCGAGGCTCGCTCCATTCACCTCGAGATGCAGTTGGTGTGAACTCATTATCAACAAAAAACTATGTCTCAAGTACATGCCTCTTTAGGAGTGAATTAAGAAGTGGAGCTTGAGGTCCACATGCCGCCTTCTCTCTTCCTCTCCCTAGCCCACGGCTCACGTTTGCGTGATTTCCCGTGAGGCCAGGTCCTTTTGGCCGCCTTCCTCCGTGACCGTGGCGGACGCCATTCTTCTCCTCGGTGGCGCCTAATTCGATTAGGCGGACGCCATAGCAGGTGGTGGCGCTAGCGACACCTAGTTCTTTCTATCACTACGAGGTGATACTTCAAAAACAATGGTTCAAACTAAATCTACCTTCGTTGCTGATCGCTTTGATAGGTTAAAAAATTATGTCCATACAAAATCCCGAATACCATATTTGCAGTTTCAAATTCAAAAAAAATTATGGAAATAATTATGGAAATAAGAAGGTTGATAGGGGAAACCTTAAAGTATCTAATATCCCGAATACCATCTTTGCAGTTGGATTGATAAAACAAATCAAATTCCAAAGTTGAATAAAAATGATGTGGCTGACATTTCACTTGAGCCTGGAAAGAGAGGAGAGAGAGGAGTGATGCTGCGCAAAAAAAATGTAAATTCTATTAACTAGAGGTGGTTAAATCACTTACCTTTACAAGTGGAGTAACAAACTGCGACAGAAAACCATCGATTTTTAGGAGTGATGGCCAAAATTTGGCCAAAAAACTTATTACTAGCCCTTTAATATGTGAGCCATCAACATCCTATATAAAAAATATCTTATTAGAAGTAAAAAGATTATTTAATTGAAAATATTTATCCACAATACTTACTTGATCAGCCATCAACATTAAATGGCCATATCGTAAAAAATTAGTATTGTTATAATGGACTCCAATATCAAGTCCTAGTGCTCCAACTATGTTTCGTAGGCCTACATGCTTCAATACTTTATCATCTGATTCAAAGGCATTCGGTGGATTGCCTTGAAGAATCAATATACCATGAAAGTCTCGCCCAAGATGGGATAGTCCATGTCTCTACAAAAAAAAAAAAAAAAAATTCAACATTTTTTAAAAAATATACATACAACGCACTATTGTGGAGGAATATTACCAAGTTGTTGATACAAATAGATAGATATGTTAATGTTAATCTTGTTTCTAAAGAGTTGTGTCCATGTTGACTACTAGGTATAGTGTGTATAGTGTTAGCTCATTTCAGCTTGTGGTTTAAGAGAAGTTGTTTGGTTTTAATAAACATGATAGAGAGGGAGAGGTTGATTCTAACAAGATACAACATAAATATTAGAGCAAATATTGTCTCTCATCAAAGAAGCATTAAATAATGTATTTACCACAAAGTTTGCAGCGGGAACACCCTCACACAAAATTAAGGTGCAGTTCCTTGATTCTACTCCACCTACTTTATCAGCTTCCTCCAAACAATCATAAGTGACATCATTTCTTTTCTGACTTATCCTGTGATATTCATAACACCTACAAAAATAAAAAAACTATAATAACTCTATTGTGAGACGACATTATTGAGTAACAAAATAAATCTTAGTTTTCAAAATAAACGTACAACAATGAAGGTCATCATTGGTGAGACTTGATAGCAGATCTCCATCCAGCTTCGAATTAAGACAATCATTTGATAAGCTAAATTGGGGATTATCAATGCTCAAATTAATAAAGATCATCATGCTATTTCTAATTTCATCTTTTTTGAAATCAATGCCTAAAGTGTGCGCATGCAATTCAATTTTCTCAACCAATAGCTCAACATGAGTTCCTCCCGCAATGGTATGAGTTCCATTAACAAAACTCTCCTGAAGTAAACAAGGAAATAAACATCATATAATAATAAATCTGTTATTTGTAAGAACATATATTAAATGTAATGGTAATAAACCTGCTCAAAAATTCCATCACTTCTAGTAACACAAATTTCGAGGTTGTCATTCAACTTCTTACAGATCCTACAAGTTAAATAAATATTGTTGGAAAGTGTTAATGTTAACATACATATAAAAATTGTTTTAGTTTGTCACATCAAGATGGATACCTACCTTGGTAAAGCCTCTGCTCTACTCTCCAATACCTTCTTTGGATACATATTCACATACTTTGAGAAACTCATTTCAACATCCAACTTTTCACCATTAAACTGAATATTTAGTTTATTTCCAATACTTGCAAGAATCTGAATGGACCTTGTCTTCATTATTTTATAAAAATCTTCCTCATAATGGGAGTTTAACTCAAACTGAAACTTCATTTTGGTCATGTTTTCTTTCCCTTGAAAGAGTGTAGCTTTTTCTGAACTTTGAAGTTCAAAGTTCCATGTAACCTACATATTCAAAATTAATTATCATTGGACTAATAGCATTGAAATAAACATTACCAACAATTATAAGTTTGAAGGCTAGGACTCGCTAACAAACTTAGTAACTGGAAGCATTATCTATAGAATTAGTTTATTTACTAAGTACACATAAAAGAAAACTTACTTCATAGTCTGTTTTCGTATCTGTATCGTTGATATGAATCTTCTGCATCCTTGACAACATAAAGATAGTTTGCTCAACAGTTGGAGCATTGAACGTCAAGTCATTGTAAGAGTTAAACTTGTTCTCCCACTCATGGATTGATGACTCAAAAATAGCACCGGGCGCTAGAATGCATTTGCCGTTATGTTGCACTGAAAACAAGCCATTGGTGAATCCAAACTCCAATTTAGTAACACCATCCGTGCGGGCAACTATCAATAAATACTCCTCTACAATCCGAGCAATGGCTGGGATATAAGAGACAGTATCATAGTGTAACTTATCCACACCATCAAACAAGAGCACTCTTGACTCCTGAAACTGAACACTACCATACTTTGATATCACCCAACTGCGCACCAATGGAAATTGTGACAATGAATGTACATCACTTGAAGCATATGCATCCTTATATGCATCTTTCTCCGAGAGTTCAAAGCAACCCTCCATTCCTTAGAAAAGAATCGGTGAGCAAAAGCACACCTGCAACATCCACACACAGTTGCATACAAGGAACACAAAAAACAAATATAAGACAAGATATGGCAACACATGGTATGAGGATCTGTGAGCAACAGCGGACCTACAACACCCATACAAACAAAACCAAAAAAGAATACATAAATAGTCATATGAAAATAAGATAGAAGCAATAACTACCCCCTCCATTTCAATATACATGACGTTTGAGGCTGGGTAAAAAATTTCAAAATACATAGGTCTTGTACCCTATACTCAGGCTAGTACTCTGTCAACCATCGAACCATCCATCACGTCCCTGCATCCCACTACGTTGAATAAAGAAAATAAAAAAAGGACGGTGGGAAGGCTTTCCCCTCAACCTCTCTCGTTGGGGCATGAAGGCGCTGTGTACTTTTCAATTGTTTAAAGCTGTGTGAACTCTGACTGTACAGTGATAATCATTGGAATTGTAGGGATATACAGGTCATTTATTTGGTGCCTCGGTACTCCCCCATCTCCTAAAACGTCATGTATACTGAGATGGAGGGAGTAATTTCTAATATGTGTGTGCGCACTTTGAAACAAAAAAAACGAAAATTATTTGGGTTGAGACGCCATGTACAGACAAGATGTCAACGGCGAATTCCCCGTCGAGGGCAGCTTCCCATCCCCGTCCACACGGGGCAAATTCTTCCCCATCCCCAGCTGGTCACAAAAATCCGCCACAAAAATTAGCAAAGTTAATATGGACGAAAAATCCAAAGAAACAATCCTAGCAATTTCACAATTGAGAAGAATCTCGTACATCCGGTTTGCTATGGAATAGATCCAGTCTAATCACAGAAAATCTAATCAATCCAAATAAAATACAAAAGTAAAATTAAACAAACCACGCTACGCTTCTTCTATCATCTAGAAAATCACGGACAAGAATTGAAACGAGATGCACATGCCGGCGGAGAACGGGAGAAGGCAGGCGCAGATGGAGGGCTCCATACAGGCGAAGACGGAGGGACCCGTGGCCCGCACAGTGCGAGCCGGCGCCTCGGCCTCCAATCCGGGCTCCCCGCCCGGCGGCGGCGGCGGCGGCGTCTCGGCACCTCAGCCTCCCGTGGAGATCTGCACCTCGCGGCCCTCGCTTATCGGCTCGATTCGACGCCTGCGGACACGGAGCGGTCGAGTGAGGAAGGAGAAGGTATGCGTCGAGATCGAGAGACCCGGCGGCTTGGGATTGGGAGGGATCGGGTGGCGGCCGAGAGGGAGTGAAATTGACTACGGTTTGGGAGGTTGGGAAGGTTTTACGGTAAGGCCCCGTTTGGAACGAAGGCTTTGTGCAGGAATTTTGAAGGAAATAAAATCCTATAGTTTGCTGACGTCAGTGGTGTTTGGAATGGAGGAAAACAGATTACCCGTTCCGGAGGAAAGGATTGATTCGCTTGCAAAACACAGGAAATAAAACATCCGGTTCCAGCTCATGGTTTCGCGGAAGCCCGAGGCAAATCTCGTCGTCGCTCGCTCGCGGAGAGAGAGAAGCGAAGCCTTCGATGTGTCAGCTACGATTCTTTAATATTTTTTTGAGATTAAGCTACGATTCTTTAATTAAGAATATAAACAAATCACGTTTGCCGTAGAAGGCCTGGGCCGCTAGGCGTGGTGACCTACAGGATGTGTCAGCTAGTTACGATTCTTTTTTTCCTTTTAAAAATAATCATGCACGTCCGTACTATTTAGCGTTTTAATCAAATATCGCATGTCATCAGAGTAATAATCACGTACTATTTAGCGTTTTAACCATTCATCTTATTAATCACACTGAAATCCTGTGTTATAAATTCCTACGTTCCAAACACCTCTATTTGTATATTCCTGCATTTTTCCATTCCTCTGTTTTCCCCACAAAGACTCATATCCTATTCCTGTACTTTTTTCCTTTCCTCTGTTTTGTAATCCTCTATTCCAAACAGGCCCTAAGGATTCTGTGAGAACGTCCGTCCAACAGTAAGCGTCCGGATGCGCCTCGTTTTTGGCCTGGCGGCCCATTTGTTTCTTTATATATTACTAGCAAATATGTCCGTAATAATTCATCAATTGTTCGTGGAAAATACGGTATTAGAAATTCTAAGTATTTATTTATGTTTGTTTATATTTTTTATAATTTTTAAGCCACAGTCAATTATTTTTGACCATAACATCGATAATTTATATATATTTTTTAGATTACACAGTACAACGCAGACGCTCAGTATCCTTGTATGGATCATGCATTGGTCACGTGCCCTCATGCATATGCATGGCTGCAATCCTGGCTTGGTAAATGCAACGCTCAATGTTGTAGTGTTAATTATATTTATCAAAATAATAAAAAAAACACATGACCACCTATGAAGGAGACGAAGGAGCCCGCCGGGCACCAGCGACATGGTGATTGTCTTATCCGCGTACAGCGGGAGGCGGCTTAGGGATGACTTCTTGTTGTGTTGTCCATCAATGCCGGGAAGCTGCTCAGGACGCGGAGGACGTCGAGGCGGCGCGCCCAACCTCGAGGGCGACATCGATAACATCGAGCACCTCGCTGTGGAGGACATTGTCCAAGCACTGCACAAGCACAATGACAAGATTCGCTTGCTCAGCATCTCCATCTGCTTCGTCATCGTTGATGCGTCGCTCCAATTGCTGTGGCCCGACACCGTCATTGGAAAGGCAGGCGCGCACATGCGGGATGCCCAACTCCCGCTGCCTCAACGGCATCTACCCTGCAACGCAGCTCTACGCCGATCACCTCAGCCACCAGCCGGTAGCTACAAACCACAGCCATCGATCTCTCCATTGTCTCCGGCTTCTCCTTTGCCTTCCTTCTCGTGATGAACATTGGTGGGCGTGTTAACATATATGCGCAGCAAAGGCATCACTCAACCTCCTCTTCTTGTCACTACCATACCCCCGTCGCTCGACCCTAATTCACCACAATTCTCATCATTGCTCCATATTCCCTTTGCCACCGCTGACGTGGCCCTCCACGTGCTGTTGCTCGATCGATCGCTCTCAGAGTCTCCTTCGTCCAAGATCGCCGACGGTGACCTGCGTTAAATAGAATGGTTGGTCTTTTCGTTATTAAAGATATGAATTCCAGTCCAATAGAAACGATCGACTACGTACATACGCAGCCATATCAATCTTTGCTTCGGCCCACGAAATCCCAAAAGAGTATGTGATGGTCACGTACGTGTATGTGTACATATCTCCTGATTGCTTCCTCTGGCAAATAAAGTAGAATCCTACATGGACAGGGAGGCAAGGTGGTGGAAAAAAGAGGTGGAAAAAAAGGTGGACAAGAAATTTTCTCTCTTTATTAGTATAGGTAGGTATAGATATAGATATATACTACCTAAAAAGGATGATAGGAAGACTCCCGCATGGTGCGATAAAATTTTTCAAGTCGCTCCTCTCCACCCCTTGCGATCGATGTGGCCGGCGCCCTCCCCTTCCTTCCTGCGGCCTGGCTTCCCTTCCCAAAATACCCCTTCCCAAAATATGCCATTATTTCACAACCCACCTAATTTTAGTTCGTAAAATACCACTGCATCCGGGAGGGCGCGACGCTAAAAAAGGAAACTCCCTGCATGCGATCAGCCCTCAATCGCACGACGCTAAAAAAGTAAACACCCTGCATGCGATCAGCCCTCAATCATTGCTAGGATCATCGCGTCCCTGATCAATCCCAAACAAATCCCTCCACATCGCCTTCCATATCCCTTCCATTGCAATCACACCTCAGTCTTCCTACAAAATTTTTCCTCGTGCGAGATCGGCACGCTCGTGGACGGGGCGGTGGCCACGCTCGCGAACACCGAAGGGGCGGCAATCACACTCGAGAACGCCGACGGAAAAGCGGTGGCGCCTGCGCACGTGTACGGCGGCGGCGGCGCAAACGACTGAGGCAACCCACGCGGACGAGTAGGATCGACGGTAGAGGCGCAGGCGAGTTCGGTCGCATCGGCTCTGCTCTATGTTTGTCGTTCGTCGGTTCAGGTGAGTGCACCAAGCAGCAATATTGTCCAGCTTGCGGGTAACGTTCAGAGTAGTCGATCCCCTGCAGGTCCGGCAGGTGTGGGAGAAACAGCAGCAGTGCTGTAGTCCCAACCAGCAGGTGCCCGTGGCTCCTGGCCGATCTCCTCCCTCTCTGCTGTTCCTGTGCGTGCATTAGTTCTTCAATTTGTCAGAAGGCAGCACCTATATGTGGTTGTGCGTGTGAAGATTTTCGTTGGTCAAAAGCACTTGGCATGCTTCCGTAGTTTATCTCAAGCAATATTCCTTGGACTAAATTACTTGCTTTTCATACTTACAATTCTCGGATTGCAAGATTACTTTATGGTTTCTGTTAATCCTTGTTTTTTGTCCAGAACAAGCCGACTAATTGAGGAGGTGCCTTTCCGCTGCTAGCTCGGTAATTTTCATGCCTCACTCATAATTTTGTTATTGCCCTATCTGGGATACCTCATCAGGTAATACTTTGCAGGCACCCTTTCGAATTTAGCACCAATATTAATAGAAGACAATTTATTTCTGAAAAAAAGTGTTCCATTTGACACCTGAGTTGTTGAATTGATCAGAGATTAGAGGAAACAAAGTAGTTTGAAATAGTCAAAGCAGTACCATTTTTTTAGTCTTATAATTGCTTGCATGATTGCATCACCGTTCGTTGGACATCTACCTATGGTTTTTTTTATCATGCATAATAATAGCCTTTTGACCTTGTGAACACAGCCCATCACACCAATCTGTATGGATAGTCCACTTTTGTTATTTTTGCAATTAATTTTACAAGAGCAATGGTCGAGTATAGCATAGATCGACAAGTCCTTGATAATATTTAGTTAATGGATTTTTCAATTTTTATTTTGTGCAGGCCACTCTATAGTAATATATATCTCTGAAAAGCTTTACATGTGTGTATTTAAACTTCACACTATGATATTAGCTTGTGAATGGATACCACAGATCAATAATGAATTCTTAAAGAGTTGGATTTAGACTTTAGAATATAAGAACAAACGAACCAAGGTATAGGGAACTCTTTCTCAGTTTGTCTTTTTCATGAAATCTCCTTTTGGTTTGATTTACGTTATGACTTAAAAACATTCAGTCAAATGAGCACATGCTTGGCTATGATCTTAGAAAATACTATTGAGAACATTTAAGGTTCTGTTTGATTTATTTATGCATGTCCTGACAGTGTCTTTATGCTTAGTGCAGTGATCGATGTGTTTCAAAGTACTGGTAGCCTTGAATATATCCACATTCTGGGATCAAGTCTGGGTCAGAGCACCATAGATCATCCAGGAGGCCTCGGAACTGTACCCATACCATGATATGCCCACATGTCAGTTAACTACAAAAAAAGGTAATTAGTCATTGTCAAAAAAAGTGTTGTGTAGGGGGATTGAAACCTGCTGCAGGTTATAGGTAAGATGCTTTGCCATTACGATCAAATAGATTATGTGCTAACAAATATAAGGTTTACTTATTATTTTACTTTATTTACAATATACACAACTAATTGCTCACGTAGGAATAATTTGAAGTTTTGATTTTTGAACCGACCAACCTGATGCTTAGAAATAGGTGAGAAATTTTTTGGAAAGATGCTACCGTAACATTTTGCATTGGAAAAATTATACTGCTTCCACTCATCTTCGTATGACATTTCAGAGAGAAGTGAATGAAACTGCAAGCAAATCAAAATTATTGTCTGAAACATCGTATGAATCTGACTGGAGGGAGTAGCATTTATTAAGAATGTCCTGCATATTTAGTGGTTCATATTAAAAATTTTTAGAAAGATGTTCGTGCCATATTCTAAGTAGCAGACAAGGATAACTTTGGCACTTCTTCGAGTCATTTGTGAAAGATAGTGGACTTGTATCTTAAATCCAACCAAATATAGGCCGTCCAACTCAGATGGTAGCTCTAAAGAGTTGCAAGACCTCGGTATTGAACAATTGAAATTCTATTGGTACTTGAATTATCAACCTCCTAAGAAAGAGTTTTTTTGTTTTGGTTTTTCTGAATCATTTGTTGCCTTTTTACAGGCTACAAAAGGATGGCTGGTTAGCTACCAGATCCAAGTGAAAAGAGGGTGGATTTGGTCTTGTTCTTGGTTCAGATGGCAAGCAGTTCCAATTTGGCTAAATCTCGGAGCAAATCTGAACTACTACAACCACTCACTGTAAATGGTAAATTGGACTATTTTGTAACATTATCTTTATCCTTCAGGTGAATATATGATCACGGCGGGAGGAGGAAGGAGGAAGGAGAGAAGAGCGCTGTATCAGTAGGAAGGGAGTGGAAGGGAAGAGCGCTGTAGCATATTAGCGAGTGGGTCCCACATGGAGCAGCTAAGGTTATTCATGTACAGATACAAAAATACTTGCATCATAATTTGGATGTGATGCAAAATAAGCTAAATAATTATAGTGATTTAGGTTTGGTTATTTGATTCTACTGAACAAATTTAAGGATTTATTTTGATTTAGTAGTCACTGTTTTCATAAAGAGAGGGAAAGAAAATAGTCTTTTTTGTATTCTTTATACACATTTATTTATATTGAAGATTTCTTCCGGCTGATATAAAACATTACCTTAGGTGAATTACAGAAAAACCTGTAAAATAGAGTTTGTGCCTGCGCCGTCCATGATTGATTGTGTTACTTTAACAAAAACTTGTTTGGATTAAATATCACTTTAATTTATAGTATTGCTATCTTATCATGCGATCTATATGTTTTTATATAAAATTTAATTATCCCGTAGCAACGCACGGGCGCTTAACTAGTTAAGAAAAAAAGGAAAAAGTCTACTTTTGGTCCCTCAATTTTTACGTCAAAGTCCGGTTTTGTTCTCTCAACTCTAAAACCCGACATAACAAATCCCCAACTCCCGAAACCGTGCAAATTTCATCTCTGGGGCGGTTTTTTTCGCTAGTTTTGCTACAGTAACACCAGGTTTGCTACAGTAGCCACGGTTTTGATTTTTTTCCTTTTCTAATTTATTTTGGCTGAATCTTGAAAAATCATAACTCTTGGATATAACATCGGATGAAGATGATTTTTATATGAAAATTATAACTCTTGACGAGATCTACAACTTTCTAGTTTTCGTTTTTTTCAATTAACGACTTTAAGACGCTCAAAAAATTATACAAAAATTACAGCAACATAATAATCACATACTTCTACTTGTCGTATTAGAAAATTAATAATTTGTTTTGTTTGTTGCCAAATGAAGACACTTTGCATACCAAAATTTTAGCACTCTAAAAGATCTATATTCTTATAGTTTGAGGGATGAAATTTGCACGGTTTCGTAAGTTTAGGGACTTGTTTTGTCTGGTTTTTAGAGTTGAGGGACCAAAATCGAACTTTCGTGAAAGTTGAGGGACCGAAAATGGAGTTTTTCCTTTAAAAAAATTAGCTTTATCCTTTTCCCGCTTTTCTCTCACGCCCTCGGCCTCCCCGCCCCTTTGTCATTTAAAGAGTAAATTGGTTGTGGAGAAAGTCGCGGCCGTGGCATCCACATCGCCGTTTTTCTCCCCGCCGCCGGATTCGTCTTTGGTTGGCTCGGATCGCATTGACTTTGTGCGCTGCGAGATGTCCCAGGCGGGCCCGGATGCAAGTGGTGCTGTCGTCGCCTGATTGGCCGTGGCTAGCTCGCTGTCGTCCGTTTATTGGCTTGGCGGGGCTGGTCCCATCTGTCGGTCACAATTGAGAAATCTAGGTGTAGCAACGGTAGCCGCAGAATGCAGGGGCCCGCGGCATGGTGTTCCTCCCCGTCTTTCGGTTCTTGCGCCGTCGATCGATCGTTATTTGGGGTTCGCCGGTCGGTTAGGTCGTGGTTAGCCGGGTCCACCGGGTCGGGCTTGCACCTAAGAAAGCTGTATCCCTCCTCTGCTCCACCCTCTCTCTCGCCCCAATCCCCACCCTCCCTCCCGGATCCTAATGGCAACGGGTACAAACCCGGGGTTTAGCTATCCCAAACCCGTGCCCGTTAACATAAAATGTACCCACCAAAAAACCCATGACATGTTGCGGGTATAAATTTTTGCCCAAACCCATGCCCGTCGGGTCACGGGTTCTTATCGGGTAACCTATACCCGCCATGGTCATGACATGCACAGCAAGACTTCCCCTCATATATCAACACCTAGCATTCTTTACAGCTCATCAAGATGCCCAAAATGAATAACTTGGCGAGGTGGGGCAAGAGCTAGCACTTGCACTTGCACTCTCAAACATACTGGAGTCATAGCGGCCCATTAGCTAGTGGTAGCATTTGCTAAAAAAAACTACCTAGCTGTAGCACTACGAATGCATTGTTTTTTTTCCATGCATTTATACATTTTGTTTTCTAATTTCACCGTGTGATAATATATAAACCGGATTTAAAAAAACCCATGGGTTTGCGGGTATAGACACTACACGCCCAAACCCATGCCCATAAACCCGCTGGGTTTAGATTTTTGCCCATTAAGAAACCCATGGGTACAAAATCTGACCCATACCCTTGCCCTAATAGAGTAAAAACCCGTTGGGTTTCGGGTGTCGGCTACCCGCGCCATCTTGACTCCCGGAACTCTCTCCACGCCCCTCTCGACGCTCTCTCCGTCTCTCGCGCTCCCTCTGCCGACGGGAATGGCGGCGGCTAGGGTAGGAGAGCACGCACCGGTGCGGCCGCGGCCGGCGAGTCCGCGTGAAGGCCGCCGGTGCGGGCGGGACCAGGCGAGAGGCCACCGACGCCACGCCCGCGAGCACGCCCCGGCGCCCGGCGTAGAGGATGCCGACGCGGGCAGGTCCAAGCGTGGAGGTCATCACGCCACGCGCGAGTAGTGCCCCTCGCGGTGGCGGCGGGCGAGCCCGCCAGGTGAGGACTCGGCACGGCGACCAGCGAGGCCGTTCCCCCGCGCGGCGCCCGCCCCGGCGGCGGCCTCGACGCCGTGAGCTCGCCCTCTCCTCCTTGGTGCGCGCGGATTTCTTTCTTCCTCTGGTGATTTGGGTTGGATATTCATGGATCTCGGTGCTTGTGCTTTGGGGTTTCTTGATTTGAATCTGGTCTCAGCATGGCAGCTCCGACGAGAAAGGCCCTCGGCGGCGGCGGCCCGGGTGAGGAGGAGGCAAAGTGGTGCGGTGCAACGGCGCGGGTGGCTGCGACGACTCCTTCCTCTCTCTCTCTCTCTCTCCGCCTCTCTTGACGCAGGCACACCGACGCTGACGCGGGCGTGGCGCCGGCAAGGGCGTGCACCAGCCGGTGGGTGCGAAGCGCAACCGGCGCAAGCAGGCCTCGGTGGTGGGCGCCGATGCGGCCCGTGCGTGTTTTGGTTCATCGGTCTGGCGACATGGGCGTATCCCGGCGGTTGGCGCGCCACGCACAAAGCTTGGGCTGGCCTCCACGGTTGGCACGGTCGTGGGGTGAGAGCGACGTACCCCGTCCTGCCACAAAGCTCACCAGGTAGGCAGGCAGCCCCAACCTTTTCCATCTCTCCGACTCCATGGCTAGATACGGTGCTTCCATGAGTCGATTTATCCATCTTGACTAGATCCGTGAGGAGGACGGTGGGTGCGGGAGGTATTGCGGGCCAAGGAGCGGGCGGCAAAGGTGGTGATGTGCCGGCTATTGGTAGGTTGTTCTCTTCGCTGCTTTCTAGCTCGGTTTTACTTGGAGAGCCTTGATGTATTTGTTTATTTCCATTTACATGTGCTTTCTAAAGCCTGGTGGAATCATGCCATTAGGGAGTTGCTTATGTTTCCTTGTCCCTTGTAGATTTTCTTCATTTTGATCTGAATCTTTCTTACGGATCTGAGGACTCCAAAACCTATAGTGCTAAATGACTCCGTCGCTGCTTTCGATTTTTCTTAGGGATCTAATTTACGTCATTATTATCCAACTACTAGATTAGCTGTCCATTTTTGGTTGCTATCTGCAGATGCATTGTTGTGTCATGCACATATGTTTATCAGTGGTTTAGCAAATATATATAGTATAATGCATGGGTTGACCTCTGTCCTATTTCGAGTATGAAATGAAATGGTTCAATCCAAGATATTTTTTGCACACATCATAGGATTTTGATGTGATACAGCCCCTTCAAGATTGCCATTTAATTTTTCAGACATGTGAAAGTAGCTTCAGACCACTCATTAGTTCTGATGGCTAAAGAAATTGATTGTTTGCACTTTGGAAAAGATATTCATGTATCTACTTTCTCCGTTTTACTTTGCGGGAAAAGATGTGTGTAGAGGCCATGAACTTTGGATTCCTAGCATGTATACGGCTCAATCTTGACATAAATATTCAGAGCTGACTTTGAGTTCAACTAAATGATTATTTGTTTATCTTTGCCCAGTTTATGATTAGTGTTCTCAAAAATGTTTCTTTACCACCGAGTGATCAAGTGAACCTGTAATTCAAAATATCCTAGCCTGGTTTAGAGTGTTATTGTTATGGATGTGGATGGGCTGTAGGGGATCGAGGAGGAAGAGGGCAGCAGCGGGGCGCTTTATCGCCGTGGGTGCTTTCAAGCATTCCGCGGTCTTGCTCACGTGAAAATTTGGCGGCTAGGGTTTGGGGGTACGTGGGGGCACTGGAAACGCCGGCCGCAGAAAGGCTCGCCCACGTCGGCAAGAGAAGGGTTTTCCTTCTTAATCTCTTGCTTGCTTTAGATTGATAGATGTCCTCTCATTATATAGAGAGGGTTGACTTGACCCCTAAGCAACCTACTAATTAACCCTAATGAGCTAGGGTTAGAGGAGTCAAGGGCCTATTGGGCCCCAGCCCATTAGGGTTAGCTTGCTTAGGGGCCAAGTCAACCCTCTCTATATAATGAGAGGGGATGTATCAATCTAAATCAAGCAAGAGATTAAGAAGGAAAACCCTTCTCTCTGCCGGCCGTGGGCAAAGCCCCGCGGCCGGCGTTCCCAACGCCCCAAACCCTAGCCACGGTCTCGTGCCGCCCACACCTCGTGAACGGTACCGCGACACCGTAGCACGCGGTATCGTGTAGCAAAAGATCCCCTGACCATCTCTCTCAATTCCCTCAGCCCAACCGTGTTCATAACATCCGGTATCGGGAGATCTTTGGTTCGATCTCCACCATGCAGCCTCACAGATCCTCTCCGATGCCGCCGAATCGTTCTCGAGTTCCCCGCCTCGATCTCGGCACCGTGACACCTCCGTCACCCACGTTCTCGGCATGGCGGCGACGTATGCCGCCATTCCGTTGGCGCCTTCGACGTGTCGGCGGGCCCCGTCACCACAAACGAGCGATTGACGGCGGTCATCATCGGGGTCATCGCAGCGCTTGGGCACGATGAGGCGGACATCCCGCTGGGCGTTAGCCCTCCGCCGCCGCACTCGCCCTCGCCCCGTCGGTGTCCACAGCGGGCGCTGGCCGGGCCGCCCGCTTCCGCCCTACAAATCACCTCCATCAACGCCGAGCACGACCGCACGACCAAAATTCTAGGGCCAGCCTCAACTTGCGGTAGCTGCCATAGAGAGCCATCAGGCAGCGGTTGCATCGCCGAATCGGCGGTGCAGCTGCCGCAGGCGGCGGGCGCTGCGGCCTCGCACGGCGGGCGCTGCGGGGGAGACACGCATGAAGATGCGGGGGCGGTCCAGCAGCGGTGCGTTTGCAATTGCACAACACGTGGCCTCCTAGCGCGGCGCCGGCCGCAGGAGATGCGTCGGCGGATGCACGAGGCAGCCTTAATGGCGGTCGACCTCGCACCGACAGCGCGCCCTTGCCCCCGCCGGGCGACCACCAAGAACCGCACCGCCCGCTTTCGTCTTCATGCGCCGAAGATGGTGATGTTTCCATGGTCGGCAAGCTCCAACTCGGGACGCGCGGTTTCCTCTTGGTCACCGTGAGGACGCCGCCTAGCGCTACCGCATTCCACTACCGGCCACCGCGAGGACGTCTCCGTGGTCGGTTGTTGCGACTAGTCCCAACCACCGTTCCGGTGCAACCCTCCCGTTTCGATGGTCTCCATGGGATCCAGTGGCTACACACGCGTGTCCAAGACGCGGAAGTTGTCCGCCTTATCTTCCTGAGTCAAAAATAAAGAGTCCTAGTTCATTTCAGGTTGAGAATAATGAAATAAGCCGAGATGTAAAAGGCTTGTTTTTAGGTGTTAGGTTTGTGTGTCATCGAAGTCGTTGCTAGGTCGCAGCCGAGGACGAGCCGCATGTCCGTGTGGGGTGTAGTGTTAGAGGAGTCAAGGGCCTATTGGGCCCTAGCTCATTAGGGTTAATTAGTAGGTTGCTTAGGGGTCAAGTCAACCCTCTCTATATAATGAGAGGACATCTATCAATCTAAAGCAAGCAAGAGATTAAGAAGGAAAACCCTTCTCTCTTGCCGGCCGTGGGCAGAGCCCTGCGGCCGGCGTTTCCCAGTGCCCCCACAGCCCCAAACCCTAGCCGCCCGGCTTCACGTGAACGCATACCGCGCGGTGCCGTAGCACCGCACCAGTGCGATGGCGCCCCCGCTGGGGTTGTGTCTACTGGAGTCATTATTAGCGTCATTGTTAGGTCGCAGCTCGAGGACGAGCTGCATGTCCAGGTGGGGTGTAGTGTTAGAGGAGTCAAGGGCCTATTGGGCCCTAGCCCATTAGGGTTAATTGGTAGCTTGCTTAGGGGCCAAGTCAACCCTCTCTATATAATGAGAGGGGATGTATCAATCTAAATCAAGCAAGAGATTAAGAAGGAAAACCCTTCTCTCTTGCGGGCCGTGGGCGAGCCCCGCGGCCGGCGTTCCCGCCCCAAACCCTAGCCGCCGGTCTCGTCTTGAAGCCCACACCTAAAGTGAACGTACCCGCGACACCGTAGCACGCGGGTATCAGTAAAGACATCGACCCTTGACCATCTCTCTCAATTCCCTCACCCCGGTTGTGTTCATAACGATTATTCCATCAAGTGCATGTAGGAGTTTGCATGTCCGATCCATCGGCATTTTTCTTGAAGATGCCCGTGGTAGTCGATTTGGATTTGCTTCGGCGTAGGTTGTGGTCGTTTCTGTTTTTTTCGTTTAGATTTGGTGATGACAGTGTTCTACGTACCAAATATTATGGCACCAATAGTAGTTTTGGGTGTGGTCATGGTCGAGTTACTCGCTTAGATGTGCTCCTTAGTGTTTGATTAGCGAGTGTCCTTGGGTAAGTTCTAATTCTACCTCGTTCTTTTGTCTATTCCTCATTTACAATAGTTAGAACTTATGACATTGATTACTCAGCATGTAAGTTCTACCTCTACCAGTGTTGTTTCTGTAACGGTTGTAAGCACCTGTGATTCTTCTTGATGGCATATTTATGGTAGTATAATAGTTATGTCCAATTCTTCTTTTCCTAAACAGTATACAAGCTAAGATTATTATTTTCTCCAATCCTGTGCTGTTTCTGTAAGTTCTACCTCTACCTGTGTTGTTTCTGTAACGGTTGTAAGCACCTGTGATCCTTCTTGATGGCATATTTATGGTAGTATAATAGTTATGTCCGATTCTTCTTTCCTAAACAAAGATACAAGCTAAGATTTTTATTGTAGCTGTTTTTTTACGCTTGATTTTCACGAGAGACAAATATTCTTTCTAGGCATGTTTTGAAATTGGTTTGTATCTTGATGATCTATTTCTATTGGGTGCTTGATTTATAGACTTATAGGTCAGCCATCAACAAAAGAATTGAGTGTTAGTAGTATTAGAAGTGAATGTAAATGAACAAGTGATTGGAAGAACTGTCTCTTTCATTGATCTCTCGAATATATTTATATAAGTGAAGGGGTGTCACGAAGGGACACGATCGTTCCCAAAGGACATGCCCTTTGGGAGTAAAACTATCTAATCCTATCCACTAATATTGTACTTGATGGATGAGATCGCCGTGAATAGGCGTCTCGCGAAGGGGTGTCTCGTTGAGAGACACTTTGTTTCATAACACTCCCCTCGATCGAATCTTTCTTGAGATCAATGTAGTCATTTGTAAGCTAGATTCCTCGAAAAACCCAATGGGAAAAATCGAGGAATATATGGATATGCCACAAAAACTCCTTTAAACCTTATCGAAAAAATAAGGAGAAAATAGCATATTTGTTTGTGATTTAAATAAATCACTATGTCATTGGTATCCCATTAAAAACCCTAGTGGGAAAAAAAAAAAATATTGGAGATACGACATAAAGATAACTCCCCAAAAACCTTTTAGGAAAAATATGAGGAGCAATATAAAGTGATACGTCGCTAAAAACTCCTGTAAAAACCCAGTGGGAAAAATAGGAGAAAATGTGACGACATATTATTGGTATTGCCTCTTGGATAACTCATATGAAAAACCTTTTCAGGGAAAACCATGGATGAGTTGTGAGGGCAATATGTGTCTTTGATATTTCCCACAAAAACCCCGGTGGGGAAAATAGAAAATATGACACATGCTTATGTTAATATTACCTCGTTAAAAACTTTCACAAGAAACCTTGTGAGTAAAACATATGAAAGAAAAGAGTATAATATGATGTTTGGTATATGTCAACATCTAAAAGATGTCTCCCCCTGATTCTTGCAAATTTCAAAGTCATGACATGACTTGATTTGCAAGACGTTTATTTCCCACTTTCATGGGAATAAAACGACTTAGGGGAAATGTAGTAGTGACATTACTCTTTATGATGTAACCTATTTGCATCTATGTAACACAAGCGAATTATCTTAGTAGATAATTGTAGGTGATTCAATCGAATCAATATCACATGACTCATTTGTATGTGGTTAATCATTCTCGTGAAGCTATGCACATGCATGTGATGCCTCAAATGGAGCAATAATTTTAGAATGGTTAGTAGAGGTCACAATCAGAGTTTGTTAGAAGACTTCATGAAATAGTTGTACCTTCATGTAAGAATACAAAAACCATGTTTGGAATTGGTCATAATGGGGACCAGATAAGCAACTAGTATGGACACGTAAGGTAGTCATCAACAATTTGATGTAGACCTTAGTTAAGTCGCAAAACGAATTGGTTATACAATTGGTGAGAAATTTACACATAAAGTGTTGCATCCATTATTTAAGCGCGTAGCGCTTTAAAATTTGGAAAGCGTAAAAGGGCTTAAATAAAATGATCGATTGCAAAAGAGATAATTAAATAAATAATTTGCAAGATCATGATCGCCGGTGTATATTTTACAAAGGTAAAACATCACAGGTACAATTATTGTTAAAGTCGAGACTAAACAATAATCGTATTTAGAGTAACAAAGTAGTTTCTTTACTGCAGAGAATTACTAGAGACAAATAGCCTTATGTGAATTCTTTTGCAAATAAATTAGCCTATGCACCACCTTGCGTTCTTCTTCGATCGTGGCCCTCTTGACTACTCCCCTTATTGAAGGAGAAGAAGCCACATTGAGGACCTCCGCTCGGGGGCCGGCGGCGGCGCGGCGTGGCCGGAAGGAAGGGGGCAAGGGGGTACGGATCGGGCCGGCCGACGTTGCCGATTTGGACAAGGTCGCCACGGGCATCACCGCCATGGCGTTGGGGCAAGCCGCAAACATCCGTGAAGACATGGATGATGGATTCAACCAGTCCTCATGTACTTAAGATAAACAAAGACCATTATCAATCGAAGAAAATTGAATTGCATCTTACAATGCTTTGATGCACTCGACCGTACGTAAACCATCAATCTTCTATTATCGATGAAGCCGCCTTAGTTTCTTTCCGATCTTGGAACGACGAAGGCTGCGTGCCCCTCTCGTGTTTGCATCGAACATGGAGGTGGCGTAATCTAGTTCTGTATCCTTGTTTCTCATGCAAAACAGCAAAACAATGGTGAGGGAGGATGACGCCGGCATTGTTCCTTGGAGGACGGACGGTGCTGCATCATCGACGTCCAATCTTCTCAGCGCAGAGCGAAGTGACTGATAACGTATTAGAAGTGAATGTAAATGAACAAGTGATTGGAAGAACTGTCTCTTTCATTGATCTCTGAATATATTTATATAAGTGAAGGGGTGTCACGAAGGGACACGACTGTTCCCAAAGGACATGCCCTTTGGGAGTAAAACTATCTAATCCTATCCACTAATATTGTACTTGATGGATGAGATCGCTTCGTGAATAGGCGTCTGCTGAAGGGGTGTCTGTTGAGAGACACTGTTTCATAACAAGTAGCTTGCTGTTTTATATTCTCACACATGTTATACACAGCCACTGAAGCGTATGAGACTGGCCAAGATGTTATGGCAAAGAACTTCATCAAGCTATTGTCCCCATCCCGCAGCTCGAGTCGGATCGAAGTTGGAAACTTCATTAGTGGCGCTAGAGATCGAGGCGCCTTAGAAACTAATGCCAATTTGCTACCGTGACTTTTACTATATGCAATTTGTTGTGTTGTGACATCTCATAAACTACCTCCTTCGTGTTCTATTCTAAGATTTTTTTTGTGTAAAATTATGTACTATTTGGATAATTACCGTCCCGGTATAAATATACATACATACATATCTCTCTCGCAGCTGAACTTGCCATATTTGTTATTTGTTAACATTATTACATTCCTTGGATAAAGCTGCGGCCATGACTCGCGCGCATGGGCGCGCGCAAGTCACTAATACTAACCGAGACCAAGAAAAGACAAGGACTGGGCTGGGCTCCTCGGTGGGCCAAGTAGGTAAGCAAGTCAACATAAAATGGACGCCATCACCGTAGGGTGTCAAAGGACCAGACCCTTAAAGGGACCCTTTGGTTAATTGGTTCACAGGTGAATCAAAGGAATTTTGTAGGATTGGGAATCCTTAGGAAACTTTCCTATCCTGCTCTTTGGATCACAGGTGAAAGAAAGAAAAAATTCTAGAGGAATCCAATCCTATGCCTCATTCCATAGGAAAAAAAACATGAGGTCATACTTCATGGAAAAAATCCTGGCGGGAGAAAGCCGCTACTGGGCGCCACCGTTAAGCCTCCTACCGATACGCTGGCCGGCCAGCCCGCCTTTGTAGCGGCGAGAGAGAGCCCATCGTCTCCTCCTCCGGTCACCCCGCCAAGATGATGGGGAGCGCCGCCGTGAGCCTGCCGGGCAAGAGAGGTAGAGGGCCGCAGCCCGGGTGCCCGCCCCCTGCCAGTTCGCTCCGCTTGGAGTGGGGAAGAGAGGGGCCGTTAAAGAAGAAGAGGAGGTGGTGACGGTTGGATCTCAGCCATCTCCATGAGCAGGTAGAAGGGGGCAGGGAGGGTGAGCGCGAGCTCTAGGAGGAGTGGAAGGCGGGGCTGCCATCTACGGGCTGGAGGTTGTTGGTATTTCTAACAACCTCGGCAACTTGAACTGGTTCGCCGGAGCGCCGAGAGAGACGCCACCTCCAACATCGGGCCCCTCGAGCTACGGGTGCTACGGCAGGGAACGTTCCGAAGGTTCTGCACCACTGCCTCTCTCTCGGCGCTCCGGCGAACCAGTTCAAGTTGCCGAGGTGCGTCGCTCGGTCCAACTGCCTCTCTCTCGTGACGGGGTCTTTGGAGCATTACGTCAGGAAGATCCGGCACTACGCCGGTGGCCTCCCGCTCATCGCCATGGATTACGGCGCGTCGGAGGGGATGGTCGGTGCCAACGTCGAGCCAGAGGTCCCACCGGAATCGGCGACGTTCGCCGTGCTCCCCAACATCGCCTGCCGAATTCATCCCCCTCAAGACCAACGACGAAGAACGGAGCTTGTGACCTTACCGCGCTAGCCTACTACAACTCTGAGGTGGATCCCGTCGGCCTGACGGAGGTCACCGTCGGCAAGCACTACGAGATCGTCATGACCACCTACGCACGTACCTTCATCAGTTCATGCATGTTCGTTACATTATATACCATGGAAATGCATCATTCGGTTTGAAATGGCAAGCAGGGTTGTACCGGTACCGTCTCGGTGACGTGGTGAAGGTGGCCGGCTTCTACAACTCGACGCCTGTTGACACGAAACTAGGGCTTCGCACCAACAAAACGAGAGGGCCTTGGATGCCCACGAAGATTGCAAATCAACCTTGGAGCAGCAACACCGTAGCGTGGCCGCCCTAACCGATTAGGGTTCGGTAGGGGCGCACGTGGAGCTCGATGATGGCCGGAAGAACCTCCAACAAACCTCTCCGGAAGACCCGTCGGGAGAGGATGCACGCGAGGGGTGCCCTAGGACCAGCGTGGCGCCTAGGACGTCGACGAAGAACACGGAGATCGCCGCCGAACAGCAGGGTACGGAGGGTTGAAGGAAGAAAATGACCTACAAACGGGACAGGAGGTAGATTGGTTGTCGATTGGATGTAGATAGGATCAATCGGCCATAAAGCCCTTCATTATATAGGGGAGGGTGGTCTTATCCCTTTAGGAAGGCATCCTAAGACGTTTCCAAACACCAAAAACCGACCTAAACACGATTGGAAACAAATCGGTTCGGGTCAAGTTCGATCGGGCCAGGGCCGGGCCGACCGACGCTGGGTCGGCTTGACCGACGCGGTGCCCAGCCCGCGTCCGTCAATTCCCCGAAGCGGTCCGAGACGATCAGCGCGAAGCCAGGACTCGACCGGTCGCCGGACCGACGCTGGCGACCGACCGACGCGCCGGTGGCGGCCCGTCCACTTCCAAAGAGTCCCGAAGCGCGGCGGGCGCGACCGGCAAGTCCCGGCCAGCGATCGGACGCTCCCAAATGGCCCGTGCCCCCCGTGAGCGCCTGTTTGGCCCCGTGTCTTGGCTAAATTTTGTACGTACCTTGATGCGTTTTACATTTTACCATGCCTTGGGCCAATTTTGGGTGTCAACATATGCCCCCCTGCTTTCAGGTGAGATATGCACGATCCTGAAAGCAAACAAAAACCAAACAACACGAATGCCTATCATATCGGTTATCTGATGACTAAGGGCGATACTATGTATCGGCCATTTTTGTTCTAAGGGCGATGCATGCATCGCCATTGTTTGGAGAGCACTAGGCCTCTTGCCAAACACTAGGGAAATATTTCTTCAAATACCTCCCGTTAATCGCCTTATCTTGGCGTTTTCCATCACTTGTTGATTCAAGCACATATGAATTCCCGAATATCACTTTGACCACCTTGAAAGGACATTTCCAATTAGGTGACCATTTGCCAAACGATTTGCTCTTTCGACCCTATCGGTAATATAGTTTGCCACACTAAATCACCGATTTGGAACGATTTGCTCTTGACTTTCTTGTTATAGGCTCTTGCAACACGGGCTTTATCCTTCTCAGTTTCCTTTAGAGCTTGTATTCTCTTGTCGGTTACCTCATCGATGTTGTCCATCATCAAATCATGATACATAGTAGGAGATAAATCATTTTGCTTAGCAAATCTGTATGCATCCAAATTTACCTCAACGGGTAATACCGACTCTTGACCATACACCAGCTCATAAGGAGTGACTTTAGTTGCACCATGCCTTGATATGCGATGAGCCCATAAAGCCTCTGATAAAACTTCATGCCACCTTCTTGGATGTTCTTCTATTTTCTTCTTAATCAACTTGATCAAAGTCTTGTTGCTTGATTCTGCTTGACCATTGGCTTGAGCATAGTATGGAGACGAATTGAGCATAGTATGTTCTTCAACGGAACTGCTTCCGACCATTTAGTGAAGTAGTCAGTAGCAACCAAGATGAACTTATGTCCCTTTGAAGATGGAGGATGAATATGTCCAATAAAATCCAAGCCCCAACCACGGAAAGGCCACGGTTTGATGATAGGATGAAGCATGGCAGCCGGTACTAGCTGAATATTTCCAAACCGTTGACACTCTTCACAGCCTTTGTAGTAACGAAAACAATCAGCCATCATAGTAGGCCAATAAAAACCAGCCCTTCTCAATAACCACTTCATCTTTGGGGCCGATTGATGTGTACCACAAATGCCTTCATGTACTTCTCCCATTGCCACTCTTGCTTGATCAACCCCTAGACACTTTAGCAACAAGTCTTCGGCAGTCCTATAGAGCTCACCATTATGCAAGGTATATTTGAAAGCAAGCCGCCAAATATTCTTGTCAACTTTAGCACTAGGATCCTGCAAGAAAGACAAGAGAGGAGTTCTCCAATCTTCCAAATCGGTTCTACTATTGTCCAAAACAGAAATAGACCGATTTAAAAGAAGTTTTCTTTGCTGCCCCAAATCACAAGTAATATCGGTTTGTCCAATTAGCTTTGGTTGAACCGAATTCTTACTAGAATCTGAAACAAGCAAACTTCCATGCATTGGCAAATGTTGTAAATGAAAGTATTTGTCTATTACCTCAAAGCCAAATGCACGTTGAGCAAGCAAGTTTGCTCTTTGCACATATTTCACATGCAATTGATCCTCTTCCTTGATATAACCGGAAGCTCGTTGAGCAAGCAAATTAGCTTTATGATTTTCCTTTCTTGGAATATGCCGAATCTTGAATTCGGCAAATTTACCAATTAAATCAAGGCAAATATCGAGGCGAGCACGAAGTGATCTATCTAAACATTGACACTCACCGGAGACTTGTTGCACCACAAGTAATGAATCACCAAATGCTTCAACATGTTCAGCCCCTATAGCTTCCAACATAATCAACCCGAGTAAGAGAGCTTCATATTCGGTCTGATTGTTGGTACATTTAAACTCCAATCGGCTTGACATAGGAACTTCAGCACCACCAGAATTTACAAGAACAATCCCAATTCCAGCACCATCTTTGCAAACCGATCCATCAAAGTATAACCGCCAAGGGGTAGAAGTAATATAATCCACTTCATAATCGAGGATTTATGCTATGCTCAACTAGAAAATCAGCAAGAACTTGACCTTTTAAAATCTTCAATGGCTCATAAGTCAAGTCATATTCAACCAAAGCGTATGCCCATTTGTCTACCCTTCCAGAAAGGATTGGCCGAAACAACATATGTTTGATTACATCGGCCTGGCATGCTACCACACATGTGCTTGACAAAAGATAGTGTCTCATCTTGGAACAAGCAAAATATAGTGATAGACATAATTTTTCAATATGAGCATACCTTGTCTCGGGATCAAGAAGACGACGACCAATATAAGCAACAACATACTCTTTTCCTTCATCTTCTTGAGTAAGAACAGCCCCAATCACTTTCTCTTCAAATAAGTATATATACAATCGAAAGGTACACCCCTTCTAGGCGCACGAAGAACAGGTGGTGAAGACAAATACTCCTTTATCTTGTCAAATGCGTATTGTTGGCTTGCCCCCCAGGTAAAATCAGCTTCATTCTTTAACTTGAGTATGGGGGTGAAAGGAATAATTTTTCCCACAAGTTAGCAATAAATCTTCTCAAGTAGTTCACTTTACCTAAGAATTTCTGCAAATCCTTTTTTGCATTGAGGTGCTTGAACTTCCTTGATCTTCTCTATCCTCTTGGGATCAATCTCTATGCCTTTGTCATGAATAATGAATCCAAGAAACTTTCCAAATTTACACTCCAAAGGCACATTTAAGTGGGTTCATCTTCAAACCATAGTAACGCATCCTCTCAAAAAGCAAGACGTAAATCGGCTAAATGAGGATCATGTGAAGCCGATTTAATCACCACATCATCAATATATACCTCCATAATCACACCGATGAGATCATGGAAGATGAGATTCATAGCTCTTTGATAGGTGGCACCCGCGTTCTTGAGGCCAAAGGTCATGACAATCCACTCAAATAAACCAACAAATCCGGGACAAATAAAAGCAAATTTTGAAAGTATCTTCTTCCGCCATAAATATTTGATTATAACCAGCATTACCATCAAGAAAGCTAATAACCTTATGTCCCGAAGCATCATTGATTAATATGTCGCAATAGGCATAGGATATTCATCTTTAGGAGTAGCTCTATTTAAATCTCTGAAATCAATGCACACTCTAATCTTCCCGGTATCTTTCTTCTCAACCGGCACAATATTAGAGACCCACTCCGCATACCTGCATGGGCGTATGAAATTTGCCTTTAGCAACCGATCAATCTCCTCCTTGATTCGGTCATTGATGGCCGAATTGAAGTTTCTTCGTGGTTGCTTAACCGGCCTCGAATCCCTTTTGATAGGCGTACCGATGCTCAACAAGATTACGGCTTAACCCGGGCATCTCTGTGTAGTCCCATGCAAAGCAATCAACATATTCTTTTTAGAAGCGCGATTAATTTAGCTTTATAATCGGCATCTAAGTTTTGGTTCACAAATGTCGGCCTTGGCACTGAACCATCCCCAATGTCAACTTGTTCCAAAGGGTCGGCCGACGCGTGAAACCTTGGCCCAACTTATTGAGCTCATCAAAGTCATCAATAGCCGCACGAATCGGTCTTTTTCAAATCCGATAATGCTCAAGTCTATGCTTTAACCATTGAAGTTTGTCTTCCATTGAGAAACAATTTACAATATAATATTGAGCCGATTATCCGTCGGCTTCAATGTCATAGGTACAAATCCACGCTCGTCATGGCTAATGTACTGATAATTGGATAAGTCTCTACCTGAAAGACAAGCAAATCCAGTGCTCTCAAGCGAAGCATCGGTTGTAGCAATTTCAACCGAATTATCCGCATGAACAATCTCGATGGCATCTCCCACCCACTGGATAAGGAATTGGTGCAAGATGGAAGGAACACATGGATTGGAATGAATCCAATCACGACCAAGTATAAGATCATAACTACCTTCCACATCGGCGATAAAGAAAGCAGTAGCCATGGTCTTGCTCCCAACGGTTAACTCAACGTTGGCAATGCCCTTCGAAGGAATTGACGCACCTCCTCCTATGCCGGTAATGGTCATGTTGGTTTGAATCAACTCTTCCTCTTTGCCACCAATCTTCATGAATAATGAATAGGGCATAAGATTGACAATAGCGCCGCCATCCACTAACATCTTCCGGACTGGTATTCCATTGATATGTCCTTTTACATGTAATGGCTTGAGGTGTCTGACAGCCACAGCAGGCTTCTTGAAGATAGCATCTTGCACCCCAAATGCGAGCTCTGCAGTAGCAACTTCATCTTCTCCATGCCCGATCACATAATAATCGGCAGAGAGGAAGAGATAGTGTTTATCTCAGCATGTGGTGGTGAAGGCTCATAATCCACCATCTCCTCTTCTTCAGCTGGCACCTCAATGCCAACCAAAGCAACAACGGCAGCGGAAAAGTCTTCGGGCGCCTCTGCAAGCTCATCAGAAACCATAGGAATCGGTTCGGCCGACTCGGAAGTTGGCAAATCCAAAGATTAGGCATTAGCAGCCCCGTCAACCGGCTCGGTTGAGTTAGCAACTTGCTCGTTCAGCTTGACTGTCCCATGTGCTAGAAGGGCCAATAGATCAACATTTGGCTTGGACACCTCCTCTACAGGCTTAGGCGGTTGTTCTTGCACTATGACTGACTTAACCGATTTATCAATCGGTTGAGATAACTTCTTGGCAGCAGCAACCATCTCGGCCTCTTTCTTCTTGATTTCTTTGACAATCTCAGGCAAGATAGGCCCTTTCCCTTGCGCAGCAGCCATGCGTTTGAGCATTTTTTGTCTTGCTCGCTGAAGCTTCCTCTTTTGTGTTTTGTCAATGTTATCCGGACACCATTTGGGCTGCCGAAAACGAGGATTTTCAAGCTTTTCCTTCTTGTCCTGAACTTCAGCGACTTCCTCCATGACTTGGTCTTGATCAAACTTTGAAGGCTCTTGCCCCCCAATCACAATCGGTCCCTTGTCATCACCCACAGGAGGTGACATTGACCCGATAATAATAGAAGGTGGAGGAGTAGAAACTGGAGCAGGCTTCTCAATGGTTTTAACTTTCTTGGGAACATAAACCTGCTGCATTTGTGCTTTGCCCTTTCGCTCCCAGGTAAGCTCTCGAGACGTGGGCACCTCCTTCTTCTTCGCACCGCTAGAGCTCGATTGTGGGCCCAATCGGCTAAAGACGGTAGGCTTGGCCGTGCTAGCAGCACCTCTGAAAGGTCCTAATGGCTAGAGGGGGGGTGAATAGCCTATAAAAAATCCTTCAACAACACTTAAGCCAATTGTTAGTAAATAAGACGGCGAAGCTCAATTGGCAAGGCAACAAGCTAGCTACGCAAGCCACTTAGCAATTCTAGCAATTCTAATGTCTCTAATCACACACAAGAGCTAGGTCGCTAAGTTACTCCTAGGTGGACAAGCAAAACTAACTAACTTTACCACTAGGAGCTAAACTACGCTAGCAACTAAACCAACTACACAAGCTACACAAAGCAATACTAGGAAAGTAATGCAAAGAAGGTATAGGATACAATACCACCGCGGAGTGTAGAGGTTGATGCCAATCACCGTGTACAATGAGAAATCTCCAACGAGCTCAACACAAAAGACACGATGATTTTTCTCCGAGGTTCACGTGCTTGCCGGCACGCTACTCCCCGTTGTGGCGACGCACCAACTAGATGGATGCAAGCTAAATGGCCGGTGCCAATCCCACGGTGGGCGCTCAAGCAATCCAATCACTAGTTGGGGTAACACAAGCCACCTTCTACTAGTGCTCCTTTCGCGATCTCCCGCGGGGTAGGGAACGACCCCTCACAAGAATCACCGGTGTGGCCTCGAACAATCACCGATCGAGCTCAACACTCAACCGAACTCCAAGCCGCTAGGGAATCGGCAAATTCCCAAGAGTAACAAGAAACCCGCGGCGCCTCCGATGAACAAGTGCCTCTAGATGCAACCACCAAGACCAATGCACTTGAATCACACTCAATCTCACCAAGAATCGAAGTTAGGTGAAAGAGATGAGTGGGAGGGAGTCTCACAACTTGCCAATGTGTGGGAGTGTTTCAAATGAGTAAGAGTTACTTCAAATGGCCGGCCAACCCAAATATATAGCCCCCCTCCACGCCCATGGGCGAGGGGGGCAAAATGGGCAGCTCGGGCGCCGACCGACGCTGCCGGTCGGGGTGACCGGACGCATCGTCCAAATAAAGCCGCCCGCCAAAAGAGCCCAACGGCCGCGTTCAAATTCCCGGTGACCGGACGCATCAGAAGCAGCGTCCGGTCACCACACCGACGACCGTCGCCCTGCGGTCACTTCCAGACCTTTACGAAGTGACCGACGCAGGGGCACCGGGCGCGCCCGCCGGCCTGAGCCAGCGTCCGTCACCGTTCCAGCGTCCCCGTCCGCCGCCCAACGCCGCTTTCTTCTCCGTTCCGTCTTCCGTCACTTGTGTCGGTTCGCCCAACATGTCGAAGAACATCTTTGACACCAAAGTTAGCATACCAACCACGTGTTGGACAAGCGTGGAGTTAGTGCTCTCAATTCAAATGCACGATGCAAGTTAGTTGAACCTACAGGCACTTCCACGTCGAATTAGCCGATGATTTCCCTCTTGATAGTCGGCTATCTATCCTAAATGTGATCACACTCGCTAAGTGTCTTGATCATCGAAAGGAAACCCTATAAGCAAACCTTTGCCTTGACCACCGGGTTCCTTTTGTCCTCGCACGATGAGCTCGATGATCCACCATGTCCATCCATCGTCCATGTCCATGATCATGAGGCTCCACATCACCAATGCCATCCTTTCTTATAAGCACACTTAATAGACAAGGATTAGCAACATATGGTGTCATCAATTGTCAAAACCAAACATGAGATTACAATCTCCCCCTTTTTGGTAATTGATGACAACCATTCACAAAGATAAGGAAATCAAATTCAATTGAACTTGAACGGTTTGCCCAATGCATTTTGATCATGAAGCAAAGGTTGGAAAAACATTTCAAGGTTCGGTTTTTGTAGTAGTAGCTCCCCTACATATGTGCTTCCTTGTGTTTGGGTCAATTTGTCACATATGCATGGATAGAAATTCGTGGGAGAGGTGCTATTACCAAAAGGATGCTAAGGTATAAGAATGCGGACCTTTGAAGCGTGATACCAATCGTAGTGCGATAATATACCATCCTTAGCATCTTTGTATCTAGACATTCATCAAAACTCAACATACCCCATGAGATCAACATTATAGGCAAAATATGAGCAATGTCTAGAGACAACCTATGCATGCTAGTATTTCATTTCACCAATCAAGTTTAAAAACTAGCAAACACCAAGCAATCATGTATATTGAATTTAGATTGCTATGCAACAAGCATTATGATCATGCACATTTCAAATGCACAAATAGTCCATGAGCTTGCTCCCCCTATTTGTGTGCTCCTTTTTCCACAACTTTGTGACTTATTTCTCCCCCTTTGTCAACAATCACCAAAAAGGTGTAAATGAGGGAAATCAAGTCAATCAAAGAACCACACAAGCGGTCTCATCTAGATCACTTGCCATAGACATGTATTTAAGTTTGAACCAAGGACAAGCTTCTTCACACCTCATATGAATAAGGGTTATCTTGCACCATGTTAAAATACACATCATGAGCTCATTTTCTAGAATCAACACTAGGAGTTTCAAGCCCACAAACATGTCATATGCCACCACTAGATCATACAAGCATAGAAAGCAATAGTGGTGCCATACATACATCAAAATCATTTGATTTTCAATGAATGACTTTAAGAGATGCATTATGTTTATATGCACTAACAAGTCCTATATATATCATGAATGCCATGTCAATCAACTTTTACCTTGCTTTTGTCGAAGGAGAGGCATGTCATATAAATAAGTGGGGTGCATCAACTCAAGTTGGAGATATCCATGATGTTCAATTCTCCCTTTAGCATGCAAAACCTTCTCTCATCAAGTGGCTTGGTGAATATGTCGGCTAATTGATCTTCGGTGCCAATTCCCTTGATACAAATATCACCCTTTTGTTGATGATCTCTTATGAAGTGGTGCCTAATGTCAATGTGCTTTGTTCTTGGATGTTGAACCGGATTTTATGTCATCTTGATTGCACTTTCATTGTCACAATACAATGGTACCTTGTTGAACTTGAACCCAAAATCCTTCAATGTTGACCTCATCCAAAGCAATTGAGTGCAACAACTTCCCGCACTAACATATTCGGCTTCGGCGGAAGAGAGAGCAACACTATTTTGTTTCTTTGAAGACCATGAAACAAGTGATCTTCCAAGGAATTGACATGTGCCACTTGTGCTCATTCTATTGATTTTGCATCCACCATAGTCGGAATCCGAATATCCAATAAGCTCAAACTTGGATCCCTTTGGATACCAAAGTCCAACATTTTGTGTGCCCTTCAAATACCTCAATATCCTCTTGCATGCCTTGAGGTGACTCTCTCTAGGAGAGGATTGATATCTTGCACACATCCCCACACTAAAAGCAATATCCGGTCTTGATGCGGTTGCATAGAGTAGACTTCCAATCATAGACCGATACTTCTTTTGATCAACCATGTTGCCACTTGGATCGGGATCAAGGCTTCCATTGGTTGCCATTGGGGTAGACATAAACTTGGCATCTTCAAGCTCAAACTTCTTGACCATTTCCTTGATGTACTTGGTTTGACTCACAAATGTACCATTCTTTGTTTGCTTCACTTGAAGTCCAAGGAAGAAAGTGAGTTCTCCAAGCATAGACATTTCAAACTCATTGGCCATCATCTTTGCAAACTCATCACAAAAATCTTGATTTGTTGACCCAAATATGATATCATCAACATAGATTTGCAACACAAACAAGTCATCTCCAATCCTCTTGGTGAACAAGGTGTTGTTAACCTTTCCCATCTTGAACCCTTTTGATTTGAGAAAATCTCTCAATCTTTCATACCATGCTCTAGGGGCTTGCTTCAAACCATACAATGCTTTCTTCAACTTGTACACATGGTTTGGCTTCTTGTCATCTTCAAATCCGGGAGGTTGTTCAACATAGACCAACTCATTTATGAACCCCATTCAAGAATGCACTCTTCACATCCATTTGATAGAGCTTGATATCATGAGCACATGCATAAGCTAGCAAGATCCTAATTGCTTCCAATCTAGTAACCGGAGCAAATGTCACTACAAGAATTTTGGCTTTTCATGACAAGCCGAAAGTGTCATGTAAGGTAAGAATTTAGTCATAAAAACTACGTTATGACGAAAAACCCATCGTCATAAGGTGGTCACAAATCGACCGTCACATTATGTACCTCGTGATCGGTTTTTGTAAACCGGTCACAAAAAGTCACCGCTTTTTGTGACGCAAACCAATCTTACTTGTCACATATAGTTACCTTTTATGACAGTACTTCATCATACATTAGTTAGTCAACCTGTCATATTATGTGTGTACCATGGTTAAGAAACCATTTATGCTCGCTATTGTGACGATAAGAAGCAGTCATGTATAGATAGTTAACCATGGTTAAAAGATCGTCATACATTATCTATCCATTCAGTCATGCATAAGCCGTCATATAATATCCACATCACACCATCATTCACATAGAACAAAAATCATATAATATATTACATAGTGCAAATAGGTTCAGATACATCACATAGTATGTGGTTTACATATGCCAATAATCTCATATATGTAGCTTCTAACAAGACTGAGTATGTAGTTCCAGCAATACAATAGCTCCCATGTCTCTCATCACAGTGTAGAAGCACGTGCACCTTGCAAGAATATGTAGCTCCCATGTCCCTCATTTACCTCCTTGCTTGCTGAAACTTTCAACTCAATAAAAAGCAACACATTATCTTTTTAAATATGCATTAAATTTGTTATTAACAGCACTATTGTTATTAGCACTATACAAGTACATGCTTAATATACATTGGCTCCGTGGCTTAACTAATCAGTGTGTTTAAAGTTGTATTTTCATAACAAATAGAGATTGCATAATTCCCTTCGCCGTGTCTTAGTTTTCCTGGTCAGAGTGTAAACTATCAAAATATTGTATGCAAGTAAAGAAGTTCAATTTGCACATGACTTTTACTTAAACAACAGGATCAAGTAGGTAACAAGTACTACTGAACGTAACATACAACAAGCAGACTGCTACAGTAAAGGAAAAACAAGACCAAGTAGGATAGCTAATTATAGTAGTTGTAGCAAAGGTAGTAAAAAGCAAAAGATTAGAACACTACTGCAAGATAGGAACAAGGAGCTTACATCTGTCAAAGTGTTGCTGCTACTATTTGAAAACCAAGGCATGGACTGATTGCTATCACTCATGACAGATAGAAGCATTGCGGCATAGGTTGACACAAACTGCTGGAAAAGATTGAGACGAGAAAAATGTCAATTCAGAAACAAGAGCAGACATGAGTTAGGTTGCTCGATAATAATCATGGCAGCTTAGTATAATAATCAAAGCACAAGGTTATAGGAGATATATGCCTTTCTCAACACAAGTGCATATACAATGATTAAATAATAATGAGGCATATATATGAAAACATATACATTGACTAAGTGCATATACAAATATATCTACTATAGAGATGAAAACAAGATCCAGGCTGCTGACATGTTGAACAGAGCTCAACTTTGACCAAAGAACCCAAACATCATTACATCAAACAACCTGTAGGTTCTGATTCATCATGTTCCAATATGTCACACCAAGACCAACCTAAAGCATAAGAGTGAATATTTGCTTTCTGGCTTTGGTTGTATTTTAGTATTTACAGTTATTTCTCTTCGCAAGTGCTAGTTACAATGATTAACAGACCCAAGTTACAGTACTATATAAAGTTCGTGCAACTAACATATAGGAAATAGATAGAAGTAAAATATGGGATGGCCAAATCAATTCCAATTGAAGCCAAATTTCAGCAAGACCTGCTATCCTGCTATTACTGATTACTGATTGTTGATATAATCTACCGGTTTACTAACCTATTCAATATATGCAAGCAAATCGTTGCAGGAAAAGTACAGGGACACCAAACATCACCAAAGATCGTTTCCCAGCAGCTAGCAGACACACGAGCAGGCAGCTCCCCTGGCGTGCGTTCGCACGGAGCCGTCCATGCTGCCACTCCGATGCACACCAATACCGTAATGCCCATCTGAAGGAGAAAAACTTCAATTTCTATGCACATAGAAAACTAAAAAATGAAATCAATTTCTATGTACAAACGTTTGGCCAAATCATTAAAGAAAATCCACTACAACATCCATCGGACTTACGTAGAGAACAGGTGCTCCTCCCTTCGCCACCAGGAAGCTGTTGCCGATGGAGAAAGGCCGCGCCCCTGCAGATCGGGGAGGGTCGGGCTGCGCGCCGCCGCCCGGGGAGGACGGTGCCGCGCCGTCGCCGTGGAGGTATGGGGCCGCGTCGTCACAGGTCGTTGAGGGCACAGGGGCGCATCATTGCAGCTCGTGGATGGACGGAGCTGTAGGTAGCCGCGCCGCCGCCCCTCGTTGAGGAACGGATCCACGCCATCGCTGTTCGGGGTAGGAGCAGGGACTCTCCGCCGCCACCGACGGGGATGGAGAACCGCCAGCGCCCCCGGGAGGGGTCGGGAGACCGCAAGGGACCGGATGCGCACCGATGGGGTAGGGGAGCTGGACGGCCGGGGAAGCCGCCCGCCGAGCGGGTGGCGCCGCGCCCACATCGGAGCCGATCCGCGGGCGAAAGGAAGGTGGCAGCACGATGTGCTCGCCGCTCGGTGGAGTTGGGGTGGACACAGGCCGGGTGCCGAGATAGGCGCCCACATCGCCGCTGGGATGGGGAGGGTGGGTGGCGGCCGGGCCGCGCCGCCGGCGGTGGCGCAGGCGCGCGGAGGGCGCAGCGCCGCGGCGTGCCCCGTATGGGAGGCCGACGGAAGGGAGGGGGAAGGACTAGCCGCGGCGCTGGTTCTCGGGCCATAGCACGGAAGTATGGAAATTTAGGAGAGAGGCGCTGGGAAGTTTGGAGGAGGGGCGCGGGAGAGCGAAAGCAGAATCAAATTCAAATTTTAAAAGGTTAGGGTTTGAGATGTAAGGACTTCAACCGTTGGATCAACAAATGCACGGTGATGATGTCAATGGAGACCGTAGCCGGGCCTTCGGGTATTGGCCCAAGTTACTTTTTTTTTTTTTTATATTTCAGAACAGATAAATTATATAAATATATTAACTATAAAATGAATTTAAATGAAAAAGTCAACACCATAAATCGGTAGGGTATGATTTTAGAAAATGTTAGGAAAAAAATCATCAAATTCGAGTTTTCGTATGAGGAGAGAAAGACTAGTTACGAGTTTTGATTACAGATTAAAAAAAGAAAAAATCGTTCTTGTTCGTCACATGTTCATGATGAACAAGCGATTTCTCTTTTTTTTCCTGATTAAAACTTGTAACTAGTCGCTTCTCCCTCATACGAACTCCAAATGAGGTGATTCTTTTTCCCAAAATTTTCTAAAATCATGCTGCATCACGTTATGGTGTTGGATTCAGTCACCTCTTCATGCGCCAAAATTTGAGCAATTCAAGTTTTGAATTCGAACTTTGACTCGGTCAAAACTCAGTCAAACGGAACACGAAATGAACTCGGTTGAAAATATTTTGAACACGAAAGTTTCATAACTCATCGAGACCAACAAAGTTTATGTAGGTCAAATTTTCATTCGAGAAAGTGGTAATAACATGCAGTTCAAATATAACAAGTCTCTCACATAGTTCCTGAAACTATGTGAGAGACTTGTTATATTTGAACTACATAGCACTCCAACTTTGTCAAAATGGCTTGAGATTTTTCTGACAGTCATTTATAGCCAAAATATGGTCCCACACAAGAACTTACATTTTCCGGACAATTATTTTTATTATTATAATTTTTTTTTTTGGGAGACAGACAAAATTTGGTGAATTATACATTGAAAACACTAGAACTATGCAGCGACCTCCACATGTATTTGTTTCCTAGGGCATAAGAGACCTTGTGGCAAAGTTTGGCACCATTCGGATCTTTTTCGAGGGGTGGACCTAGTTCAACACATAATTACCGGCGAAGTCGCGCGAAATTCAATAAATCGAAAAAAGTATCAAACGATTTCTGAAAAATCTCAAACTTGATGGTTCCTTCACAAAAGGCATTTGAAAGTCTGAGAAAAGTTTGAGACCAATAACATACTTGGATGGCATAATCCCTAAGAACCCTAGTGCATAGACATGGTTTGATGAAAGGCTCCAAGTATTGTATTGCTCTCAAACTTTTCCTCGCACTTCCAAATTCCTTTTGTGAAGCAACCACCAAGTTTGAGATTTTTGGGAATGCGTTTTGGTACTTTTTTAGTTTATTTGATTTTCCACGTGACTTCGCCGAAAGTAATTATGCGCTGAACTAGGTCCACCTCCGAAAAGATCCGAATGGCGCCAAACTTTGCCACAAGGTCTCTTATGCCCTAGGAAACAAATACATGTGGAGGTCGCCGCATAGTTCTAGTGTTTTCAACGATAATTCACCAAATTTTGTCTCGCCCAAAGACGAAAAAGAATTATAATAATAAAAAAATTGTCCGATAAATGTAAGTTCTTGTGTGGGACCATATTTTGGCTATAAATGACCGCCAGAGAATATATATGCGATAGTAGGACAATCTATTCCAGAGGCATGGGAACGTTTGCAAGAATATATATCGATTGCCCTCATCATGGAATGGAGGAATGGATGCTCTTACAAGGATTCTACCATGGACTAAATCAAAAACCAAGAGAGCATCTAGACGCCACTATCAAGGATCATTCTTATCACTCACACCAGGGAAAGCCAACATACTTATGTGCAAAATATCGAAAATCAAGGCCGGACCCCAAGAACACCCAATACCGCCATCAAAGTGAAGAAGTACAAGAAGAACAAGAAGAACTCAAGGCAAAAGATCAACTGATGGACGTGCTACTAAATTGGCTTGAGGAGCGAGCCAACTACAAGAAGGATCGACAAGCCTTACAAGACTCCATGAACGCTTCAAGAAGTTCAAGCTTGGTGGTCCACAAGTCAGCACCACCCCAAAGAGAAGACCAAGAATCGCGAATCGACTTACGCAGGTAAGTATTCAGGTAATAACTATAATTGGTAATAAATTCAAGCAACCTTCTTTACGAGAATTAATTGAAGAGCAAGTTAAAATTAATGATAGTTTCTCTAAAAGGTTAGTTGCTAATGATGAAATTCTAGAAGATATAAATGCTAAAATGGATAACTTTTTTTCGCTATGATAAAAGAACAAGTTGCTTTTAATATCAAACTAGAATCAAAATTATCAAAATTGTCCGCCGCTATGCCTATTGCCACTAATCATGAGCAGTACATAACATCCGAACAAGAGGTGGTAAGCAAACCACCGATCCACCATACCCAACGGGCACAAAGAAGACCTTTGGCTAGAACACCTACGGCACCTGCAGCCCCGCACCACCCGTAGTACCGCCAACATTCCGTAAGATAAGGATGACGACGTAGAAGAAGTTGTGCGCCAAGAACCCACAGACAAGACTTTCACGACACCAACTTCCTACCATATCCAAGAAGAATTAGAAGACCTCAAATTGATGATCAATTCGCAAATTTGTAGAGGTAATCCAAAAGCTTTATGTCAATATACCTCTACCGGATGCCATGCAGTCCCAACATACGCCAAGTACATAAGAGATATCCCGAACAAAAAGAGACCGCTACCAACCACGAGATCATCAAGTTAACAAAGAGTGTAGTGCGGCAATCCTAAACACATTACCCATCAAGAAAAAGGATCCGTGATGCCCCACTATAGAGTGCTCAATCGGAGATCAATATTTCAACAATGCACTCGTGATCTTGGAGCAAGTGTCGCTGGATGCCCAAGGTTGTCTTCGACAAACTCAAGCACCCTACCTTGGTTCCAACATCAATGTGTCTACAACTAGCGATCAATCAGTTCGTTACCCGCCGAGAATCGCCGAGAATGTTCCAGTGAGGATCCGGGAGTTCTTTGTGCCGCTTGACTTCGTTGTAATCGACATGCACCCGCACTCCGTGGTCTCACTAATTCTCTGGACGACCATTCCTAAACCGCCAACGCTCACATCAACGTCGGCGCTGAGAAATCACATTTGAGATCAACGGAAAGGAAGAGAAGTTCGCCTTCAAACCCGCACTTTAACTCGCCACCAATGCGAACATGATCGATCAAGAGAAGACGATGCCGACGAGCCATCCTCTCCAATGGAGGATGCACCGTAGGACTAGAAGATTGAAGGTCCCCATTCGAGGACCTTAACTACGGACCCTCGCCGTAACTCGGTAAAAATTTAAAAATCCAAAAATATTTTATTTCTCGCATTTATTTTCTGCAAAATTAAATTCCTCGCACTTTTACATTCACCGTAAAAGAAAATTTACGCCCCATGATTAATAATTTTTATGGAGTGAAAACCTGTATAATTACTTTTCTCGTGGTGGCATAAAAATAATTTTTTTTCTTGTCGCTTTATTTATTCATTTTTTAATCGAAAAATACAAAAATAATGCAACCTTACAAGTGGGACCCACATGTCATAGGGACAAAACATCAAATCACCACTTTCTTTATTCCCTTTTTTTCCTCCTCCATCCATTTTTCCACCAAAGCAAAGATTCCACTTGACCTAACAAATACTATTCTAGCGTGGAATTTCAAAGAAAGATTAAATGGTGGAGAGGACACCCGAGTGGGACCCACTGGGACCGACGGCCCCACTATCAAAGCCGATCGGCCTCCTCCTCCTTGCACTATAAAAGGGCAGCCACACCCTTGCCATTCTCATCACAAGCAACACAGATTTCTGGTTTTCAAGGAGGAGTAGAGCTCGAGCGTAAATAGAGGAGAAAAAAGAATAGAAAACTAGGAAGAAAAAAAAAAAGTCTTCGAGATAATCCTCCTTTCCAAAAAAAAAAACCCTCTAGCCAATCTTCTTCCCGTAAATACCAGCCATGCTTGGAAGGCTTCTCAAGACACGCCCCCCGCTCCCCCGGCTAGTTCCGGCAAGCGATGAGCACCGACACCCGTTTATTACCATCGCCGACCGCTTCTCCATCACCAATGGCCTCACCTAGCCAAGGTAAAACTCTAACCTTGGACGTACACCTTCATTTACGAGTAGGAGAGGAGAGAAGTCGGTATGAAAAATTGAAAAATAGAGATTTTGTATTAACTCCGATGCTAGATAACGAATTCATGGACCATATAGGGATATTACCGAGTTTACATTTATTTTCCAATTATTAGGCTGGTCATCTTTTTACGACACCTCTGAAATGGGGTGCCGACTTCTTACTCTAGAGTTTCTATGCACTTTAAATTATACCGAGGATGGGAACGGGGTAACCTTCCTAAGGTTATTCCACAACCATACACCATGACTGAAACAACCGAAAGCACCGCATTAGGCTTCGCGATCAAGCTGCCCAATAGACGTAACCTCTATCTTGAGTGACTTTAATAGGGAGATTTTCCGCAAGAAATCTCTCGAAAGGGCATGTTTCACCGCCACGCACTAATGACATCCACCTCCCAACTTTAAGATTTCGCATAAATGGATGGCCCTTGCCCTCTTCCCACGAAAAAGACAACATCACCGTAAGAACATCGAGCCGGCACTTATGTATGCCGCTGTTACAAGAACACCCGCCTCGCCCGTTAAACCGTTAGTGGAACATCGGCTATCGCTTCCCAACTTAGTTGGGGACATAAGCCGCACTTCTCTAATCACACGAATAACCGCTGATCTCGCCCGCCGGGTGACGACGCCACCATCACTTACATAACCACTCCACGGAGATTATAGGGTACGACATTTCCGGCCAGGGGCATTGGTAAGAAAGGATCAAGAGCAATACTACTACCTTCATAATAATGACGCAATCCCGCTTCCTAACCCGGATTGGGCATATACTCGGCAATCTTTCTTGATACATACGCAGTACAGCCGGTCCGCCGTCGCCCATCCACATCAACCGAGCTTCGACGTCCCATTACGAGAGGAGTCGACCAAACCCGTGAGGGCGCAAAGATACCAAGCGCATTTAGGGCTTCTCACGGCCATCAGATCCGCGCCGCCGCCTATCCAGAGGACCGCTGCCCACACATGAAATGCCGAAGGTAGTCATGCAAAGCATTTATGCCGCCCGCCATTCTTTTGCGTGTTATGAGTACCGCGACCCAAAGAATATTCCGCCAGTGGTGTGCACAACAACATGCGCACCGTGATCAACACTCGAACACCCACTCCGACCTCCTTTACAATCAACAAGAATGGATGCAAATGAAGGGGAACACAAATGGGCGACATCCGTGACACGGTAGAGACTAATACCGAACAAATAGAGAGGCTCTTTGGCTATCTTGGGCATGAGTAAGTGAAACAAGCGCCTTGGGGAGTGGTCCCCGTAAAACCACAGCCGAAAGGAAACCCTATTCAACCAACCAACCAACCGTCGACCTTTGGGAAAGGAGTGCCCCTCGAGGTAAGTATCTATCTATCTATCTATTTATTATTAATTATTTTTGGCTATATTTATATTTAGGTTTGTTTAGCTAGCTAGTATAAATAAAGTTTGGTTTTAATATATATATACAGGTGTGCCCAAAAAAAAAAAAATGAGAACAATAATAAAAAGAGTGATGAATTATGCTACAAGAACATGATAGATGTTGCTCCTCTCCGTAATAATTGCCTAGTTTACCATCTTTACTTCTCCCGCAATATGGATATAATTGTTTAGATTCTAAAACATGCTTTGAGCTTGAGTTTTGTGGGAGTATGATCTTAGATTTCAAGTCTAGGCAATTGACTGATATGATATGATAAAAGTTGAGCTACTATCTATCTTGTTCATACGTGACACTTAATTTCGAGTATTAATCTTTGAAAATTCTAAAAATGATGAGTCTCCTGTATGACATAAGCCCCGATAAAATAAAATAAAATAAAATGCCTTGTTGAAAATATGCTAAAGTTGCTTCTCATTATATATCTCTTCAAGAGACTTGGGCATGACAAGTAAAAAAAAAAAAAAAAGAAAAAATATATATATGAGAGAAAAGTGAGACGAGAAAGAGGGAGAGAAATGAACAAGTGTTCTACTAGGCGAGAAGGGCCTACCTCCCTAATAAAAGAGATGAAAAATGGACAAGTGTTCAGGGCGAGTAGAGCCCACATCTCAGAAAAGAAAAAGAAAAGGAGAGAGAAGAAAGTGACAAAAGTCAATACGAGCGAGAAGAGCTCACCTCTCCAAACAAGTTGTCGTGTAACCCAAGGTTCTCTTAAATTTATTGCCATAAAGAGAGATATATTCGTAAACAAAAAGAGGCAAAGAAAAAGGCTAAGAAATTAAAAGTTTACTCTTATTGTTGTCATACAGAACACTCTCATGCTTTCACCTTGAAAAATCTTCTCGTAAAACTCCGTGAGTTATAGTGAAACCACGAACTTGAGACATGGTGTTTGACTTAATTGTTCTATCTTTCAATAGTCCAAGACTCATGTATGATGAAAACCCCATGCTCTCAAGTAGATATAAGCAAGTTTATGATTCTGAATTTTTCATCCTACCTTGGTTGAGATTTGATTTGGTAACACACACGTAGTCTTGCTAGGGACTAGCAAGAGGTAAGCTTGGGGAGTTTGTTGATGCTCACTAACTCATATTTTTATGCATCAACAATTCATGGAAAAGGACTAAAATATAATTAGATAACCTTATTAGGGGTTTCTACTAATGATTTCCATGAGTTTTGGTAAAGTTGTGATTTGCGGGGACTTAACGTAAAAATAGCGTAAATGACGTGTCATACGACCGACGTAACGTAACGCAATCCAACTCCGAAACAAGTCTAGAAGGCTCCGGATTACTCCCGACGTGAACAAAACTTGACAATCAAGAAAACATCATCTAGAAGACTCCGTAAGCCACGACGCATCGCGGGGCCCGTGAGTGGGACCCACTCGGGCCGATCGCCCAATAATGGGGCCGATCGGCCTCCCTTTGGCGGCCACGCAAGCCCCGCCTCCTAACCTTCCTCCACCGCCTCTAAGACGCAATCTAAACCGGTTGTTTGATGTCGGTTTGATCCAAGGGCGTCGTTAAGCACCTAAGATTAGTACCACATTGCCCGGCTGAAGTTGCTGAAGAGACATAAGAAGACCCATATATATAGACCCCTAGGCTCCCTGCCTAAAACAACTGACCAAGCCTCAAGTCATCATTAAGAAGGAGATCAAGAAGAAGCCAAGACAGAGTAGAAGAGGAGACACCAAGAGATAGGATAGCTAATTCATAGCTCTAATCTAGAGCCTAGTTTAGATAGAAAGTCGAGTTTAGAGAAGAGAGAGCATCTCGCTCCTTCTCGATCTCAGTAAGTTACACTATGGATCAATATTATTATTGTTCTCATACACCTTTGTGCTATTTCATTACTATGTATGCAATTAGTCTACTTATACTTTATTCTAGTCATAGCATATTTGATATGATCATTATTCATGATAATTCAAAGCACTTATTCGTAGAGCTCCTAGTATATTACACGTGTGTGCTAGGTAGTAGAGAGTATGTAAGCATGGTGCTTAGATATAATTTACTTATGGATTCACCTTATATGCCGGGTCGTGTGGTAGATCGTAGTGGTGACAAAGACTATTGAGTCCTTTGCAATCCATCCCCGTGTATAAGACTAGTCGATAATGGTTCTTGGGATTATCTTGTTTCGTTCCCCTCGATTTTCTTAAGTAATCTTCGGGTGCACATTCTTATTTATGGTTTTGATATATATATGATCTTATGCTATGCCTGTCTAAACATTTTGTAGATTCTTTGTATGCTACCTAAGAACTGTCCCTTTGTCATAAATCCAATCCTAATCTTACTAGGAATTAATCTTATGCTATGCTCACCACGTGCACCTCTACCCGCCTCATATACCTTATTATTATTATTATCATTATTATTGGCTCACCTTGTTTAAGTATATGCTAAATACTACAAAATCTCATTAGTCTTCTATCACTATCTTTAATCAAATGAATTGTTTGTCATGTCTTCCTCGTGGATTCGATATTTAAAACCCTCCCCCGTGAAATGCTCACCGGACATCCGTGCGCTTGCGGATCTATAATTATTTCTCTGTAAGCATAACAAATACCAACAAAGATTGCATCTCGAGTATTAATGTTCCCATGCTTCCGCATCTAGCGCATCTTCTCACATAGTCTTTTGTATCTTGATACATTGTTGGCCAATAGAATCCACTTTGCCGGATCTTAGCATGTGTAATGGAATGCTCCATAGTGTCCCCCATAGGGTGCGGCATGGCATCTATCTATTATCTTTAAGCCTTCTTCTATCGGGACACATCTACGTAGCAATCCATCGGAACATACTCGGTAGAGATTTGGATCATCCCATAAATGATAGCGAGCATCATATTTGAGCTTCTTCCTATCCGCCCCGGTGCTACATAACCCGCAACCATGTAATTCACAATATCCGCGTACCAAGGGTCGGAGTGTGTGACCTTGAGGAGCGTGTCGTCCCTCAAATAGTCATTTATAGGTAACTCATGTGGTTCCTTATACTGAAGCCTAGACAAGTGGTCGGCTACCGAGTTCTCTACTCCTTTCTTATCTCTTATTTCTATGTCAAATTCTTGGAGTAAAAGAATCCATCTGATTAACCGTGGCTTAGCATCTTTCTTAGTGAGGAGGTATTTAAGGGCAGCATGGTCTGTGTGTAAATAATAACCTTTGCCCCCACTAAGTAAGATCTAAACTTGTCTATAGCAAAGACGACGACTAACATTTCTTTTTTCAGTGGTAGCATAGTTGAGCTGAGGTCCGATATAAGGTTTTGCTAGCATAGGATATAGCATAGTGCTTTTTATCCTTTGTTTGGCCAAGAACGGCCCCAACAAAGAAAGTCGCTAGCATCACACATGATCTCAAAAGGTAGCGTCCCAATCGGGTGGTTGGATGATTGGAGCTGAAATGAGTGCATTCTTGAGGATTTGAAAGGATTCATAGCACTCATTGTCAAAGACGAAAGGTGCATCTTTGGCTAAGAGGCTAGTCAGGGGCCTAGCGATTTGGGAAAAGTTTTTAATGAATCGCCTATAGAACCTCAAGTGGCCTAGAAAGCTTCGGACTCCTTTCACATTTGTGGGAGGTGGAAGTTGTTCAATAACTTCTATTTTTGCTCTATCCACTTCTATCCCATGTTCGGACACCTTGTGTCCTAGCACTATTCCTTCCCTGAACCATAAAGTGGCATTTTTCCCAGTTTCGGGACTAAGTGCTTTTCCTCACATCTTTGTAAGACTTTGTCTAAATTCTCCAAGCAACCATCGAAGGTTTTGCCATAGACGGTAAAGTCATCCATGAACACCTCCATAATCTTTTCAATCATTTCGGAGAAGATAGACATCATGCACCGTTGAAAAGAAGTCGGAGCGTTGCACAACCCGAACGACATTCATCGGTATGCATAAGTTCCATACGGGCATGTGAAAGTTGTCTTATTTTTGGTCATCGTGGTGGATCGGGATTTGATGATATCCGAATACCCATCAAGGAAACAAAAGAAAGAGTGATTTGCAAGCCGCTCCAAAGATCTCATCGATGAAGGGTAACGGAAAGTGATCTTTCTTTGTGGCCTTGTTGAGTTTTCGGTAGTCAATGCACATACGCCACCCAAAGGATGCTCTTGCCGAGGAATGAGTTCATTTCTCTCATTTCTAACAACCGTCATTCCTCCTTTCTTTGGCACTACTTGACCGGACTAACCCACTCGCTATGTGGCACAGGATAGATAATCCCTGGCGTGTAAAAGCTTGAGGACCTCTTTCTTAACAACATCTCGCATAGCATTGTTAAGCCTCCGTTGTGGTTCCCTCGATGGTGATGCATCGGGATCGATAGGAATACGATGAGTGCGAGAGAGCGGACTAATCCCGATGAGGTCTTCGAGTGAGTAGCCTATGGCTGGTCTATGTCTTTCTAGGACGGTGACAAGCTTATGAGTTTCTTCTTGGGAGAGCTTATCACCGATAATGGCTGGAGTTTCTCGATTATTATTGAGAAAGACATATTTTAGGCCAGCAGAAGTGGTTTCAACTCAATTGAGGGTCGTGGTGGCACCTCCGTTGTATCTAGTTTGATAGGCTCGCGCGCTTCTTCCTCTTCTTCTACGAAGTGTTCAACATCAAAGACTGTTCGGCCATTTCTTCTAGAGAAGCCATTAGGACTTCTTCAAGAGGGTCTTGTTTGGGCTTGGATTCTACTATCGCATTATGTGAGCGAGCAAGAGAAACATTGATAGGAGAATTTCCTAGCTTTAAATTCAAGAGACTCTTGTTGGGTCGCTCTTGAAAGAGTGTTCCAAAAGGTACACCAATCAAGAGAAACGTGTCCGAGATGTCATAGATGTGGAAATCTAGACGATACTGAGCCTCCTATGCGCAAAGGAATTGACCTTATGACCCCATAACTCTCAATAGTGACTCCGGGCGGAAGTCTTAAAAGTTTATGAGATGGGATCATAAACTCGTTGGGACAAAGATCTTCACTCACGGACCTTGAAATTATATTCATCCCAATGGTAGGGCTATAACGAGCTTTTATGATCATTCCTTTAAGTTGGCGTAATAGAGCTTTTGAGGGGCGGTGATTCGAGCTACCTCGCGGGATAGCTCCGTTTCGCCAACCACTCACTCACGGCTCATAATGGCCGAGAGTCCTTTAATGTGCTCCATTAAAAATGGATCATTATGTGGACCATCCTCAAATGTTGCAGAGTGCACCAGAGGTTTCGCCTGAATTGGAAAGTTCGAGGCATTCCCAAAATCTTCAAAAAGATCTACCTCGATTTCCGAGAGGAAAGTGTTGGGATGGGGTTCGTCACTCTCTAGAGTGTTGTCTAGATTGTGATGTGTTCCCATCGTGCGAGGTTCTATGGCAACCAATTCATTAGAGGGGTTTATAGGAATTTCAGATTCGGTTCGTGTGTCTCCTCTTGTTGTTCGGGGCTTGGCTCGACTTCTTCGTCTTCTTCGGGTAACTCGTCAAAAACGCCCGATAGGGGGTGTTGTCAAGGATTGTCTCAAGAATGGCTTTCCCTTCACTAACAAGTTTATGTGAGAATGATCCTCCCGAAGCGATATCGAGATGCGAGAGCGACTTCCTTGTTAAGACCGAGATAGAAGTGATAGAGCAAGACATGGTCGCAAGGAAAGGTTTGGGCCGGAATTGGTAAGGCTTGTAAATCTAGCCCAAGCTGCTCCTAGAGTCTCCTTCTTTTTGTTTGAATGTAAGCACTTCGATTCTAAGGTCAGCAATTTTATAAAGAGGGAAGAAAGCAAGACAAAATTTGTCTCGAAGTTCATCCCAATCTCCATTTACGCTTCCTACAGAGTGAGCATACCATTTTCTCGCTCTTCCCTCAAGGGAGAACGGAAATAATTTCCATTTAATGGTCTCTTGTGTCATGCCAGAAATATTTCGGCAGGAACACGATTGCTCAAAATCTCTAAGGTGGGTGTATGGATCCTCATCGGCTAACCCAGAGAAGGATTGCTCCCAAACCATGGCTATAAGAGCAGGGCGAAGCTCGTAGCCATCTGTAAGAATAGGGTGTGAAGATGGTGAAGGCTCCAACATGTCGCCCTTTGGAGCAAAGAATTTAATAATAGGAGTGAAATCCATGTGGTATGTGAGTGGTAAAAGAATAAATAAAAGATGGACGATCGTGGTTCTAACTAGAACAGCTACCGTTCCCGGCAAGAATCGCGCCGAAAAGCTTGTTGGTATAAATTAACGCGAACGAGAAATCCGCAAGCGCACGGATACCGATGCAGCTTTCACCCGAGTATTCCGTAGTATCGATTTCCACGGGGAACGTGAAGTGTACTAGAAAGAGTAGGAACGTCCAAGAAAAGAATAATGATGTGGGGAGAGAGTTTAGAATTTTCTAAGTATTCTAAGTTGATCTAAATAATCAAAGGCTTGCTTTACTTTACTTACGTCGAGCAGCGGTACCGTCCCGATCCTCGAAAAAGACCGGGAAAGGGTGATCGGGGAAGGCCGCCAAAAAGCTCTACAAATCACCAACCCGAACGTGGTGGATTACAAAGACCCGACCGAGCCGCACCCCTCGGGGGCTACCACAACTAACCGTGGGATTGGGCGCAAACTCGGGTAATCTCTAGTCTAGACACCACGCCTACACTATTAATTACTACTCTAATTTCACGTTAAAACTAGAGCACTCAATACGAGCAGAGATCCAAGAATATTGTAAAGTAAGAACTGAAATTAATTGAATAGAATAAATAGAAATAATAAATGAAGAACCCGGAGATTGCTGAAGACCGAACTAGTTGTTTGTAGATGTACAATGTTGATGAAGATCCGACAGGTCCGGATCTCCAGCTTTCTCCGCTCCTCTCTCCTTGATCTTACAACTAGATGAACTAGAAGAACTAGATCTAGAACTAGAACTAGATGAACTAGACAACTAGAGGGACCTCTCTCTCTTCTAATATGAAACCCTAGATTTTTCTCTCGTCGATAGCTAATGAGGAGATGATGTCTCTTGGGGGCGCCTTTGGGGCTGCTTATATAGTCCGAAGGAGGTGCCACGTCTTGGACTTGGATTACAACTCGTACTCTTCCCATCGTCGTCGGATCGAACCGACATTAAACATGTGGTTTAGATCGCGTGTCAAAGTCGGTTGAGGAAGCTTCTGGAAGCGCGGCCGATGACGTGGAGGGGGGAGGCCGGCCGGCCTTAATATTAGGCCGGTCGGCCCAAGATGGGCCCCAGCTGGGCTGAGCTTTTGTGGGTGCGTGCGTGTCGTCGTGCCGTTTCCGAATTGTATCAATTCGCGTCAAACGGAGTCCGGATGAGGGAGTTATGCCCGTTTTACCGAACCCCGCTCTCGCGACCGATATCTTCGATTCGGACTCGAATATGGCAAATGATATATCCATTTCGATCATCTCGACGAGCTCTTCGCAATGTTGTACTTTGATTCTTCATTTGAAGTACTTCTATGTTGCTCTTTGTAGGAGTTGGATCGAGTACGATTGGGACACGTCTTGGAGTCGTATGTCTTCATAACTCTCGCCGTTTTTCTGTTTAGTCCCCGAAAATCACAACTTCACCAAAACTCATGGAAATTGTCGATGTAAGCCCTAATAAGGTGATCTAATTATATTTTAGTCCTTCTTCATATTCAGTTGACAAGTAAAAGTATACGTTAATATGCGTCAACAATGGCGCCTGGGCTTGATCATCCTAGCTGATTACTTCAATCGGCCTAGCTGGTCTTGCCTGCGCCGCTCGACCATCTAACCATGCTTGACGCCGTAATGCTTGCGCCGAACTAGCAACAATGGTAAGCTTTGTCTTGCCTTCCTCGGTTTGGCCAGCCAACACTTGTCGTCCCCGAATTCTTAGGAGCATTCTAATGCAGTGCGAGGCTCACCAATGATCACATTCTTCCCTTGAGTTGTAGCGGCTTGCTCGGGGCCGAATCAAAATAGCGGAGCCTTGATTTCAAGTGCTTTGGCCTCAGTGTCTTGTCTTCGGGCTTCATAGCTTCAATCACATGCACCGAAAAGGATTCTTGTCTAATTGCATGTCGGTAAGACTTAATTGGCCCTCATTAAGAGCCGATTGTACTGCCGCCGACGGAAAGAATGACAATCGTTAGTGGCATGAGAATAGGAATCATGATATTTACAAAAAGCCCGCTTCTTTAACACATCTGCAGAAGGCATAGTATATTTAATCTTAATGTACCCGATTTTTAACAATTGGTCAAAGATTCGGTCACATTTAGATGTGTCAAAAGTAAACTTGATTTCCTCATTCCGATTCCTATTAATCGGCTTGAGAGAAGGACAAGTCACTTGTTTGTTTTCATCTGGCCACCTAATTTCAGCAGCCAATACCTCTTTAGTTTCATCATCGGATGAAGGATAATCATCCACATTGTGAATGTTAGAACGACGAGACTTATAATCATGATCTTGAGAGTCTTTCAAACGAGATTCAACAGCAATAGCTCTCTCAAGTAAATGCGGTAAAGTAGTAAACTGAATATGCTCAAGCTTATCTTTAATCTTAGAATGCAAACCATTAAAGCATATGTCTACTAAATCACGCTCAGAAATCATCAAATGAAAACATCGGTTTTTAATTTCTTTGCAATGCCTAATAAACTCAAGCACAGACTCACTACGACCTTGTTTAACCGATGTCAAATGAGCTAATCTAGTTTCTTGGACTCCATCATAAAAGTGAGCATGGAATTTTTCTTCTAGTTGAGCCCAAGAACCAATAGTAGATGTTGGCAAAGAAGTAAACCATGAAAAAGCATTGCCAGTAAGTGATAAAGGGAAATTACGACATTTCATATAGTCAAAAGCGCACCCTTCACCTAACTGAGCTAGATACATGCTAACATGCTCCATGGTAGACTTATTATCATTGCCACTAAATTTTTGAAAATCTGGTACCTTCCACCCTGGTGGGTTTCTCATGTAATCAAAATGTGGAGGGTACGGTTTATTATAGACGCCTCTTGATGTTTTAATTTGGACGCCTAAACACTCTTGCAAAGACTTATTTAAATCTTCCTTTAGCCGATTAAACGCATCAGTCATATCGGCAGAAGGAGCACTTGGAATTGTAGTTTCATTGCCCATGGCAGGAATTTGGCTAGGGGATTTCGGTGGGTTAGGTAACACGGTGTTGCCCCCCGAATGCCTAGCATCTTGTGACCTGTTAGCAGTTTGCCGATTGCGATCTTGTGTCTCGGCAAGACTGAGCATTTGCTTATAATTAGCTGCATCTCTATTGGAAGAACCGGCTTTATAGCAGCAGTAAATTTATTAAACCTAGCCATAACCATGCCTATAGTAGCAGTAAATTTATTATCTACTTCTTTCTTATGGCCTTCTAGCATTGCAGCATAATCAGCATGTTGAGGATACAAATCATCGTAAATAGGCTGTTTAGAATTGTCCGTTACCTCAACTTCTGGAGCGGCCGAAGTGCTTGGGAGCAGCTTTCCAAGAAAGCACGTGAAGTGGAATCCAGCAACTCTTGAAGCTTCTGCTTCAACTCTTCGGGTAGCTCATCGGAAGTGGTGGGATGAATGACGTTGTCATCATGCACCTCACCCTTGTTGGCGTTGTTATTAGGCATGATGTCGAGGTCTTCAAAACGCAATTGACGCCTTGATTTCCCCAGCGGAGTCGCCAAAATTGTGTTGACACGAAACTAGGGCTTCGCACCAACACAACGAGAGGGCCTTGGACGCCCACGAAGATTGCAAATCAACCTTGGAGCAGCAACACCGCAGCGTGGCCGCCCTAACCGATTAGGGTTCGGTAGGGGCGCACGTGGAGCTCGGTGATGGCTGGAAGAACCTCCGAACAAACCTCCGGGAAGACCCGTCGGGAGGATGCACGCGAGGGGTGCCCTAGGACCAGCGTGGCCGCCTAGGACGTCGACGAAGAACACGGAGATCGCCGCCGAACAGCAGGGTACGGAGGGTTGAATGAAGAAAATGACCTACAAACGGGACAGGAGGTAGATTGGTTGTCGATTGGATGTAGATAGGATCAATCGGCCATAAACCCCTTTATTATATAGGGGAGGGTGGTCTTATCCTTTAGGAAGGCGTCCCTAAGACGTTTCCAAACACCAAAACCGACCTAAACACGATTGGAAACAAATCGGTTCGGCCGTTCGGATCGGGCCAGCGCCGGGCCGACCGGACGCCGGGTCGGGGCTTTGACCGACGCTACCGGTGCCCAACGCCCGGCCAATTCCCGAAGCGGTCCGAGACGACGACGTCTGCGAAGCCAACTCGACCGGTCGCCGGACCGACGCTGCTGGCGCGACCGACCGACGGTGGGCGGCGGCCCGGCCACTTCCAGAGTCCCGAAGCGCGCCGCCAGCGACCGGTGCGCCCGGCCAGCGATCGGACGCTCCAGCGTCCGGTGCTCCCCGTGAGCGCCTGTTTGGCCCCGTGTCTTGGCTAAATTTTGTACCTTGATGCGTTTTACATTTTGCCATGCCTTGGGCCAATTTTGGGTGTCAACAACGCCCAAGCTCAAGTTCGTAAGCCGGGGCGATCGGCCCCATGCTCTCCATCAACGCGACAAGAACACCGAAAGCGGGGCGTGCGGCTCGCCGTCAATGGCGCGGTCGAGATCCCGCTGCTCGGAACATGTCGTTGGAGGTGGTGGACTACACGAGCCACGCCGACGTGTCCTCCGACCCGGCCACTACGCCCTCTTTTGGGAGCTTAGCGGCGAGGCCGACGACGACGTCTTGCGGCCGCCGCGACGAGCCGGACCGGGCGCTTTGTTGACGCCGGTATGTGAGCTCCGGAAAGACGCGCCCATCGGGCCTCTCGGAGCTGCGGGTGCTACGCCGGGGCACGCGTTCGAAAGGTCTTTGCACCACGCCTCTCTCTCTCGGCGCTCCGGCGAACCAGTTCAAGTTGCCGAGGTGCGTCGCTCGGTCCAACTGCGGCGTCCTCCAGATCCTCTCCGACAACGCTGTCAAGATCTTCTTCAGCACAGCTTACGACTGAAGATGGCAGACGGTGGCGCGCCGAGCCATTGCAACTCAGGCTGTTTGGATGTGTGACAGAATTTGGGTGTTTATGACGCTTTAGCCCATCTTACATTAGAGCTCAAAACTAGAACTTAAGTGCTCTAAAGTTTCAAGCGGTGGTTCCAAATATGCCCTTAGTCCTCTCAATTATTTTAGTTACTCTAATTTGCCCCTAAAAAAGAGTTTTTTTATTGATAAATGTATTCTGTACAAGAAAAGGTCAACTTTTTTTCGAAATCAAGAAAAGGTCAACTTTGAACATAGTTAAAATTATATACAGTTTTAGGACAAAAAATGGCAGAAATAGATTCGTATTCAACTTTCAAAATGTCTATAGCTATGGGTAGTTTATAAGGAAATACTTCAAACTTCTTTGTGTGTGAGCACGTTAATATAACTATATGTTGCTATGGGTCGACCGGACGCTCGACAAGCGACCGGGACGCACCGGGTGCCAAGCGTCCTAGTCGATTCCGAGAGCTCCCGGAATCGAGCCACGTCTGAGGATTTTACCATGCCTTAGTCCAAGCCATTTTTGGGTGTCAACACGTACTGACGAAATCGAACAAAACTAGATCCCACTCAAATAGTTTTTAAAGTTTTTTAGTAGTAATTTATGTATATTAACTTACGGAATATAACCTAAGTTACCCATAAAAGTTATATGTATAAGTTAGATGTAACTTTATAACGTGTGTAAGTTACGTGTTTCATGTAATAAGTTTTTTTTTTTTATGTTATGTGTAACTTTGTAACGTGTGTAAGTTATGTGCTTCATATAATACGTGTATAAGTTATGTGTGTAATTTTATAACATTGAAGATCACATAAGCCATGTGTATAAGTTAGATGTATAAATTATACACATAAGTTATAGACAAAAGTTATATATGTAGCTTTGTAACTTCTTTTTCCTTATCGTTAAAAATAGAAAACTTTCTAAAAATGGAAGTTGTGGGATATTTTTTTGCCAAAAAGTAAAGTTGAGGGCTGTCTCTAATTAACCGTTTGTTGTTGTTTGGGCGGTTGTCCCCTAATTAGTGCGGCAAATCCACGAGTCCATTTTTTTTTTTTTTTAGAGGAATCTGGAGGCCGGGGCCCCTACAAAGTGATTTATTAAGCATTAAAAAAAGGTACCCAAAGAAACACAAGTACAAATTTAGGAAACAAAAAAAGCGATGAAAAACAACAAAAATAAAATTACAATTGGATAATGCTTTGACTCCATTGCAAGAATTGAGGCAATTTGGCAGCTTTGACCCTGTGCTTCAGAAGAGTCATCTCCTTGACAAAGACTTGCTGACACTCAAGCAAAGAGGGTTGGACACCCCCGAAAATGAGACCATTCCGAACCGACCAAATAGCCCAAAGACATCAAAACAATAGCATTCATGAAGAAGGGTGAATGAAACTGGCATCCGAGCCGGGAGTTGAAGTCGGGAAGGTGGCATCCATTGGAATTTGAATGTTGAGCCGGTTCAACACATAGCCGAGAATGGACAGTCCAAAAAAAGATGGGCCACAGTCTCCTCTCACAAACTATTACGAGAAAACACAACTCAGAATCATCTAGCTACATTTGCTTTCTTTTCAAAATGTTCCCGTGTCTTTGAGCCTATCTTTCATTAGCAGCCAAAAAGAAAACCTTATGTTTAGGTTGACAAATCCACATTTCCAAAGCCATTTGAAAGAGCAAAGTGAGGACTCGATTTCCAATTAACTTTCTCAAATTTTAGAAGAAGAAAACCCAAGATCCCAAAATTGAAACCCCAAACATCCTTTGCATTCATTGGGGTTCGAGAAGAGATCTTGTTCTCGAACATTCTCGAAATTGTTCAAAAGCAATCTCGAGAGAGAGGCGATGAAAGAGATCCTCAAATTCATCTAAAGACGAGCTTTTTTTTTCGGACTTGCAAGTTTATGAGAGGAGAAGGAGAAAAGCTCAAGCAAGAAAGTGCCGAGGTTGTCCATCCCACTTGTCCCGCCCGAACAAGATTGAATCACCACGCTTTCCAACGGGTTTAGCAAGGAGCTTGAATTACGGGAGAAGTTTCAAAATATCCCTCTACCGTAAGGAGCCCTTTTGATATGACTAGGAAGCTTGCCATTCTTATAGTGCTTCTCCCAAACTAAATGGACCCATGGGATGTCTTCTTTATTAAAAAATTTGTAGAGATTCTTCATCGCCGTGAGCTTTATTTTGTTTCTCCAGTCAATAACCCCAAGACCACCTTCATCTCTGGGCACCTGAGACCATCTCCCAAGCTGCTTTAGGAGGGCTGTTAGCATTGGATTCGGCACCACTCCGAAGCAATATCTCCTTCTTTTATCAACCTCGCTTGACAATACCTTTGGGGATGATCGGTGAGCACATGAAAAATGTTGGAAGAGCCGAGAACACCGCATTAGTGAGCTCCAGTCTTCCAAACCAAATTAAGAAATGTGGAGATGCCACCTAGCCTCCTTTCACACTTGGAGACCAAAGGGAGAAAGTCTATGTTTTTTGGTCTGTCAATAGAGAGAGGAAGACCAAGATAGGTGAAAGGCGGACTACCAATGGAACAACCAAAAGTACCCGGCAAGAAGCCTCGAAACATCCTCGGCAACATTGATAGGGACCATCATAGATTTTCCAAAGTTGACTTTCAAACCAAGTAGCCATAGAAAAGCTGTTGAGGAGAGATTTTAGAAAGAAAAGTTGCCTCACATCACCCTCAACAATGATGAGGGTATCATCGATATCTTGCACAATTGGGAAGTCGAGAATATTCCATAGGAATGGGGAGGTTGAGCAGTCCCATGCCTCGGCCTTGTTGATCATGGATTGGAGAAAGTCTGCGGCAAAGAACAAAGAGCAAAGGGGAGAGGGATCACCCCGTCGACACCTCTTTTTTGCGGTGAATAGTTTTTCCCGGAACCCCATTGAGAAGAATTGAAGAGACCCCCTGTGGAGGAGAAAATAATTTTCATCCGAGAGCGGCCATTTCGACCAAAACCTATAGCCTCCATAATAGTTAGCATTGCCTGATGCTCAATTTTATCAAATGCTTTTTCAAAATCCAAATTGATTATTACAATCTCCTTCCTAGAATGGTGACAGAGATGTAGGTACTCAAAGGACTAGGCTAAACAATCCTGAATTGTTCTCTTTTTTGATGAACCCATACTGATTGCAATGAATTAGACTAGTGACAATAGGCTACAACCTGTTAGCAAGAATCTTGGTGACCAGTTTAATAGAGGAATTCGAAGAGAGATGGGTCCAAGTCACTTGTCTTTCTAGGATTTTCAACTTTAGGAATCGGGGTGATGTAGGAATTATTAATACTTTGAAGGCAGATATTCCCATCATAGAATCTTCTACAAACATTATAGAAGTCCTCTTTGACAATAGGCCAACATTTCTTAAGAAACTCATTGTTAAATCCATCTAGACCAGGGGACTTATCGTTGGGCAGGGCCACGACAATATTATCAATTTCCTCATCGAAAAAAGGGGTCTCCAAATTATGAAGCAAATCACTCCTATTCGAAAGTAGGCGGGATCAATGTTGAAGGAGTCAAAGTCAGAAGAACCCAATCTGACTCTAAAATCCTGCCATAGAATGGCTTCTTTTTCCTCATGAGAGCTGACAGAAGTACCCTCCTCTAGCTCAAGCTCACTGATAAGCTTTGATCTATGTCTAATAGTTGCATTAGCATGAAAAAATTTGGTACCTGCATCACCAAATTTGACCCAATTCATTGTTCCCCTCTGCCTCCAGTAGATCTTCTGTTGTTCAAGCAGATTTCTCAAATGATTAGAAAGCAGACTTTTAAAGTTCCATTCTTCAACACTGAGATCCCTGAAATCTCCCAAAACATCCAGAAGCATAAGGACATTTCTTGACTGTAAGATGAGGTTCTTAAGATTAATCTTAGAACCATTCCACTCCTTCAAGTCTTTTCTAAGCCTTTTCAGCTTAGCTGTAAGAATCTTGGCACTGTCAGTATGAGGAACAGGGGCTGCCCAGCTATTGGAGACCACAGCCATAAATTGCTCATTGTGCATCCAAAAATTTTCAAAACGAAACACCTTTGACCTGGGGATAGAGGATGAAATACTCACAATGCATGGGGTATGATCAGATGGACTCATGTCCATAGCAGAGGCTGTGGTGTTGGGGAAAGAGAGAGCCCAACTAGCAGAGGTGAAGACCCAGTCAAGTTTCTCCAAAAGTGGGGAAGGGAACTGCATGTTTGACCAGGTAAATTTTCTGCCTTGCAAAACAATTTCATTAAGACTGAGAGCACTGATGGCCTCATTAAACATCAACATTTCATTAATATTGCCCCCTGCTTTATTTCTGTCTTCCAACTTTCTAATCAGGTTGAAATCTCCAAGCAACAGCCAGTCAACAGAGTCAGGCATATTAATATTTTTGAGCCAGTTAACAAATGAAACTTTTCCATCAGGGGTGCAGGGGCCATACACACAGGTGAGAATCCAGGCAATATTATTATGTGTAGAAGTAAACTCCATAGACACACAGAAATGATTAGAGAAAATTCTAATACCACTGAAAATAGAACTTTTCCAGACAATAAGAATGCCACCAGAAGCTCCCACCGAGGGGAGAAATTCAAAAGAATCAAACCCAACAGGACAAATATTTTTGATGAAAAGCAGGTCAAAGTCATCTTTCTTTGTTTCCTGCAAACAACATATATCACAGCCAGAAAGCAGTATTTTGTTTTTGATATCTGCCCACTTCCAACTAGAATTAAGACCCCTGACATTCCAGGACAAAACCTTCCAACATCTAAGACTATGATTGTTTGTTTCCATAAATGAACCACGGCAAAAGCTAGACTTTCGAAACACACAAAGCTAGCGGTGTTTACATCCAAAAGAAACAAAAACGAGAAGACTAGGTGTCCTCTCCTCTCTCCTTCAATCTCCGGGGCCCTTCTTGCTGTTACGGTCCTCCCGGCTTTTGTCCCGCTTGCTTTTCATGCCTTCCTCGGTTTTCCTTTTCTTCCCCACAGCCTTCTTCTTGGGCACCTTCTTCAGAATCACATCTGACAATTCTTCAGCATCCATTCCACACTGCAATCCCAATTTTCTAATTAGAGGCACAGAAAGGGTTGGAGGGGGAGGACAAATATTACATCTGATATCAGGACAACTAGCTGGCCTAGATCCATTACTTTTGAATTTAACTCTAGAGCTTCTTCTTACCTCTCGAAACACAAACCGGGGCCTCTCTTTACATTTTTGCACGAAGAGCAGTGGGGTTGTGGCATTCTTGCCATCATTGGTGGCGGCATCTTTTTCGAGGGGTATCCACTGCGAATGGGAAGAAACCCCAACAACGGGAGAGGTTATAACCGACAGTGCAGTTTTAGAGATCACAAAGATCTAAGCAAGAGTCGAGGCCAAACCCATAGCATCAGGATGGGCAAAAACATCAAAACCTGTGGTGTCCAGCTTCAGGTCAGACCTTGGTAAGCAGTCGGTAGGCAGCTCTTGCTTTGAGGCATCTGATATTGTGTGGACATGATCAGAGGTATTACTTATAATAATTTTAGAAATGTCAACCGAGGATTTATGATCAAAAAAAAGCTTGGGGGACAAAGTGAACACATTAAGAGCTTACCAATTTGGGCAGCCTTTAGGGATGGAGAAGTCAATCCACCCATTTCCTTTATCCGCATAAGCGGAGACACATTGGAGCTCGAGAAAACTCTTGGCCCATTCAAATCTATCTGGAGTCATAAGCATGAAGGTAAAAAAAGTGGCCCAATCAGAAGGAATACTGACTTTCATGCAATTGTTCTTACCTGGGCTAAGGAAAGAAGCCCATAGCCTTGTCGCAACCACATCCTGTCGCCTTTGCCATGCCAGGAAGGCAGGGTCAGGCCCAAAGGCAGGCAACAAAGCCATTCCAACTTGTAGGACATCATTGTTGTCAGGGACCACATGATCCCCATTCTCTCCATTCTGGTTGTCAGTGTCATTATTTCCAACATCAGCAAAAAACTCCTCAATATCAGCATCAAGCTCTTCATTAGCTGCCATGAGTTCATCAGGGTCAATCTCATCCACCATAACATTGACCAGATTATTAGGTAGCATGGGGACTTGCATTTCGGCATCAGCTAAATTGAAGAGAGCCTGTTCCTCAGGGATCATCTCAGGCAGCTCATTAGCAACAAACTCCTGCACCACATTGTTCCCTGCCAACAGGTCATTAAGCTCAATGAAGTCACCCTATAGAGGCTGAACTGGATTAAGGATCACTTCTTGAAGATCTTCATCATGACCAGGTAGATTTAGGTCAAGCTCCATCATCTGAATGGGAGCATTGTTCAGGTCCTGCACTATCCCCTGTTGTGGTTCTGGCCAAGGGGCCCAGCCATCTTGAGCATCCTGTCCCTGAACTTCCTGCACCTAGTTCTGATTCTGAATGTCATTGCCTTCCTCATCATCAGCATTGTCTTCAGCTGGTCCCGCACCCGGTTGTCGCAAGCCAAAAAAGCAAATGGGTCACCTTCCTCAATTGGCATCTCAAGAATTGGGTCCTCAGCTGGTGGCACCCCACCCAAAAAGTTATTCTGCAGGATCTCACATTTGCCGCCCAGATTCACCATTGAATCCTAGGGCTTCGAGAGAAAACTATGAAGTGCGGTATAGCCGAATGTCCACCACACGTGCACGAATAATAACTCTAGTCAATCTCCTTTCTTCCTCATGCCAAAAAAGATGCTTGCCAAAAGAACCGATAGCATCCTGGAAGAACTGGTCATCTTGATAGTTCACTGGGAAGTTAAGCATCATGATCCAACATTCATGGTTGAAATCTACCCCTCTCCAGTTTCTGCCACGATCATGTCTCACAAAGGTGAGGAAAATGTTATGAAACGGAATCGGGCCCTCATCGATCAGCAGATCCCTCTCAAACCCTCTCTCAAACCTTACATAAGCTTGCCCCAAACTACAGATTTCTATATCCTGAATCGCAATTCTTCTAGCATGCAGGAAATCCCTCAGAATACCATCCACAACAGCGAAGTTCAGCACATTACCAGGAAGCGGATTGAAGTACACTATGGCAAGATCGTTGTTTGTAAGCAGTTCCTCGTTGCTTGGAGTCGCCTTTCTCGAGGCCACCGCCCAGACCATGGTTGGCCGATTAACAATATCCTGCCACACCATGGTTCGAGGAACAAAAGGCCGAGGATCGACGCGCTGGAATGCCATCTGACTCAACTCCGGCCTAGGTTTGGCCGTCACCGGCCAATGTAGCAGGGCTACACTGTAGCAATGGAGGTGGGGTTTTTTGCTGTGGAAGTGGAGTGGGCGATTTCGGGGGTGTAGCACAGGAAGGCGGAGCGGCGTTGAGCGACCAGCTAGAAGGATCTACATTTATATCCACACCAACTTCAGTCGCGAGGCCCAACACAGAAGTAGAGGAGGCACCGGCCCATTGCTGATTTGCCTTGGGATCCCTCGGAGTAGCCCAAAGGGCCTGAGCCAAGTCCCGAAACGAATTAAACTGGGGAGGATTGGAGGATCCCGGGGAGGCGGGAGCCTTGAACCAATTGGCAACCCTGCTAACGGCCAGTTTATCATTAACAACAGGCCCCTTGCATGTCGCAGCAACATGTCCCGAGAAGCAACACGCGCGACACCTGATTGGCCATCTGCAGTTAATCCGCGAATGTCCCGGGAGAAGACATCGGGCACAGGGCCGAGGGCCGCCGGAGGGGGCTCGCCGCCGATGAAGACGAAGAGAGGCGTCACTCCCTCCCTCCATTACGGCTGAAGGAGGGGTCCAAGAACTGAGATCAAGACGGCTAAAAACAGAGTTGCGCCTACTCACATCAGGCGTGGGACGGATTCTCGGAACACGGGGGATTTGCGGTTGGGTGCTTTCCCCCCCGAGAATGGAGTTGGCGCTGAAAGCGGCAATGGCGAGGAGCGGGACAATGCCGCAAAGATCCGCAAAAGAGGGTCTCATGGTGTGCGGATGCCAAGAACGTTCATCCTCTTTCGGGAAATTCTCAAGTTCTAGGCGCCAATTCGGACCACCGCCGCCCCATAAATGAAAAAAGATCTTAAAGAGATCATTTTCAACACAAAGGAGATGACGGATCTTCAAGCCTGCCTCTCTGTTCGCAACAAAGAACTTAAAAACTCTTTCCCCTAATTGGGAAACTTTGAAACAAAGGGCATTGCCTCCAATCACGGATTGGATCGGATGCCCCGCGAAACCACCGAAAGCCTGAATTTACAACGACCGAAGGCCGCAACCAAATAGCGAAAGAATCGGCTAAGGAGCTAGAGACAGGGAACCCCATGCAAACGCCGGAGCTCATCCCGGAAACGGAGCCCCGGGGGAGAGAAAAGGCCCGGAAGCGTCATGGAGCTTACGAGAGAGGTTGAAGCACGGCGATGGAGACGATCGGGGGGACAAGAGGGCGGAGCATCAAGATGCCCCGAGGGCACCAGAAGCATCCGCCATCCACAACCCGGGCCTTGATCCAGGGGCGAATCCAGCAGAGAAGGTGACGACGAGATCAGCAGCAGCAGCCAGGCCGGCGAAGGGGCAACGACGAGCCCAGCAGAGGCAGCTAGGCCGGCGAGGAACGCCGGCCGACGGCGGCGGCGCCCAGGAGGCTCAGAGTCGCCTAAGACAGGGCTCCATGAAACCCGGAGCTATCAGAAGTTGTTAATCTAGCTAAGGCCATTTTTTTTTTGCTTCTACTCCCTTCACCATCTGCTCTACTAGTAGATAGCATTATGTCATTCCATTGAAGCGTTACGTTATGCAGTTTTTAAGAATGTCACGTTATCTTTAGGTATCTAAATTGATAAATAAAATAACTTCTCTCAATGCACTCGCAGCCCGGCGATGCCCTTCCCTTCTCACTCATGTCTATCTCCTCTCCTCCCCAATCTCACTCGCTTATCTCCCTCCCTCCTCTCGGATGCAGTGGAGGCCCTGTCCTCGCCTATGTAGCCTCACGAGCGCGTTCGTCCTCACCGGTGCGTAGGTGCGAGCGTGGTCGGCCTCTTGGCGCGGAGACGTGGCTTCGCGAGAGGGCGTAGAGCGGCGACGTCGTGGGCTGGCGCGGCGTGTAGCGACGGCGTAGTCCTGAAGTAAGCTATGTTGCCGGCCATGTATTGTTCGCTTCGTCTCCCTCTTTCTTCCTTTCATCCTCACTGGACCCTCTCTCTTTGTAGTTCCCTAGCTGGTCGGTCCTTCCCCAACGATTTGGGATTGTCGTTGTCCGAACCCACTGCCCGAACGACCTCTTCCACGCCTCTCTCACGTGCACCCACTCCGTCCCAGCCTCTTCTCTCCGCCGACACGAAAGAAGGGAAGGCCACCGGCGAGGGTGGGAAGAGTGGAGGAGAGAGGGCCACATTTCCGGCCGCGTGCTCCAATGTAGTCTTGCCCCACTGTCGCCTCCACGCCGGCAGAGAAGAAGAGGAGGTTGGCGCTGACCCCTTTGCCGTCACAGGATGAGAGGGCAGCCGATTGAAGAGATGATGTGGGGATGGAGAGGAAGTGGATGGCGCCCGATAGAGAGACGATGCGGAGATTGGGAAAGAGAGAGAGGGGCAGCGGTGGAAAAGAGGAGGACAAAGGAAATCTTGAGTGGGACTAGGTCTAAAACAACCATCTTTCCGGAACACTGCTCAAATGCTACGACAACATTCATTCTAGGACAGAGTGTGTACGTGGGAAAGGAAGTGTCCCACGAATCAGGTAGGCATACATTTTTTCCCCGTGATATGCCGTGCAACACCAAACATAATAACATGTAGGAGTACTTGATAGTGTAATACACGACCATGATTTGCTACACAGCTGATCCAATGATCGTCCAGACATTCGGACGACGAATCGTACCTTCCGGTCCATCGGTTGATTCTCTTGAATGCCGAAATGTGCCCGGTGCTCTTCAATCAACCTCATCAGCACGTGCCGGAAAGGATCCATGCAATGCAACAGTGGCTGGACGGCACGCAGTCCCAATTGCAACAACACATGGTCTATATACTCCATAGGCTACTACTCGTACTAGCAAGCAGCAGAGGTATGGCCGACACAGACAACACAGGCAGCGGGCAACACCTGCCTGATCGGTCGCGCGGAGTGGCACGTGTTCTTGCCTCTTTCTCGCCTCGCCTCTGCTCCTGCCTGCTACAGAGACATGTTCTACAGTGCTAGGCCATGCATGTGGCTTCAAATTGAGAGTGCTCTCCCAACTGCAGGCAGAAAGGGAGCCCGGTCTTGTCCCTTCCATTTTGCACTTGCATTGCTGTCCTGTCGACCAGACGTGTGCTTTTCGTCACATGGCATGCAGGTGTCCAAACCGTTGCCGACGGGATTAGCTTGTTGCTTCACAACGGACGATGACATGTGGTCTGCCCCCGATGGATGCATGGATAAACATTCGCCTCAGGCTCAGAGAAACAAAGCCAAGATACCATGCGAAATACTATTAACAGGTTTATTTCACTCGATTTAACAACGACACTACTACTACTTGCAAACAGGCTAGCTACATTGGATGCGTCATGCAGAGTACCAATGGCTCATCACACGAAGAATCTGAATCTGCTGCATCAACATCCTGCAAGTCTGCAAATTAACTACCTGATCTACATCCTCAGTTCGTCGTAGGCGTTGCTGAAAAAGACCTTGACGACGTTGGCGGAGAGGATCTGTAAAACGCCGTTGTTATTGGACCGTCCAACGCAGCGCGGCGACTTGAACTGGCTGACGGGGGCGCCGAGGGAGAGGTAGTGGCGGAGCACCTTCTGGAAGGTTCCCCGCTGCAGCACCCTGAGCTCGAGCGGGCCAATGCCGCTGGTCTTGCGTGACCCGACGTAGCCGGGGTCCGTGAAGGCGCGGTCCAGCTCGTCGCAGCAGCTCTGCAGCACGTCGTCGTTGCCGTCGGCGTTGAGCTCCCAGAAGACGACGTAGTGGCCCGGGTCGCGCGACACCTCCGCGTAGCTGCTGTAGTCCACCACCTCCAGCTTCTCCGCCGCAAGGATCTTGGCGGCGCTGTCCACGGCCAGCTGTAGGTCCTGCTCGCTGTTCTTGTCGATGTTGATGCTCAGCATCAGGTTCCGACGGCACACGAACTTGAGCTTGGGCGTCGAGTTGTAGAACCCGGCCACCTTCACCACGTCGCCTAGACGGTAACGGTACAGCCCTGCCAAAATATTATATAAGAATTGTTGCATCCACAATGGATTTCTCTAATAGAATCTATTTCAAATTCAATATAGTATGTATCTTCATTTACTATCGAAAGGAACAATTATGCAAGCAAATCTTATCCGTTCATCTGACAAGGTCACAGGACACTGTTCTGTACTAGACTGTACTAGGACACTGCCCTGAGCCAATTGCCAGTCAGAGTTCAAGCAGTGAAAGGAAAAGTCTCCAGGCTGAGGTGCTGCAAAGTCTGCGAACTGAGACTATAGGAAAATTATATACAAAATCCCCACAGCCACAAGCCCACAAGCCACAAAGGTGATGAAGAAAGCGAAAGGTTCAGGTTCTTGTCTAGTAGCTGTTTGGACCTTTGTTTCTGCTTGGACGACTAGTATTAAGACACAGGCGACAGACAGACAGACAGCCTGAAAATTCAGATGCTCCGTTCTGAATAAGATTCATTCAACGAAGATGAGTGTTTGACGGCAACAAGTAGAGACGTTGCACTCAGTTGTGAATGCACGCGACCGTGCTGGTCAGACTCAGTTAGACTGCAGAACTTCCAAGAGCAATGAACGGCCGGCAAACCGACGAATCACCATGGAAGCAGCTCTTTTGTCTTAACATATTTTTCATGGCCGATCCACCAGTTCCACACCTAATCCTTATTTTACAGTACAGGCCAATATAGTATTTACTAGGAGTAGATGCTATTACCACTCTACCTCTACTACTAGTCTTTGGTCCAATCAGTGCCTTCTCTCTCTCTCTCTGGCTTTTGGAAAACAAAACAAAAGAATGCAACATCTCACATCAAATGATTAACTATTTTCATTCAGACATCAAATGATTAATTTCCATTCAGACTAAAATTGCTGAATAAGTCGTCTTGCAGTTGCATCACCCTTGTCATTCAGTCAAGTTTAATATTCAGGCGGCAGTGGGCAGTGGTGTAGGAGTAGGTTGCAAGAAGAAGAGTACTGCAACTACTAGCTGCGTATCTTCAGGCGTAAGAAGTTATCTTGCGAGTTTGTGACACTGTGACAGTAACACTGCAACTGATGATGGATGGATGTGCATGGAAAAATATTCTATTCATTTCAAAACTGTGTTATATTATTGTACCCTCTTTTCTTCATGTTTTGATCCACGTGTTCATCGAGGCCCGGTTAAATCTATATATGTCCACGTAGAAGATTTGCGAACACAAACGTTTAATGCTCTCTGCATACCTCATATGCGTAGAAAATGGACAGACTTTTGGATCAGAATCTTTTTAAAAAAAACATTTTGGATTAGTTTCTGCACTCCCTGTTTGTTGCTGATTGTTTTGTTCATAACCTACCGACTCCGACATACACACTGTTACCGAATCCAGATCTCCAAAGATCGTACATGCATCTCCTGTTCTTGAAGACCTACTAACAAAAGTGCAGATCGATCGCCAAACAGAACAACTAACTAACGTCGGTTTCAGACCTCCTGACGGTTTTTTCCAACCGGAATAAAATCCATCCTGCGAGTACGACGGTCGTCGCAGCTGGCCAAAGTGCCATCTGCTTTCTCTGAAAGTGAGATCTCACTCCAACTCCATGTCTTGTTCAGTTGTTCGAGACCGGCCGGGAGGACGTACGTGCCCAAGGTTCGGACAGCTAGCTCTGCTGAACGGCGACCGCTGGCCGGACCGCCGGAGTCAAATCCCCGGCCTCCTTCGGCGGTCGTCGTCAGACTCAACTCAGAAAGTCAACAAAGAGGAAAGCGTGAGAGGAAACCGAAGCTGTGTGTGTCTTGCTAATCCAGCTCACTGTGCCCACAGGTTAAGATTAGTACGTCCACTACTGTCCTGTCCACAGCAGCACAAAGCAAAGTTTGGTCTCCATCTGGAGTACTGCAATTAGGTAGCTGCTGGCATGAAAGTAACAGCCTTCTAGGGCTGTGTACGTTTTTCCCAACTGTACAGGCAACAACAGCAACAGCTCGTACCATCCAAACCTAAATGTGATGAACATCTAGGCCGGCCTAACGACAGTACTTTTGGTTTCTACAGTTTCTTGATTGAAACCGGCTGGCATTATATTGTTCAATGCAGGCGAGTCTAGTGACGATCGATACATATACGGTAGGTCAGAATTTGCAGGTTTGGTGATATATATGAACAAGCATACAAAAACAGTGGTAAGCACCATGCCGTCATGCCTCGTCGTCGTTGCATGAGTGAATTAAAACGAACAAGCGAGAGCGAGGATCAAGCAGGGGATGTCTGTAATATATGCAGTGTTACCTGCGAAGGTGGTGACGACAACCTCGTAGTGCTCGCCGACGGTGACCTCGGTGAGCCCGACGGGCTCGGCCTCGGCGTAGCAGGTGTCGTCGTCAGCGGCAGCGGCACCGGCGCCGTGGCAGACCTTGAGCGGGATGAACTCGAAGTAGGCGATGTTGGGGAGGACGGTGAATGTGACGGACTCAGGCGGTGTCTCGGGCTCGACGTTGGCGCCGACCCATCCCTCGGACGCGCCGTACTCGGCGGCGATGAGTGGCAGCCCGCCCGCGTAGTGCCGGAGCTTCTTGACGTAGTGCTCCATGGAGCCCGTCATGATGCCGTGCACGTACCTGGCGTTGGGGAACAGCGCCGGGATGACGCCGTACCAGTTGCTGAGCCCGGCGCACCTGCGGGCCACCTCGTCAGCGAGCGCCGGGTTGGGGCCCTAGTTTTAAATAGCGGACTAAGGGGTTTAGCGGCGAGCGTTATTATGGGCTATAGCCGGGCCTCCATTTAGCCTATAGTGAGGCTTTAGCCGGCTAAATGTCATATCTTCGACGGCGGGCTATAGCTCCAGCTATAGCCGGCTATTTAAAACTTGGTTGGGGCCCGCCGTGAGCAGCGCCTCGACGGCCCTTCGGACGGCGGGGCGGTGACCCGCGACGGCGACAGGGAGCCCGCGCGGATGTCGGCGCACAGGTCCTCCCAGACGCGCTCGAAGGTCTGGAAGGCGAGCACGAGGCTGTGCGCGAAGGTGGCGGACACGATGCGGACCTCGTCGGCGTACAGCAGGCCGCACAGGAGGTGGCAGTAGAGCGACTGCGCGAAGTCGGCGCCGAAGATGACCGCCTCCGGGCTGCACACCTGCGACTGGATGGCGCGCATGGTGGGCATGAACTCCTCGCTCCGGTACACGTTGGTGGTGGCCGTGGTGGCTGTCAGCCCGCCCGTGGTGGTGAACTGCCGGCTGCCGTAGATGAACTGCAGCGCCTTTCCGTCCTCCACGGGGAACGCCCTGTACGTACGTGTTCGTTCATCATGGATCCAAGATCATCATTAAGCCTCGCATCGCTCGTCGTTGGAGATCGATGAGTTTGTGACATGCATAGTCACCTGTTCCTGAAGGCGTAGGAAGTCCGGTATATCTGCATCGTGGACTTGACGAGCTCCTGGTTGAAGGGCAGGTACTTGCGCTTCCCCTGCGTCGTGCCGGAGCTGCAAGACATGACATGGGTTCGTACGTTCAATGGTGGCCGGCCGCAGGGTGAGAGAGCGCGTCGACAAAGCGAGCGACCGACCTGAGGGAGATGGAGGTGATGGGCTTGGTGGTGAGCAAGGCGGAGGTATCACCATCGGCGATGCGCACAATGTAGGGCTCGATGTCAGCGTGCGTTGCCAGCGGCACACACGCCCTGAAGCTGGCGGCGTCGGTGCGTCCCGCGAGGCCTCGGGACCGGAGGTACTCGGCACTGGCGTTGTCGCCAGGATCCGGCGCAGCGTGTCCCGCTGCACGGCGGCGGCGTCCCGCGTCAGCGCCTCGAACTCGGCGATCACCGCCTCGCCGCAGAACCCCGTCGTCGTCTTCTTCTTCTCCGGCATGGCGTCGCCGGCCGGACGCCTGCTGCTGGACCGCTGTTGTCGTCTACCTGCGAGGCGAGACAAAAGGAGCGGCACCCGAACAAGCAGTGAGCACGTCACGTCCAGGGACTCGCGCGGCAGCATGATTCTCATGGCGCCTGATTCGGTGCTCCTCCAACTCTACGACGGCCGCGTCCGTCCGTCCGCGGCGGCGGCGATGGGCGGGGAGCGGGAAATGACGGCAGCAATCTCATCGGCCGGAAGGGGGTTAGTGCACGCCCCACTTGGCTCGATCGCAACCAAAGTGGGATAAAAAAAAAAAGTGGAGGAGGCCATGCGAGACAGCCGGAGAGGACAAAACGCAAAACGAGAGAGAGAGAGGGAGAGACACGGCCGGCCGGGCGGCGCGCGCGGCGGCGAAACCGGATCACACACAGGCATGCATGTCCATGTCCCCGCCGTGCCCGCGGTCGCTTGAGGATCGTTGCGCGCAGGACGGAGCACCGCGGGGAACCGCGCGCGCTTGTCCTCCTGCCGTGCCGCCGCATGAATGACCAGACGAGTCCAGACCAGCGCACGCACATGCACGGCGGCGGCGGCCGGCGGCCGGCATGCGGAGCTGAGAGCGCAGCGTGCGGGGGACCTGAATGACCAGATGAGGAGAAGAAAACAGAGGTAGCGAGGGAACCGCACCTGCGGGCGGACGCCGGCCTTCTTCGCTCCTCCCCTCGCCCTGCTCCGGCTCACCGACGGCGAGCGAGCTCGAAACGGCCGTGCTTGGTGGTGCGCGCGGCGTTGCTGACGAAACGACAGACCAGGTCACGCACGACTGGAGTGGAGTGGACTGCGGTGCACGAGGCCAGGCCACCACTGCCTGCATATATACGCACGCACGCACACACGGGCACCACGCCACGCCGTGCGTGCGTCCGAGCGGGGCCCAGGGGCAGGCAGGCCCCAGCTGTCAGACAAACGCGTGCTGTGCGCGGTAACAGTAAATAGTAAGTCCACCCCGTCCAGCCACCCCCAGCTGCCGATTTCCAGGTAACTCTCTCTAGTCTACAGTAGTTTCTGGGGAGGGAAATTAAAGGTGAAAAAAAAGATATTAACTAGTGGATCGATCAGCAAGTGATGAAGGTTGGTTAAGGAGGAGAAGGAGGAGGACTAGTCAGCCGCAACTAGTGGTGGTGAGCTGACAGCAACGCGCAGCTGATGACAGCGACGCCATCAATATATGAATTTGTGCTCATCGAGTGAGTGTTGAGTGAGTGAGGATAAGGCCAGCAGCCGGAAGCTGGATGTTACCACGATGACAACTACGTCGCCCATTTGCTACTCTTGATATGTACTCACTCCATCCTATGGTGTATCCACCACCATCTTCAACGCCCGCGCGCCTACTTTACATTGCGGCTCGGTGGTTTCTTTGTTATATACTACTCCATGGTTGAAAAGGAAGACGTTTTTGAAAAAGGCTTTGGTTAAACATTGAGAACATAAATCATTAATATCTTTTAAGTCGTTGAGTTTAGAAATGTGAAAATCATATCAATAGATTTGTCTTGAAAAATATTTTCATAAAAGTATAAATATATAATTTTTTTAATAAATATTTTTGTAGAAAAGAGAAGTCGAGATGCGTTTTGGAGACCGTGTCGCTGTCCTAAACGTCTTTTTTTTTCAACTATGCAGAGAGTACACAGTTATTAGACGGGCGAGAGGGCTATGATAGATACAGATACTACACTTTTTCTTTCTAGAAAATAGTTGAATATTACATTTATGCCACCATGCTCCGTGTATTGTATTCATGTACTGTATTCAGAGCGTCAATCCTACTCAACACTAGTACAATCTTGTAGTGTTATGAATTTTGGAGCTCTTTATATATAAGGAGACGAGAAAGATGGCTGTACAGTGCTGGTCATACTCATACAACCTTAGACCGAGCGACGCTATCAATCCATCTTTCTCGCCTCCTCATACAAAATCTCTAAATCTTAACATCATTACACCCCTAGTGGATTGGACGCATTACTAGCAATGGGTTGAACTTAGCATGACTCGAACTTAAAAATCACTCCGAAAAATTTAGCAGTTGTGGAGCCTGAAAACACTTGATTGTTATTAGCTTCTTTCTACTGAAAAAATAACCTTCAAAAGGTGAATTTGTGAAACAACATGTGCCCGTCTATTTTTGCCAACTCTTGTGATGTCACCTACCATTTGCCCCCTCTTAGCTTTCTTAATGCACTAACCGTTTGCTACAAAAGCTTTAGTGGAGATGAACAAACTGATATTATATCTACTCATAACACATGTGTTTGTCCATTTGACGTAACAAATGTTAGAATTTATATATGAATAGTTCACCTAAAATTCATATGAAGAAATTCTGATAAATCTCAAAGGTCCAATATTTGTGTTCTCTAATGGGCATTATTGTTTTAGCCCATGAGCAAAGGTGGGAGGTGCAATATCAATTAGTACCATATTGCTAGTTGATACGGAGGTAGGGAGTTTTCCTCCATATATATTTGTACCAAGCCTCTTGGGAATAGACACAACATATAACAACTACAATTGGGAGTTTCAATTAGAAAATCCTAAAGTAGTAAAATAGTATTTTTCTCTTCTCACTGCTGCGCCGTCGTCGCCATTCTCCAGCCCGATCGTTCGCGTGCACCATCGATCGGGCGAGCAGGTCTCCGGAACCGTCGCCTTTGCGATTCTGCACCAAGAGAAGACGAATAAGGTTTTTGGGAAGCGCTCTTCACGCGACTGCTTCCAAATCTTTCACAGAATCGTCAGCAAGGACTGCTCATCGACTAAGCTCATGCGATCGTCGTCTGCTTTTTCACCACCAAGTACTTCTACATCGGCAGGTATACATCTGTGATCTGTGCTTACACCTGTTGCTATGATCATGTTATGCTATTTGTCATTGAATCATGTTATGATCTATGATATGCGTTTATGCTATACTATGATCAGTGTTATGCGTTTATGCTATGCCAGTATGCTTGACATGCTTCATCTAGTAGATCTATTTATCATGATTTATTTTATAAAATTAATCTGGAAATTGCCTAATACTTCAACAACAAATACAACCTTATGCACTTGCCTAGTCTTCACGCACGTAATGATACAATGCCCTGTCTTTCAAGAAAAAAACACTTTGTCTTGTTTTTGTGGATGAAATTAATTGGTTGGAACAAATGTTCCAAAGGCTTATTAGACATTACAAGCATACTATGATCAAATCTCATGCCAACCGTTCCGGTCCATCTTCTTAGAGGTTGTTTGTTTGATTGGCCACCACCATTTCGCCACAACATGGCGTCGACAACCATGTAAGAAAGAATCGATGTTTTGGTTGTTATCTTAGTTTGGCGAACCACAAAAGAATCTCTTGATATCCGTCTGTTTTTCTTGCCGTACCTCTGGAGCTGATTTTTTTTGTCACCACCACACCTATATATGTGGCTGGCAACTACTAAGCAGGGTCTTAATTGTAGTTAAAACAAATTCCACTATTCCAATCACCCAACAAATTCACTGTCTAGCTAGTTGAAGAAATTAACACTGTCTAGCTAGTTGAAGAAATTACACTAGTAGTTCACTGGGGTTTCCATTTCCCCTGCTCCCTTGACTTTTACAACGCATACATACAATTCTTTTTCTTAAAAGAAGAAAATATATTCAGATGTCGACGTATTCCAAAAAAAATCAAGAGTAAGTACAATGGTCGGTCTAGCACTATAGCAAAAATGAACGAGACAAAATTGTTGCGTATCTCACGCTGGACCTGCAGGTCATATTTAAACCCAGCCAGCATGAGCATGCAAGGCCAAGCCAGAGGCAGGGAACCGGAGATTTGCTTGCCCTTATTTCGCGCCATCCCGGAACAGGGACAAGCAGCCCTGCTCTTGACGTCTAACCAACCCGTTGCCTTGCCGCTTTCCAATAACAGCTGAAGCCGTGGACAATGCAATGCAAGAGAGTCCTGAAACGAAAAAGAAGAAGATGAGGACAGGCCATGATGGGCAACAGCGACGTCGTCCATGTCCTAACCAGTAAAGCACTGGCTGAGGTCCGGCTGCCCGGGGCTCGATCGATCATCCGGTGGGCGGTGCCCGGCATGGCAGGCATATCTATATATCCTTGTGATTCCTTATTCGGATCGGATATGATGCACGGGAACGGACGGTGATGCGGCCAGCCACGTACGGAGTGTGTGTGTGTGTCAGCTTAGCTCTGCTCTGTAAAGCCAACATGTACACCAGCAAGAGCAAGAGCACTTTCCTGCTGTTGCCTGCCAAAAGATGGCAGCTGGATATGCTAGGGGGATATCGCTACTTGTTGCCGGTGAATGTAAAGCCAACATGTACACCAGCAAGAGCAAGAGCACTTTCTCTGTTGTTCGCCAAAAGATGGCAGCGGCCAAAAAGATGGCAGCCGGATATGCTAGGGGTGTAAAGCCAACATGTACACCAGCAAAGAGCAAGAGCACTTTCCTGCCGCCAAAAAGATGGCAGCTGGATATGCTAGGGGGATATCGCTACTTGTTGCCGGTGAATGTAAAGCCAACATGTACACCAGCAAGAGCAAGAGCACTTTCCTGCTGTTGCCTGCCAAAAGATGGCAGCCGGATATGCTAGGGGGATATCGCTACTTGTTACCGGTGAATGTAAAGCCAATATGTACACCAGCAAGAGCAAGAGCATTTTCCTGCTGTTGCCTGCCAAAAGATGGCAGCCGGATATGCTAGGGGGATATCGCTACTTATTGCCGGTGAATGTAAAGCCAACATGTACACCAGCAAGAGCAAGAGCACTTTCCCCGCCGTTGCACGCCAAAAGATGGCCCCCGATATGCTAGGGGATATCGCTACTTTTTGCCGGTGAATGTAAAGCCAACATGTACACCAAAGAAGAGCAAGAGCACTTTCTGTTGTTGCCTGCCAAAAGATGGCAGCCGGATATGCTAGGGGGATATCGCTACTTGTTGCTGGTGAATGTAAAGCCAATATGTACACCAGCAAGAGCAAGAACACTTTCCTGTTGTTGCCTGCCAAAAGATGGCCCCCGGATATGCTAGGGGGATATCGCTACTTGTTGCCGGTGAATGTAAAGCCAACATGTACACCTTGCCGGTGAATGTAAAGCCAACATGTACACCAGCAAGAGCAAGAGCACTTTCCCGTTGTTGCCTACCAAAAGATGGCAGCCTGCTGTTGCCTGCCAAAAGATGGCGGCCGGATATGCTAGGGGGATATCGCTACTTGTTGCCGGTGAATGTAAAGCCAACATGTACACCAGCAAGAGCAAGAGCACTTTCTTGCTGTTGCCTGCCAAAAGATGGCGGCCGGATATGCTAGGGGGATATCGCTACTTGTTGTCGTTGAATGTAAAGCCAACATGTACACCAGCAAGAGCAAGAACACTTTCCTGCTGTTGCCTGCCAAAAGATGGCAGCCGGATATGCTAGGGGGATATCGCTACTTGTTGCCGGTGAATGTAAAGCCAACATGTACACCAGCAAGAGCAAGAGCACTTTCCTGCTGTTGCCTGCCAAAAGATGGCAGCCGGATATGCTAGGGGGATATCGCTACTTGTTGCCGGTCAATATACTGGGGTTTCCTGGACATGGAAATCCTGGACATGGAAAGGACGGTGCCGACGAGTGCCGGCCGGTTGTGGTCTTGGGAGATGTAGTTTGGGATAGACATGCATATGCCATTGCCATTAGAGGGAGGGAGAGGGCGGCCAACAGCTAGCCTTGGGAGATGTAGTTTGGGATAGACATGTATATGCCATTGCCATTAGAGGGAGGGAGAGGGGGTTTCCTGGACATGGAAAGGACGGTGCCGACGAGTGCCGGCCGGCTGTGGTCTTGGGAGATGTAGTTTGGGATAGACATGCATATGCCATTGCCATTAGAGGGAGGGAGAGGGGCGGCCAACAGCTAGCCTTGGGAGATGTAGTTTGGGATAGACATGCATATGCCATTGCCATTAGACATGGAAAGGACGGTGCCGACGAGTGCCGGCCGGCTGTGGTCATGCATATGCCATTGCCATTAGAGGGAGGGAGAGGGGCGGCCAACAGCTAGCCTTGGGAGATGTAGTTTGGGATAGACATGCATATGCCATTGCCATTAGAGGGAGGGAGAGGGGGTTTCCTGGACATGGAAAGGACGGTGCCGACGAGTGCCGGCCGGCTGTGGTCTTGGGAGATGTAGTTTGGGATAGACATGCATATGCCATTGCCATTAGAGGGAGGGAGAGGGCGGCCAACAGCTAGCCTTGGGAGATGTAGTTTGGGATAGACATGCATATGCCATTGCCATTAGAGGGAGGGAGAGGGGGTTTCCTGGACATGGAAAGGACGGTGCCGACGAGTGCCGGCCGGCTGTGGTCTTGGGAGATGTAGTTTGGGATAGACATGCATATGCCATCTCCATTAGAGGGAGGGAGAGGGGCGGCCAACAGCTAGCCTTGGGAGATGTAGTTTGGGATAGACATGCATATGCCATTGCCATTAGACATGGAAAGGACGGTGCCGACGAGTGCCGGCCGGCTGTGGTCATGCATATGCCATTGCCATTAGAGGGAGGGAGAGGGGCGGCCAACAGCTAGCCTTGGGAGATGTAGTTTGGGATAGACATGCATATGCCATTGCCATTAGAGGGAGGGAGAGGGGTTTGGGACATGGAAAGGACGGTGCATGCCGGTCTTGGGAGATGTAGTTTGGGATAGACATGCATATGCCATTGCCATTAGAGGGAGGGAGAGGGCGGGTCCTTGGGAGATGTAGTTTGGGATAGACATGCATATGCCATTGCCATTAGAGGGAGGGAGAGGGGGTTTCCTGGACATGGAAAGGACGGTGCCGACGAGTGCCGGCCGGCTGTGGTCTTGGGAGATGTAGTTTGGGATAGACATGCATATGCCATTGCCATTAGAGGGAGGGAGAGGGGCGGCCAACAGCTAGCCTTGGGAGATGTAGTTTGGGATAGACATGCATATGCCATTGCCATTATGGAAAGGACGGTGTCTTGACGAGTGCCGGCCGGCCGTGCCATTAGTTTGGGATAGGGACATGGGCCAGAGGGGGGGGGTTTCCGGACATGGAAAGGACGGTGCCGACGAGTGCCGTGCCCGCCTTCTTGGGAGATGTAGTTTGGGATAGACATGCATATGCCATTGCCATTAGAGGGAGGGAGAGGGGCGGCCAACAGCTAGCCTTGGGAGATGTAGTTTGGGATAGACATGCATATGCCATTGCCATTAGACATGGAAAGGACGGTGCCGACGAGTGCCGGCCGGCTGTGGTCTTGGGAGATGTAGTTTGGGATAGACATGCATATGCCATCTCCATTAGAGGGAGGGAGAGGGGCGGCCAACAGCTAGCCTTGGGAGATGTAGTTTGGGATAGACATGCATATGCCATTGCCATTAGAGGGAGGGAGGTGCCGGGGCGGCCATTGCCATTAGAGGGAGGGAGAGGGGCTAGCCTTGGGAGATGTAGTTTGGGATAGACATGCATATGCCATTGCCATTAGAGGGAGGGAGAGGGGGTTTCCTGGACATGGAAAGGACGGTGCCGACGAGTGCCGGCCGGCTGTGGTCTTGGGAGATGTAGTTTGGGATAGACATGCATATGCCATTGCCATTAGAGGGAGGGAGAGGGGGTTTCCTGGACATGGAAAGGACGGTGCCGACGAGTGCCGGCCGGCTGTGGTCTTGGGAGATGTAGTTTGGGATAGACATGCATATGTCATTGCCATTAGAGGGAGGGAGAGGGCGGCCAACAGCTAGCTTTGGGAGATATAGTTTGGGATAGACATGCATATGCTATTGCCATTAAAGGAAGGGAGAGGGCGGCCAACAGCTAGCCATGAATAAGAGTACGTGCTTGGGAGCTGGGACTTTGGCCTTTCTCTTGGCGCTGTCCAGTGTGTCCAGAGCACTATCTCATCAATCTGATCGATAAGAGTTGTGTTTGCGTAACAGGCTGTCTTCACGTTCGTTCACGGTTCACGGGGCTGGGCGATCAGGTCATGGTCCGGACTGAGGACTGGAGTAGGGGTACGTGTGGACAAGGAGAGAAACAAAAACACGGGCACGGACAGCATGGCACACGGACAGCATGGCGAGAGGAATCTGATGGGAAAGGAGAGTGGTCTACGGACGGCGGTGGAGGACCATCCTAGGACGTAGAGTGGCCGCCGGACGCCCGCCAATGGCATGGCCGCACGAGCAAGTACAGCGGCTGGACTGGAGCTGGACCGGACCGCCCGAGCACGCCGCGGGGGCCGCCGAGAGGACGTGCTGTTTGCAAGGACACGTCGCGGCGCACGACCAGCGGCAGGTATTGGCCTGGCCACGCCGTCCACCAGTTGGTTGGCCATTGGCGTGCGATGCCCCCGGCCCTGGGGTGTTGGGTCGTCCGGTCCCCTCGGGCTCGGCTCGGCATCGCCTACTCCGACCACCGAGGCTTGCTTGGTCCCTGGAGACGACTGTGTGTGTGAGCTGCTCTTGCCTCCGCCGTCATGGGCATGGGTCATGGCTCTGCGTGCCTGTTTCTGTTTGGATTATCAGTTATCACTGCCTAAACACCAACATCTGGGGTGTTTTGCTCGCTCATCGCCACCTACGTCCTCCACTGTACAATGGTGCCGGTGCTGGTGGGGTAACTGACTGCCTCAGTGCCTGCCTCATCATGACTCATTGTTTACTCCTTCATTCACATAATTATTATTTAAAAAAAAAACATATCGATAATGGAACGGAGCATTTTCCCTTAATCTGATCTGAACCTGGACAGACAGTATTGTCATAATGTCATGTGCCCTGTGACTGACGATCAGAACGATGATGCAGAGCAGGAGAGATTCATGGCCAACCGGTGGGGTTGGTTCCTGGCTGGGAGGTCAACGACGCCATGAATGGCTCTCCACACTCTATTCAGCTACAGGGTCGGTGCCCTGCTCCCACCTCCCAGTGTCTGTCTTCGTCCCATTTTGGTGATCTGTCCATTGCCTCGTATTTATCTGTCCGCAAGTCTGCCTCCTATTCGCATCAAGCAACTCCTAAGCTCTACTTTTCGCCGAGCTGGGTGGGGGCCCGCCATAACCAACGCTATCGCCTTTAGCTCTTTCGTCCTCAATGTCTGCCGGCCATATATTTTTAACTGAAAGTTAGTCAGATCGCCTTCTTTCGTCCTCAATGTCTGCCGGCCATATTAACTGTCTGCAATTGCAGACAGTCCCACCCAATAGTTTCAGTCAGGAACAAAGTTTCCGCTACGGGTAATGGATTCACATTTGCAGTACAAGTGATCAAGAGAAGATGAAGAAAAACAGTACAATTATACGGTGACTCGTGGATACTCAAAATACAGTGCTCCGGTCTGCTTTTACACACGTCTCAGCTCAGTGGATGATATATGAGGTGGAGTGCAGACAGAATGCTGAATAATGGTTTATTAGTCAAATAAATGTCTAGCTAGTCAGGAAATGAGTGGTGCAGATTAGGCTGGGTCCCTGTGTCTAATACAGATTGCTTGGAAAGGAAACAAACAAGCTGTTCTTGCGACAATGGTGCCTTTCCCCAACTTCAATATGAAAATGAAACCTACATTAACAGGCATATTGCCATGATAGATACATAATTGTAGCCCCCCATAACTTCTGAAAAGAATGCATCAGACACGTCGTATTAATTAGCTCTTCTTGGCACAATGGTGCCTTTCCCCGACATCAATATGAAAAGGAAATCTTACATACTAACAGGCATTGACATGATGATAAAACATACTTGCAGGCCGCCCATAATGATGTCTGAAAACAATGCAGCAGACTCCTCGTCACAATCAGTATTCAATTTCTGACAAGAGCTTCTCGCTGTTTTTGGTTGCATATGTTTAGCAAGTGTCCTTTTGTTAGTTGTAGTGAATGACAAAAACAGAATCTGCACTTGTAATTGTTACAGCAGACGGTTACATTGAAGACGGCTACATGCATGTCTTTATCATGGTTTGTAAGAAAGGGATCTTGCCACCTTGCTGCGGAGTCATGACTTAACAACTCCAACTCCATGTCCTATGTATCTAAATGGGAGATTATGCCTTATATCCGCAAACTTAAATGTTGGCCCCAAGATGCAGGGCCCAATGCCAAAAATATGTGTCAGACACAGAGCCTAAGATGTGTGGCCAGTTTGCAGGTTCAGTAAATTTCTTGATGTTGAATTCCTAATAGAATGCAACGCAAAATAACTTCTATAGGTTATATATAAAGAAACATCATGTGACTTTCTGGCCAAGATCCCTACATCAATTATTACCTAAAGCTGTACCTTTTGGCTACTCTAGCATAAAACTGTCACGTTCTCCATAAGCCTGAAATAAGTCTCAATCTGGCTGGTTTCTAGTGAGGTAAATCACTCCCCTTCCATTTAACAGCAAGGATTTGCATCGAAAGCAACTGCAGGGCATTGATGAAATTCTGTACTCCATCCATTTCAAATTATAAGACGATTTGACTTTTGTAGATACATTATGTATCCAGACATAGTGCATATATCTACTCTAAATGCATAGCAAACATTTATCTAGACAAGCCAAAATGTCTTGGAATTTGGAATGAAGGGACTACCTAATAATATCAATAACCTATGACTAAAGTTTATCTCTTCAGAAAACGTTACGAGACCAGCTCCGGCGCAGCAAGCGGGTCACAGACGGCATGCGGGCAACATGGCAAGGCGGCAGGTAGAGGCAGCAACTTGACAAGAATTGGCAGCAGAACTCCTGAGCCTTTGCTTGTTGTTTATTCAATCACCAGCTTACTCCGGCCATATTTGCTTGTTAAATTATTCCAAAGAAATATTTGCATGTGAATTAAGGTGCTGATTCGTGGAAAGTATACTTGAATAATGGAGTGTGAAGGTGTTGGTCAGTTGGTCACTGGTTTTCTTGAGTTTAAACTTGACTACTCGGAGAAGAACCTCCCCATGTGATAGGGACAGAAGGTTTGCCCCTGATCGGTCTTAGGTTGTAGGAGTGAGTGATGGCGGGACGTGGCTTGAACAGGGAAGGACGGCGCCGGGGCGCCGTGGTTTCTTCGCGTGAGAGAAAGAAGAGAGACGGCGGCTAGGGCAGGGAGCAATTAGGTTGCACTAGCTTAATTCCAATAATCCAATGTTTACAAGTATTTATACGTCTCTCTCAAATTCTAATAAATCAATAAAAGATAATTTGGGCCTAGCCCATCTAACTTAGCCGCCTGCTCTGTCCAGCGCCGCCTCCTAGCCACTATTGGGCTTGTGGCGCTGGTAGGAGATGCCGGTCATAACACCATGGCACTCCATTATTCCAAGAATGGCACTCCATGGTTTCTTGAGTTTAAAGTATACTTGGAATAATGGAATAATTAGGCCTAAATAACAGAGTTCTAATTACGGCAGATGTGGGGGATTTACCCCATATGCAGGCCTAATTTAAGCACTCATAAGTGCATATGAGTCTGGAAGTAAAGTAATTTGGTCACACATCCATTTACAGAAGAGAAGGATTCATGCCCCCAACTCAATAAACTGAGTATCTTAATGATGTACTTATATTAAACAGGATTTTAGCAAGGACAAATAACACGAACACCATAAGTCTTCCTAAACAACACTCCTATGACACATTAAGGCCACTACATTCTTTGAAACTACATTTAACAGGTCCTAATTTCTCCAGGAGACCCAACGATTAAATGTGTATGTACAAAAGACTGTAGCAAGCAGTTGGCGAAATACTGAAGGGGGCACGGTGTAGACATTACCAGACTATGGATGAAAGTAGGGGTCCTCCTTGTTCTGATAAATTGAAAAAAGTTGTTTTGAGTAGTGTGAAGCCACTTTGTGACAGAACTTAAAAGCATATCGATCATACTCATCCAAATCTGAGACAGTCTTCTTCAGTGGACCATCCCGATCACCATCCAGAAGAAATTCTGCTATGCGAGATCCCCTATATCGAACAGTAGATGTAATCACATACAAGCAGACTGAGAACACTAAAAACTCCCGTATCTGTTCATCTTTTCATTTTACTTTACTCTTTAAAATGAAATGCTAAAGAGGAGGTAGAAAAACATAACATGTAAGTTACTTAGCACTGAAATTTTCTCTTAACCTAAATTGTTTAGCTGAACAAAAATTTACAGACGGTTTTTTAAGCATTGTGTTCAAGAAACTTAAATAAAAACACTTTTTTGTTAATCAACACTGCCTATGAAATGCTTGTCAATAATCAAGCGTGAAGCTATTAAACTAATTCAATATTGATTTCTAACAAGTAATGTCGACACATCTAGAAATTAATCTGGATAATGTACCTTGCTAAGAACCTATGTCATCAAATACATGTATACAGGAAAGTTCCTACTATGCTGAAATTCAAGCTGCTTCAAATAATAACCCTTTACTTTGTTTTGGCTAACAATAAATCTCTATTAAATCAGCTAAATACCTTAGTGCAAAAAGGCAATGCGATGCATATAAACATACTTTGGGGCATCTTTGTGGCTAAATCCCTGCTTATTATGAAATAAAGAAGCCTTTTCCACTTGTTCATCCTCAGTTTGCTTCCGGTAGATGGCACAAACAGCCTTCAAGCAAAGCTCGGGATGTACACTAAATGCTGCTAGCATATCTGCCTGATAATCCCACTCTTTAGCTTTCTTTTTCCGGCCAATGCAAGCCATTACATCTTTATAGTCCACCTCACCATCAGACACTTGTAGTCCTGAAGAGGATTTTTCATTCAGACCAGATTCATCAGCTGAATCACTAGCATTATCACAAGAATCATCATTTATGAACTCATTCATATCATCATCTTCCATATCATCTTCACTCCCTTCAACATCCTTGGGTGGTTCAACAAAGTGGAGCCCTGGACATGCCAGTCTCCGTCCTTTTGATTGACTCTTAACCAACCGAGCAGAATGCCTAGATGCAGGAGCAGAATGCCCTTTGGCCACATCAGATTCATCGCCATCGTCACTCGCCCTCTCTTTTGGCATCTTCTTGAGTGATCTATAGATGGGAACCGTATCATCCTCCTCCTCGTCCCCGCTCTCAGTCTGAGGCGCAGCTGTGCCCTCACTGCCATCATCATCCTCGCTGTCACAGATTCCATGAAACACGCGGTTGGATTTTGACTGATTCTTAGCCAACCGTTCAGAACGCCTCGTCGCGGGAGCTGAATGTCCTTTGGCATCATCCGATTCATCATCTATGCCCTCATTGCCATCATCATCCTCACTGTCACTGACTCCATGAAACATGCGATTGGATTTTGACTGATTCTTAGCCAACCGTGCAGAACGCCTTGTCGTGGGGGCTGAATGTCCTTTGGTATCATCCGATTCATGGCCATCCTCACTCGGCCTCTCCTTTGGCACCCTCTTGAGCAATTCATATATGGGAACCATATTATGCCCATCCTCCTTGTCCTTACTCTCAGCCTCAGGCTCAGCTACTCCCCCATTGCCATCCTCATCCTCACTGTCACTGACTCGGCGAAAGGCGCGCTTCCGACTGCTCATGAGGCCCTTCTGATCATCACCGTCATCCTTGCCATTCCCAAGCACATCCTCACCACCACCACCACCACCATCATCCTCGCTATCACTGGTGACCACCCGCGCCGCACCCCCCCCCGCGGCCACGCTTCATCCCCGCGGCGTGACGGAAACATCGTCATCCTCCAGACCAGCGCTGCTCTCCCCGCTGCTTCCGCCGCCTCCCTCCGCATCGGCTTCTCCCTCGCTCTCTCTGGCCCCGACCCGCTTCCGAGGAGCCGAGACGGCACCGACGCCCTCCTCCTGGCTTCCCCCCTTTGCTGGTACCGACAGCAGCAGCGCCCTCCTCGTCGCCGCTGACCTCAATTGCGTCGCGGGCCACGCCCCCGCCTCGCTTCTCGACCGCCTCTTGCTTGATTCCGCGTAGAACTGGGTGCTCATCCCCGCCTGTACTGCCCGTTGCTTCCGCCAGTGCCTCCTTCAAGCCCGCGTTCTCGGTTTCGAGGGCCGAGACCCTGGCCTCCAGCTCGGCGACGCGAGATGACTTGGCGGCGAGCTCGGCGTAGAGGGAGGAGAACTTCGCCGCGGCGTCCTCTCGCGGAGTCCATCCCCGCGGCCGCCGATGCGTCGCCGAAAACCTTGTTGGGGTTGGGGAGAAGTGGAAGTGGAGGCGGCCCCTGCTTCTCGATTGGGACGGGGAGACGGAAACGAGGTTTACAAGTTGGGCCCGATCAGGAACAAGCCCACTCTTTAGCTTCAAAAAAAAAGGGAACAGGCCCACTCTTTAGCTGTAATGGGCCATATTTTCCTCAGTTTCTAAAGATTTTTTTTCCAGCAGCCATCTATCTCTCTGCAGTGCTGGTGTCTGTCCACGGCAGCAGCCTCCTTGGGCAAGCGAGATGCAGGACACATGGCCTCCAACTCATGGTTGTGAGATCTCCTTGGCAATAGTCCTTTGTGCCTTAATTCAGCACCTCGGAATTCCGAATGACCATGTGCTTCGATTCGTTGGTCAGAAGTTCAGAACAAATCAAGTCATCCATCTACCGACTAATGCACAAGATTGTGCCTTCTTCTTTGCTTGAGTCTTAGATTATTAATTGTTTTGGTTCGGTTAAAAACTTTGAAGCTTATGTGACCACTGCCCTCAGTTTAGCCCGTCATACAATCAGTATGGTGATCTTGATAACACCCTTAATTATCTTGGTTCACTTCATCTGGATTCTAGAGGGAGCAGCATATATAGCAGCATAGTGGTTCCATGCATCTTTGTCATTTTAGAGTTTCAGGGATCGGGGATTTCAACTAATGCCAAAATATGGTTTAGTTTGTCACAGCAAAAAAGGATGCCACCCCACCCTGAACAAGAAAACCAACTCTGAAAACTTTACAACACATCAACACTCCAGGGAAAACAGAAAAAATTCCATCTTAGTTCAGAACTATGCTTGCCGGTTTTAGTCACTCAATCTTAATTCTATTGTTCTGTTTGATTTCTTTACTGCAACACCTAGCTGTATTTTTTTTTTTTGGTCATTTACATATAGATATAGGCTTTACCCTGCAAGCATGCTGATATGAGGTCACTTCAGTTGTTCTCCATGAGTTATGCTTAATAAACTGACCAATGTCGTACTACAACCCTACTGAAACTATTTGTACAACTTACTGAATTGTAGTTATATGAATTACAACTATCTGTACCAGCAGACACATATACAAAAAAAAAATACACAAAATGTTTAATTTGTTCATGCTCCTCCATGCATTATACAACTCACCTGCTTCCTTTACACAAACCTTGCATTTGTTCACTTAAAAATGAAGCTGTTTGTAGAAGCAATGTGTGCCTTAAAAATTAGACGAAATGACCTTATACTCATCTTATAGTGTGGTTTACTTAGTTTAGATTAAAAAATAATAGCTGAAATTATAGTGTGGTTTAATTTGTATAGATATATAATATCGTGGCATATTGAAAACTTTAGTATGTTCTCTTAATTATTTTCTGGGTTCTTAGTTCAATTCTTTCCTTCTTTCATCTGCCATCCATGTTAATTAGAGAAATCATCTAGCTGTGATGACCTGGGCTGTCCTGTTTAAGCAAACCAAGTTTAAACATGAAAGGTGTGATGCTTATGAGTTAGCTTCATGTGAAGCTATAGTGTGATGATAGTTGATAGATGCAATTAAGATGCCTTATTAAAATGTGCCTCTGGGCTGTGGCTTCAACATAATTGATGTGTCTACTATATATCCATATACGTTTCTGAACACTATATATCTATGTGTATTAGTGATCAGATCTATGTGACCAAACTATGTGTATTATATATTACTATATTAGTGATAGAAAACAAGCATATGGACCCGACTACTGTCGGTGTGCCATAATGGCACACAGCCCGTGACCCGTCGCTCCCGTGCAGGCGACGCGGGCGACACAAACACCTAACGCCGCCGCACCTCCCCACGGCAGCTCCCGCCGCGCCGCCACCCCGAACGGGCGCCCGGCTTCTCGCGCGGCTCGCGGTGAAGGTGGCGGCGTGGCCAACTCCCAGTCCTCCGGCGTTTTTGGCGCGGGCACGGCCGCATCAAGCTCCATGGTGGAAGCTCGCCGGCACGGGCTGCTTTCGCGGCGTCGGGGCGGGGGCCCCCGGGATCCGGCGGTGCCCTGAGCGGATCTGGTTGCCGCGGCGGGGGCGTGCACCGTGGCTCGGGAGGGCGGCCGGCGCGCCGGGCAGCGGTGGCGGCGGCCGCGGCCGGCGCGGACACCTCCAGGCGGCGGCTGTGGCTGGCGAGGACGACGGCGACGACGACAACATCCGGTGTGGAGGTGCGCAGGGGGTGGCTACGATCGGTGCGGTGGTGCCGGCGGTGGTTGCGATCGGGTCTTGAGGACTCTGCCGATCCGGCGGCCCCTTCTATCGCGTCGCTCTCTTCGGGCGGCGTGGTTGCCGGAAATGGTGGGGTCGACGCGCGTCCGTGCGCGGGCGACGGTGTGCGGCAAGGTGGCGGGCGTCTGCCTTCTCCTCCTCGTCGGCGACATTGGTCTAGCGCCGCCTTGGTGGCGGGCCGGGGGCTGACGGGTGCTGGCCGGTGGTGCCGCGCGGTGGTGCCTCTAGCGGTGCCGGGCTTCTCCCGGTAGAGCGATGCAGAGGCGGAGGAGCGCAGGGTACTGCCATGGCCATGAGTGCTAGGGTTCTCAGGGTGAAAACCTAGTCCTCTATGGACGTGCGACGACGGCGCCATTGGCGTCGTGTCCTTCTTGGGGGCGTCGCATCTGGAGACCCGCCTCGGCTTGTGGCAGTGGTGGTGATCGGTTTGGTGGTGTTGCCTATGCGTTGAGGTCGTGGTGGTGCGTGGTCCGTGCTGGCGGGGAGGTGCAGAGGGCCCATGGGTGCTGGAGGGTTTGAGTTGGCGCACAAGGTGCAGTGGTGATCTCAGTGATGGCTGGGCGGAGATGTTACTCAAAGCGGTTTCAGATATCTGAGTCCTTTGGCAGTGGAGTTGTGGCGGTAGGCGAGGCGTGGCCCCCACGTCGAGTAGCTTGGTTCAGTGGTTTTCAATGGCGCCGCGATGGGTTTCTGCGTAGCAGGGGGATCGACGACCTTGGGCGTGTGGCTTGAGGAGGCTAGTCCCATGGCGGAGGAGTTCAAGCACCTGCTTGGGCTTGCAGCGGGCTGCGGCTTTTGGCGTGGCACAACGTTGGTGACGACGGCGCAGTTCTCGTCGGCTTTGCCTGTGGCTCCTTTCCCAGGTGGTGGTGGTGTATCTTTTTTTCTTTGTGTGTTTTTGTTTTTTCGTGGTGGTTGGTGTGTGTCGATGTCCCAGTCCGACCAGGTGGGGGTTTGATGGAGGCTCGTGTTGATGGCTCAATCCAACCGAGTGGTGCTTCATGGTTATTTTTATTCCCATCTACCTCGCTATTAGTTGAGTTGTCTTAGCAGAATCTAGTTGAGTGGGTGCTAGTTGTGGCACGAGTTGAGTTGATTCGGTACCTAGTGTACAATTGGAGTAGGGTAATCTCCTCATTTGTATGTTTTTTTTGGCCCGGTTTCCATTCAAAAACTGGACTGACACTTGCTTTTTTTCTTTATTCGTTTAATAGAAATCGTGGCAAAGCTTTTGCTTGTCCTTTCTTAAAAAAAACAAGCATATGTGTCCGAACACTACAAACCATATTAGTGACCAGATCGAACGACACTCAATATAAATAAAGCTAAAAATATAAGGAAAATCATGTCCCTAATCTGCATGTTACATGTTTCCCAAAGGGCTAAAAAGGAAAATCATGTCCCTAATCTGCATGTTACATGTTCCCCAAAGGCTTTATTCTCACATACTGTCATCTATATGCTCATCATTCATCAAGCTCCACCTTGAGAGCACGTAGCAAGGTATGCTCCAACTGTGGTCGTTTCTTCCCCTTCTCGTCTTGGGATGGTGGCAACGCAAAGACGAGAGGAGAAAGCAGGCTGGGGCGATAACCCCCGCAGATGGTCCACCGGCTAAACTTGAACCAACTATATGGAGAATCTGGGAGCTCGAGTCGTTCGTCAAACAACAGAGAATCAACGACGTTGGAGGACGATGAGTATCCTCTCGTGTCATAACGGTGCACAGAGTTTCCAACCCTGTAGCACAACGTTTGGGCGTGGTCAATCCAAGCGCTCCTCGGCCTGTTGAAGGCGAAGGAGCCGTCGAAGAAGAAGCTATACCTTAGATCCCAGTACAGCTTGTTGTCTTCATGGTCATCCTTGCCGTCAATCTCACCCGACAGCTTCATCACCCAGAACTGGGTCTTGTGGCGAGGCTGAGGAGGACAGAAGTCGACGTTCACGGCGAGGCACATCTGCCCGTTCAGATCAAAGCCATCGGCCACCATCTCCCAACTCTCGTGATAATCTTTGTAGTTGTAGGGAATAGGGTACAAGCGGGGTGTCTCCGTGGCCACATTGAGCACCAACATTCGCGCATCACGAGAGCGTATGTCTGCTGCCGGCACGAATATATTCCCGTCGATGTGTACCGGTGGCGGCGATATGACTGGGTGAAACGGGAGAGAGGTAGGACCATTGGCGCCAGCCTCCGCCGCCGCCCAGGGTGTACACGGCGATGTAGTTTGTCTTACTCACGCCATGTCGTGGGAAGGAGAGCCGGAACATTTTGTATTCCTTGGTCGGTGGGTTGAACCCTAGGACGAAGAGATGCGATCGGTAGTGGACCGGTGGCGCCTTTGGAAGCTGCAGCATCTCGCCGGTGACGGGGTTGCACACGATCGGTGGCGCTTGTTCATGGTCGAGCGTGAAACACAGTAAGTCGTTGCAGACGCCGGCAAGGCGGTATCCGCTTCGGATGGCGATCTGGCCGGCCAAGGGCTTTGCACACGAAAGGTTGAAGAAGCTGGCCTCGTCGCTCCTTCCGGGCTCGCGGGTTTCTGTGACGAGAAGGACCTCCGGCTTTGACGATGCGGCGGCGGCGGCATGATGGGCTACATGGAGCTTGCGGAAGGAGGGATCTGCGACGATGCTGCACCACACCTTGCAAACGCAGGATGACCGGACAAAATCCTTGGTCGGCAGCCTCAGCAATATGTAGGCTATGATATCAGGAGGGATTTCCCTCCGGTTTTCAGATTTATGAGGGTCTCCCATGGCAGCGAGATATTGTTTGAAACCCTAATGTGTTTGACGTTGATGGTATTGATCCTCGGTAGTAGATATATACTATAGGGTACGAGCTAACAGAAGAGACCGAGTCTTGGTCCAATACGGAGTAACAGCTATATATGGTCGATGCAAACAATTTCTTTTTTGGTCAAAAATCAGGCAAACTCCGATGAGAACGCCGTTTGAAAATAACGACTAAAGAAAGTGTACATAGCCCCCTACTTATCACATTGCTGTAGTTATTATATATACTGACTTTTGTGACGTTTGAGGACCTTAAAAAACTATAATTTTAATAATCTTTGATTAAAGTTAACAAGGAATTAGTCGCTGACATGTTTTTTTTCCTCGAACGTGCATTGCACAGAATTCATCAAGGAGAAGAGAGCCTTTTTGTTACAGCCTAACCCACACACTGTCAGTAATCCATGGATTAACCGGCCCGCGGGCAACACGAGGTTGTGATTACAAGTAAACAATGCTGACATGTTTATAATTGGTTTGTCCACTTACGATTATGTTGTGAAACTCACTTGAATTTGCACAAGCGAGCCCTTGTCGGTGATTGCAGAGATACATTATTTAAACCAGCTGAATCAAGTCAGAGAAAATAGAAAAAAAAAAAAAAAAAGCGAAAGCCAACCAAAGAACAACCAGAGTTCAGCGCGGAGTGATTGCAAAGATACATTATTTAGACCAGCTGAGAAAAAAAGGTTTAAAGATGGGTTTTTTTATGCCTAGAGATATAAATGTGAAATTTTGACAAAAACTGACTAAATTACAAAAAAAATGGTGTGTGCACGCCTTAAGTACCGTTATAAAATTAGCGCGCCTTGAATGTATATAAAACGAAATCAAAGAGCTTTATTTATCACTCAGTAACAGTACAAGTAGTACAAAATACAGTCTTGGAAATTATTTTTGAACAAATAAATTAGATTTGTTACAAATTGTACACAAATAAAGAATTTATATATATCTAACTACTAAAAAGAGTGAAATGTTATCGTCATCGGGAGATTAATCCGTCCGCCCGGCTAATCCCGTGCGCGGGGCTCCTAATCACCCCCCGCCTCCTTCCATCACGTGCCGTGCCCGGAGAACCGTCGCACGCCCACGATCTCTCCCCATCATCTGATTCATCTCCACGCACAGCCGCACCACCACCGCCAGCAAACCCAGGCCAGACACCGCCGCCAAATTCTCGACCGCTGGGCAGCCATAGTCGCCGCCGTCATGATCAAAACCGCACCGGCGCCAGGGTTGCCGAGCTTTCCGATATCGCGTCCGCCACACGCCTCGTTGCCGCGCGCCGTCCCCGGCGCTCTCGGACGCTCCTCCATGGCTGCCAACGTCGCAGCCGCGCCCTCAAAAGCTCCCACCTGCGGCCCTGGGTCTCATCGCACATCCAACGCTGGCGCGAGATCGAGGCCATCGGCCGCACCCCAACGGCGCCGCCAACCCGGAGTCCTCCGACTCCGACACCGGCTCGCCGCGCGCGGCCGTGCAGCAGCACCGTCAACAAGCTTAGCGGGGCCTTTTGTCCGTGCCTGAGAGGAGATCGATGGTGTCGCCAAGGCCGTGCTCTCTCTTGGAGTCCGCTCTCATGCCCGACGCCTCGCAGTACCGTACTGTACCCGTCGGTAACGATAAACTGCCCCCGACTGCCGCACCTTCTCGTCGGTCGTCCGGACGGTACGGTGCGCAGCCATCACACCATGGAGGAGCTCGCCAACGCCATGGCGCACTGCCGGAGGCGCGAGGTTGCCGCGCTCACCGAGTGGCACACCTAGGTAGCCTCCTCTTCTTTGCGCGCGGAGGTGTTCTCATCCGCCGCGGCTCCACAGTCTGTAAGCCGAGGTGAAGTACGTATACGTGTATATAGATCCCAGAAAGTAGTTGATCCAACTGTCATTTTATTTTATTTTTATTTTTTCCTTGATCCACACACTCAATTGGCTACTGAATTTACCAAACCATGCCTTGCCTGAATTTGACTGACCATGTGTGGAGTTTGTAAATTTATTTATTGCTATCTCACTGAATTTGACTGACCATGTGTGGAGTTGTAAATTTATTTAATATCTCTATCCTTTCTGCTTTTGGTTCTGCACTTCACATTATTAAGAGCTAGCACGCCTGCATCTCTGCCATAGACGGTGGTGCATTCGAGCGCCTGGGCGGCCCATAGTAAGTAAACCCTATGGACCATTAGCTCTTATGATCTTTGTGTTTCTTATTTGATATATGTTATATGGTGTTCTGAACATTAACTTCCTGTGTGTTATCTCTGAACTAACTTTACTTCCACTCATGGCTGGATGTAAGTGCGTCTTTGTTTGAAACATTTCGTGACAGTAAATGGATGACAGAAATCAGGATAGAACCGATAGTACAATATACAATGGCCAGATTTGAAAATAGTGTTCTTATTTTTTGTGCTTTCTGTGGCAGAGATTAAATCCCTTCTTAGTATGATCTTTGTTGCCTGAGGTTTGCTCTCCTCAGAAAGTTGTGATGCTTACGTGGCAGAGCAAAAGAGAGGTGGTGGTTGTGGTGGAATGCAGGGGCCATGATGCATTGATGCAGCTTCATCCTCGAGCTATTCGATTGAATCACTCTAAACTAAAGATGAGATGACATATGAAAAATTGAAGACATTTATCTTTCCTGTTTTCACCCAAATTGATTTCAGAGGAATGGCTTACAAATCCCTTTTGAATTGACAACTCCTAGAGCTCAACTATCGGAGGTACAGTTGAGTTAATCTCGCTTTCATACAAGATTTTCTCTAATCTGGTTCAGAGGAATATTCTGCCTATTGAGAGTGGATTTCGGTCTGCTTAGATGTCAATAGGTACTCTCTTTATTAATTTGTCTCAAACTCTGTCTGAATTAAAATGCACAAATGTTTAGTATATTGAAAGTGGATTTCGGTCTGCTTCTTTTACAATGCATTTTACTATTTTTAGGCAGCAGTGTAGCACCAAACCTCCTTCTCTTTCACTCTGTGCCAACAGAAGCAGCCATCTCATGTCCCTGATCTGCAGAAGTCAAGTAGCAGCAGCTAGCGCAGGAGCAGCAGTTCTCTCTGCAACAATTGTTCGTTCAGTAAGAGGAGTTGCGCTCTCTCTGCTCTGCAGGTTGGAGTTTACAGCATTGACCACAACCCAACTCTGCTTTGTTCTTCGATTTCTTGTGACAAACACATTTTATTTCCTTGAAGTAGCACCAACAATATTTGTTCTGCACATAATCAGCAAGTTGGCACAGCAGGTTGACAATAGCAGAGCTCTCAGGTTTGCACTGCTCTTGTGCACTTGTATACTTGCATTTAGAGTTGTAGGTGTGGGTTTAGGCGGAGCCAAGCCCTTATGTTGGGGTCAGCCCACCCCAATAAAATCTTGTAATTCCTTAGTACATTATGTACATCTCTAGCTTAAGTCCATTATTTTAGTGGAGCTGACCCCGACACCATTTATGGCTGGCTTCGCTACTTATTATGGGCATTGCTTCAAATATTGCTCTTTTGTCTTGGTTGATATGTAGTGGCAACATAGGTTCTTACATTATTGAAATTAAGTTGATGTTTCACATTCAAATCTTTCTTGCACTTATACATATGTTATCATGGATTATGTGTTCCCGTTGCAACGCACGGGCATTTAGCTAATCATTGAAAGAATAATAATGTCGTGTGATGACGGCGCCTGGTGGTTCTCAAGGCAGGGTCCTGGAACGTCCGCAGCCCATGATTGACTTGGGCAAGCGGCTGACCCTGTCAACACCCTCCTCGAACACCACGGCCATGCCCATGTACACGTGCGCCTCGATGTGGCAGTGGAACAGCCACACGCCGGGATTGTCCGCCACGAACCTCACCGCCGTCCACCCCTTTGGGGTGCAGCGCCACCGTGTTCTTCATGACGGGGTCCCTCACGTTGAACTTGGCCGTGTCCCTCTCGGGTCGAACTTGCCGTCGCCGTGGCGAGCACCAGTCGTGCCCATGGAGGTGCCACGGGTGCGTCTCGCTCTTGTTGTTGAGCGCCACCGTGTTCTCGCAGCACCACGTCCACCACGGACCCCAGCGCCCGGCCGGACACGGCGCTGACCACCGTCCCCATTCGCCGGCGGGCGGCCGCAAGATGTCGTAGCTCCGGTAGTCATACGTCTCCGGCGGCGCGCGTCGTAGGCGCCCGCAGGCCGCGCTTCATCGACACGCGAGTGCGGCGTCGCGGGAACGCGAGGGAGACGCCGTTGATGGCCCATTTGGTGTGGCCGCCCGATCCGGTTCTGCGTGTTGAGGAGGAGGAGCGCGCCGGGTCGGGCCGCGGCGGCACGGGCATCACGTGTTCCGGTGCGCGACGGCGAGGGACCTGCTACGCTCCACCGGGCCGTCACGTCGTCCCCCTGCGGGTCCTTCCGCCGCATCGTCGGCGGCGGCGCCGCTGGTCGTTGCCGGGCGTAGGCGAGGATGGCCATGGCGCTCGTCGTGTTGCGCTCCGGGACACGACGTGGGGCGCCGCCCGGTAGTTCCGCGACGGGTCCTGGTCGGTCGTGACCAGCAAGACGGAGTAGGACTCGCCCGGAGTAGATGTAGAGGCTGTCTACCACGACGGGCCTCACGTAGTGGCCGTCGGCCTCCACCACCGTCATGAGGTGGCCCCGGATCTCAAAGTTGAGCGCCGACCGGCGGCGTCATGCTGCCGATGCGGAGGCGGTACGTCTTCCCGGCACGGCGGTGAAGAGCGGCGGCGGCGTGCATCTGCGCGGGCGGGGGGCGTCGCAACCGCCCCGCTGCCGTTCTTTGTTGGGGCGCCCGCGCGGCGGTGGAACGGCTCGAACACTCCCGGCCGTTGATGAGCGGGGATCGCGGCTTGTTAGAATGATCTCAATCCCGAGTTGGGCCCACCGGACCAACTCGGGCCTTGACTCGCGCCTGATCGGGGCGCCCAACCCATCTATGGTTGGAGGGCCCCCACACTGCTGCGCAATATAAAAAGAGAGGTGGGGGCCGGGCACTTTGTTCACGAGTTGCTATAGCCGCCACTCACCCCACCTACAAACCCTAATCCGATCTACGAGGGGGGCGCAGCAAGTGACGGAAGTGCCTCCACGCCGCCGTCGTTCGATCCACCGCACCGACCTCCACTCCACCGACCGTCGCTGCCCTAGCGTAGAGAAGACCGATGGGGGACTCCAACACCGCCGCCATCGCCGGCTGCCGGATCCAGGCTCCGCCGTCCCCCGCCAAGTCCTCCGATGGTCGGTAACTCACCCCACATCCCCTCTGTTCTTCCGTTTCTAGTAGATCGATTAGCTGCTAGCGTTCCTAGGGTGGTTCTTGGTGTTTCTATCTTTGTTACCCGTCTAGATGCCATGCTTGTGATCGATTAACATGCGTTTTTTTTTTTTTTTCGAGAAACGGGTTTTGATGCATATTTGGTCAATTTAAATTGGAATTTCATGCAAATTTCTGTACAAGTTTTGTCCAACGATAAATTTGTGCAGGAACAAAGTATTATATTATAGAGTTTACGGAAAATAAGATTATGAAAGTTTTAATGTTTCATTGCGTATGATAAAAGTTGTTTATTTCTTTTAATTAAATTCGAACCAACGGGAGAATTTGATTTTAAGAATTAAAGTTTTGAGATGGTTATAATATTGTTATTTTTCGACCAACGTTGATAATAACGGTGTTATAATGAGCATGTATTATTTCTATTTCTGCCCAACGGTGATGTAGATTTAATGCATAAAGTGTTCCATGCAATGGTAATTTCATTTTGTTTAATTGTTCTCACCCGTCTGGAATTGTGATTTCAGGCGCTTCCTCCTTGATGGGCATGATCGACAAGATCCCGCACCTGAAAGGAGACAACTATCCGGAATGGAAAAGGAAGATTGACTTTGCCTTTACGTTGGGCGATGTTGATCGGGTGATCCACGAACCGTGTCCCACGTAGCCTGTGGAACCGGTGCGTGAGTCCAGTGATAATGATGCGGCATGGGAAAAGAAAAAGAGGGACTTTGCTCCCATAAGGATGTCATATGACATACAACGAGGCAGATGGCTCGGTGACAACAAGAAATGTTGTGCCGTGATTGAAAACACAATTGAGCCCGCTATCGCAGGCTCAATTGAAAAGTGTGACACTGCCAAAGGTTACCTTGAGAGGATCAAGACCCAGTTCACTGGTACCTCCAAGGTGTATGCCACCCATTTGTTCAAGCAATTGACAAATGAAAAGTACACAGGTGGTGGCATACATGATCACATTCTGAGGATGAGTCACTTGGCAAATAAGCTTAAGGCAATGGATTTGGAGATTCAACCTCAACTCCTTATTCATTTTGTCTTTGCTTCCTTGCCAAAAGAGTATGACAACCTTGTGATCAACTACAACATGCAGCCTGAGAAATGGGACTTAGACAAGCTCACCGCTCAGTGTGTTGATGAGGAGATAAGGATAAAGCGCCAGCAAGGTGGTCATCTGAACTACCTTAAAGGCAACAACAACAACTACAAGGGTAAAAAGCCATTTAATCATGGCTCTCCCTCAAAGAAAGCTCCCATGCAGCATAAGCCTCAAAGAAAAGAAAAAGCCACGACCCACGACCACGGCAAGGGCAACAACAAGGTGAAATGGGTTGTTTCAGGTGTGGTAACCCACACCACATTAAGAAAAACTGCCCTGAATACTTAAAGGAGATAATGGCAAAGAAAGGTGAGAACATTATTTCATTTGTAAATGAATCTCTGTATGTACAGTTTTCAAAGTCTACATGGTTTATTGATTCTGGTGCAACAATTCACGTTGCTAATTCCTTACAGGGATTCCATTCGACGAGAACTACGCTAAAAAGAGAAAGTTCCATTAGTGTTGCAAATGGAGTCGAGGCTGCAGTGGAGGCCATTGGAGATGTCGCTCTAGAGTTGCCTAATGGCTACAGTCTCATTTTGAAAGATGTTTTTTATGTTCCTACATTGCAAAGAAACTTAATAAGTGTTATTAAGTTGGATGATTCTGGTTTTACTTGTAATTTTGGACATGGCCAGTGTGTCATATGGTTTAAAGATATTTTTGTTGGTCTTGCCATCAGACAAGACGAATTGTATATGTTGTCGCTATGTGAAAGTGTGAATTCCATATGTGATGTGAAAGATGGCGTATCCTCGTCTACAAATGAAAGTAGAAAAAGAAAGCGAACTCCAACTGCAACGGCGAAATTATGGCACTGTCGTTTAGGCCATATTTCAAGGGGGGAGAATAGAAAGACTAGTTAAGAATGAAATTCTTCCTCCTTTGGAGTTCTCGGACTTAGAGCAATGCATAGATTGCATAAAAGGAAAGTATGTAAAGCAAATTAAAAAGGATGCCAAACGAAGCGCGGGAAAATTAGAGATCATTCATACTGATATTTGTGGTCCTTTTCCCGTAAAAAGTGTGGATGGCTATGACTCGTTCATTACATTCACAGATGACTACTCCCGGTTTGGCTATATTTATCCAATTAAAGAAAGAGCGAAGCATTGGATAAATTTAAAATATTTAAAGCTGAAGTTGAAAATCAACACAACTTAAAGATTAAAGTAGTCCGATCCGACCGTGGGGGAGTACTACGGTCGGCATACCCAAGATGGTCAAGTTCCCCGGACCTTTGCAAGGTTTCTATAGGAAAATGGTATAGTCGCCCAAGATTCCACGCCGGGCGAACCTCGGCAAAACGGAGTAGGCGAAAGGCGCAACCGTACTCGATGGATATGGTGCGCAGTATGATGAGCTACTCTACTTTACCATTGAGTTTGTGGATGGAGGCGTTAAAACCGCCATTCATATTCTCAACGAGTGCCAAGCAAATCGGTGCCCAAAACACCGTATGAATTATGGACGAGAAGGGTGCCTTCACTAAACCACCTGCGTGTGTGGGGGTGTCTGCTTTGAGGCTAAAATGTTTAACCCAAATATTGGAAAGCTTGATCCCAAAAAAAAGTGAGTTGCCATTTTATTGGCTATCCCGAAAGGTCAAAAGGTTTTTCGTTTCTACCGTCCCGATAGACTTACAAAGTTTATAGAAACAAGACATGCTATTTTTTTCTAGAGAATGAAATGATAAGGGGGGAGCATGGCAGCTCGAAAGATTGATCTTGAAGAAAACGGGTGTGCGTGCCCAATCCTATAATTCAAGAGCCATTCTTCGAACTACATTTGTTTTTCGCACCGGCAATGCAAGACATTGCGGTGCAAAAACCTTTGTTGTTGTTCCTCCCTGTGGTAACAACAAGAGAATGAGGAACCTGTTAATCAGGAACCTAATGAAGATGTTACCACGAGATGAGGGGGAGCAACACCAGCCTCAAAACGTAAGATGTGCCAAATGAGGAGGCCCCTAGAAGGTCTCAAAGAGTCGAGAAGGTTGTTGGTATTTCTAACGTCACTAACTAGAAACAGATATAAACCTATCACTAGCAATGGCGTCAAAAATGAATATCGATGTTGCTTCGAGATAAAACTAAAAGAAAATAATTCAATGCGAGTTCATAGCATATCCGAAAAGGTTGTCATCCCTATAGTTAAACTACTAATATGCAAAGAATAAAATATTCATACTATGCCTTGATAAACTTCTTAATAAGTAAATAAATAATTATAACTGGGTATCCGCAAGCGCACGATATGAATATACCATTGTAGCATTTTAACCAGAGTAAGAACCAAAGTGTTGAATTTATATTCTACCACGGGGAAAGAAGTCTACTATCATGAATTAACTATGCATTAATCATCTCTCGTAAGCAAAGCTTAAGTATTAAGTTTATCAATTACTTAAACGGGGGATCAAAGTTCATAATAAAGATAATGATAAAGGTTCTAATAAATAGATTCAACCAAGTCATATCCAGTGTGCAACATGGAAAGTGTCAAACAATGGACGATAGCAATTCATAAGCTAGCTAGCATTAGAAACTCCAATATGTAACTCTAAACTATAAGTTAGGATCTACCCGATTAGTGCAATACATCTAACAATCATCGAAGAAAGACTAATTAAATCCACACATGAGGACGAGAATCCGTGAAGACTAAGGCGAAAAACTTAGAACAACCCGAATAATATCATCCGCTAGGCCTACATACGGGGGATGGATTGCAAAGGACTCAATGGTGCTGTCACCACCACGATCTACCACACGACCCGGCACATAGGGTGCAAACGCAGGTAAATAAGATCTAATCACCATGATTACATCGTCTCCACCACTCACCCGTAATATTAATGGATGAGCGCTATACGAATCCATGCATGAACATAATAGTAATCCAACTATGCTAAACGTGTAATCAAAGTAAATACTAGAACAAATAATCTCGAATATAAACATGATCAAGATATTCATATTAAGAACGTGTCTGGAACTTGAAGACTACTTACAATGAAGAACTTACAAGAACGAGGCCTGATCTTGAGCCGGCCTCCGACGATCAGGAGCGGATTTCTCCCTTCCTACTAGATCTAATCTTGATTGCTACTCTTCCTAAAGCGGTGTTTCTAGAGCGTGGGATTGATGACTTGGATCTTGAAGTGCTGAACTTGATGATGAACTTATGAACTAGATTGATGATTTGAAAGGGGGGTCTAGGGGTCTCCTTATATAGTCCGGAGGAGGTGCCAGGGTTTGACCTAGATACATCTCGGGATCCTACCGACACCCTCGGATCAAACCGACATTAAACGGGTGGATTAGATTGCGTCTTAGAGTCGGTTGAGGAAGCTTCCGGAGGCAGGGCCGACGTGGCAGAGGGGGGAGGCCGATCGGCCCCATTATTGGGCCGGTCGGCCCAGGGTGTGGCCCACCCTGGGTCCCGCAATGCGTCGTGTCTTCTAGAGTCTTCTAGATGATGGTTTCTTGGATGCTAAGTCTCGTTCACGTCGGGATTAGTCCGGTGCCTTCTAGGGTCTTCTCTCGGAGTTGGATTGCATTACGTCGCGTAGTCGTACGGCTCGCGTATTCTGGTGTTTTCCTGTTTAGTCCCTGCAATTCACAACTTTACCAAAACTGGTGGAAATATGTTAGTGACACCCTATTCTAGGTTGTTATTATGATTTATACCCCTTTCTCATGTTCATTTGATTAATAATTTTATATGATAACAGGTGTCAACAAACTCCCCCAAGCTTACCCTTTTGCTAGTCCCTAGCAAAGCTATATGCTATAGTAGGATCAGGAGTTGCTACTACGCTTTCATAACTTCGGAAATCTTGTGTTTATCAAAAATAAATTCTCCTCTTAACCAGATTGCTCTCTCATACACATTTTACCATGGGGCGTAGCCTTTTCACGAATCATAAGCAAGATAAAACAATCAAGTTAAGTACCATGTCTCAAGTTCTTTGATCAACTATCATCCCAGGGGTTTTGCAATATTTTCAAAAAGAAACTTCGAGAGATCCTATGTATGACCCTCTTAAGTAGATGGTATGTAGTGGAGTTACACATGTGGGGGAACATACATAGTGGGATGATAGTGGTGAAGTGGATGAGGATGAAAGGTAGTAAATAGCCTTTAGCCTTTTAATATTTTTCTTCTCAAGCATCTTGGACTACATCTCTCTTTCTAAAAATTGCTAAGGTCTGGGCTAACCATTCTTGGAGAGGTGGGCTTTGCCCCGGACTTGTGTCCATTTTTCTCTCTCCTTAGAGATGTGGGCCCTACTCACCCTCGGACACGTGTCCATTATTCATCTCTAAATATATTTAGGGAGGTAGACCCTTCTCGCCTAGTATGACTTTTGTCCGTTACTCTCCCTCTCTCGTCTCACTTTTCTCTCTGAATATTTCTTTTCTTTCTTTTTCTCTTTTCTTCTCTTTTTTTTCGAATATAGCCCAGCCTCTATTTAGCATAAAAACATTGAGAGAGACATATCCAAAGATTGCAAGAGTTTATTTTTATAATTATGGCTAGCGGCTTGATGGAATATGGGGAGGCGTACTTCGAATTAGAAGCAGCGTATTTAGTGGAGTGGGATGATCTTGATGCGAATGATAAACTCTTAAGGGTCATAGCTAAGGAACTCATCATGTAATATTTTATAATTTTCAAAGATAAAAAACCAGGAATCAGGTATCTCTAAGAATATGATAAACAGTAGCTCAACTTTTCATGTATCTTTATCTCTAATGCTAAGACTCAGATTAAGCATGTGCTTCCCACAGGTGTTGGATTTAGAGCAAAATTAAGCATTAAAAGCTTTGGGAAAATCTAAGTCCAAAGTGTAAGTACCTTAAGAGGAATTAAGGCGGAGCAACTATTCATTATTTCCTTAGCATATATTATCAAGATCATAATAAAGGAAGAAAACAATCTAGCAAAGATCTAGCATTTATTTGACTCTTTAACACTAAGACTTTTATTTAAGACTCATTAACTCTAAGCAAATATAATATCTAGCTAATATTTAAAAGATAGTGATACTTATAGTGGTAAACGGGGGTGCTCTCCCCAAGCTTGATCTTGAAGTAGTCCTTTGTTCATCCTTGGAACTTGCTCCTCTTTCGGGGTCACCTTCAATGTTCTCCCCTGTTAATATTAGTTTCGCACATACCCGAAGGAACAAATTCTAGGATGTTATTGTGAGCCTTCATGTGCTCACTTTTTTTTTTATATATAAGAGGTGTGGACCTTTATGTGCCCACATATTTTTTTTTGAGAATTTTCTATGCAATAGGGATGCTAATGCAAAAACATATGAGTGCAATATTTTTGTATTTTTATTTTTATGCCACCACAACAAGGAGTGCTTGCATGGGGCTTTTAGGAGACCGATGCAAATGCAGCAAACATATTTTTGTGATTTTCTAATGCAAGTTTAGAAAGAGTAACTATGCTAAAGGAAATATGCTAATTGAAATATGCTGTGCAAAAAATTAAATATGCAGATAAATACCGAGTTACCTCTCGGCGAGAGTTTAGAGCACTTACTCCCATGGCGTGGTGTCGTCTATGGGCCCTCGTGTAAATGTTGTACCTGGTAAGGGTCCTTCAAGAATCTCAACGGGTGGTGTAGACGAAGTAGCCGAGGAAGTCGATTGTTCAATTGGTGATGCCGGCGCTGGTCGGGTCTCCGAAGGTGTACTCTTGTTGCTTTTCTTAGCGGTAGCAGCTTTCTTTCTTCTTCCGTGTTTTTCTTCTTCTTGTGGGGACCTCTCGGGTGTGGCCGGTCCAAAGTTTAAGATGGGTAGGAGCTGAGTGTACTTTTCTTTGATGTCTTTCTCCATCCTCTTAATGTCCTCCATCTTTGAGTCCAGCTTCTGTTGCAGTCTCAGGAGACGCTTCTGGCCCTTGGTCTTTCTTGGGGGTCATTCACTTTGTTAATATAAGTATTGAAGAAACAAATATCTTTTTACCTTGAAGCCGGAAGTGGATTTCGCCCGTCCCCCGATGTAGATGATAGCTCTTGTAGTGTTCGAGAACGGTCTTCCAAGAACTATGGGAGGATTTTGTTCTTCTTCTCCCATGTCCATGACTAGAAAGTCGGTGAGGACATAGCGCCTTTTGATCTTGACGGGGGGCGTTTAGGTGCAATACCTTCCGGGAATCGGTGTGATTGGTCCGCCATCTGCAGCATTACATAGGTGGAGCACAAAGGCAGATTACCATATATCAATTTATACGTTACCTTTGACATTAAGTTGATGCCCGATCCCGTGTCACAGATAACTTGCTGGAAGTTCCATTGATTAATGGAGCAGTGGATTGATGGAACTCCAGGGTCGTCTAACTTCTCTAGTTGTGGTGGAGTGTGCCGAGTCTTGCGTTCTGAATTGACTTGATTGATCATCAAGACTCGTTCCACGTGTGGTCGAGGTTGACGGTTCTTCTTCTTGCTTCTTCTTCTTGTCCTCTCCTCGACAACTGGTGCGTGTATCTCAGGGTACGGTAGTGGCATAGGTGGAACAGGGGGAGCTAGGGTTTTATGTTTGTAGTTGAATCTCTCCCTCTGTTTGTTTACGGTGAAGACGATCTTCGCGGTGTCGGCGTAGATGATGGCCTTGGTGGTGGCAAGGAAAGGGCGTCCCAGAATGATCGGGGCGTTCTTACCTTTGCCCGTATCCAGGACCACGAAGTCGGTGGCCACATAGAGCTTACCGATGTTCAGACAAACGTCTTCCAGGATCCCCTCGGGGTAGCATAGCGACTGATCTGCAAGTTGTAGGCACATGGTTGTGTATAATAAATTTGAACCTGGCTCAAGGCTTACCTTAGGCATGATATTGACATTTGAGCCAAAGTCGCAGAGCGCGTCGTAGGTGCGGGCGCCGATCTTGATGGTGATGACTGGTCTCCCTGGATCTCCTTTCTTGGCGGGCATACCCCAGTCAGTCCACTTTGGTCCCTCTTGTGCATCCTTGGTCTGAATACCTGCATAGTAGACATCGACAAGATTTGCAGATTCTAATTCTTCCGGCTGGCCCGGAATCTTACCTGGGTTAGGCATAGGAGTAGATAAAGCCAGCTGAGATAATTGAGATTCTATCATTTTATTGAAGCTATCTTTGGTTCTTTATTGCGAAAGAAAAGCTTTCCATTTTAGTACTAATAGTTTCTAGCATTTTATCATTGGAAGCTAACTTCTTAGACAGAGTATCCATAAGTCTACCTTGGTTTTGTACTAACTCTCTTAAAGGTGGGAAATTATTGAAAGAGTTATTACCTTGATAGTTACCTGAGTAGTTACCTTGGTAGTTGGGTCTCTGTTGATTCCATCCTTGATTCGGGGGACGATACTGGTTGTTGTTGTTGATGTAGTTTACGTCCTCCTCCAGCTCGGGGCATTGACTGCCCGAGTGTCCAGTGTTGCCACATTCTTCACACGTCATGCGGGAATCGAAGAGTTGCATGACTTCCTTCTTCTCAGGGGCTTTGTCTTCAAGCCTCTTCATAATTAGGTCCATTTTGGCGCACGATGTCTACCTCTTTTTCACCGGTGCATTCCCTCTCTTTCTTGCGGGGTTGACGGTCCTCATTCCAAACTTGGTTTGATGCCATCTTCTCCACAAGGTCGGTAGCTTGCTTCGGTGTAAGGGATAGGAAAGCACCTCCAAAGAAGAAGATCCATGGTCTCACGGGTGTTGTTGTTGAGCCCGTGATAGAAAGTTTGCATGAGTAGCCGCCTCCATTCCATGGTGTGGGCATTCGAGATGTAGTCTTGGAAGCGCTCCCACGCCTCTCGGAACCCGGATTCGTCGTGTTGTTCTTTGGAAACTTGAAATTTTCCCCCGTAAAGGCGTTGGTTTTGCCTATAGGGAAGAATTTTGCCGGGAAGGCAGTAGAGCAAAGTGTCCAAGTAGTGAGCTTGTCTTTGTTGGCATAGAACCATTTGCCGCTCGTCCCAAGAGTGAGAATGGGGAACAGACGAAGTAGGATTGCATCATTTGGGACATCTTTGATGGTGAAGGTGCCACAGATCTCTAAGAAATGTTGTAGGTGAGCATTGGCATCTTCATGTGCTTTTCCACAGAATTGGCTAGCTTGTACCATGTTGATGAGTGCGGGCTTGAGCTCAAAAGCTTTGTCTCCCACATCGACCGCCGGCCCAAGTCGGGATATTGGCCGGAGTCGGTGCGTAGTACTCAGCGGAGGGTCTTGTTCGCCATTACTTGAACACGGGTGTTAAGCCGCCGCACGTGGAGGAGTCTTCCGAGGCAGCGATCTTGGGTCGAGACTTCAACTTGGATCTTGCCTGCTTCAAGAGTTTTTCGGATCGGATCGAAACGTTTTTCGGGAAGATTCCTATTCATACATTACCCCGCATTTCAAATAGACAAAAGTGGAAAGAACAAGGGTAAACCTGTTTTTACAATAAATGATAAATTTAGTACTTTACAATGCGTGAGAGAGATGCATGCAAGTTATTCCTATATTTATATTTTCTTGGGCTAAAGACTTTCTTTCCCCGCAAGAACGGCGCAAAAAATGCTTGTTGGTATTTCTAACGTCACTAACTAGAAACAGATATAAACCTATCACTAGCAATGGCGTCAAAAATGAATATCGATGTTGCTTCCGAGATAAAACTAAAAGAAAATAATTCAATGCGGTTCATAGCATATCCGAAAAGGTTGTCATCCCTATAGTTAAACTACTAATATGCAAAGAATAAAATATTCATACTATGCCTTGATAAACTTCTTAATAAGTAAATAAATAATTATAACTGGGTATCCGCAAGTGCACGAGATATGAATATACCATTGTAGCATTTTAACCAGGAGTAAGAACCAGGTGTTGAATTTATATTCTACCACAGGGAAAGAAGTCTACTATCATGAATTAACTATGCATTAATCATCTCTCGTAAGCAAAGCTTAAGTATTAAGTTTATCAATTACTTAAACGGGGATCAAAGTTCATAATAAAGATAATGATAAAGGTTCTAATAAATAGATTCAACCAAGTCATATCCAGGTGTGCAACATGGAAAGTGTCAAACAATGGATGATAGCAATTCATAGGCTAGCTAGCATTAGAAACTCCAATATGTAACTCTAAACTATAAGTTAGGATCTACCCGATTAGTGCAATACATCTAACAATCATCGAAGAAAGACTAATTAAATCCACACATGAGGACGTAATCCGTGAAGACTAAGGCGAAACTTAGAACAACCCGAATAATATCATCCGCTAGGCTACATACGGGGGATGGATTGCAAAGGACTCAATGATGTCTTTGTCACCACCACGATCTACCACACGACCCGGCACATAGGGTGCAAACGCAGGTAAATAAGATCTAATCACCATGATTACATCGTCTCTACCACTCACCCGTAATATTAATGGATGAGCGCTATACGAATCCATGCATGAACATAATAGTAATCCAACTATGCTAAACGTGTAATCAAAGTAAATACTAGAACAAATAATCTCGAATATAAACATGATCAAGATATTCATATTAAGAACGTTAATGCGGAACTTGAAGACTACTTACAATGAAGAACTTACAAGAACGAGGCCCTGATCTTGAGCCGGCCTCAGACGATCGAGGCGGATTTCTCCCTTCCTACTAGATCTAATCTTGATTGCTACTCTTCCTAAAGCGGTGTTTCTAGAGCGTGGGATTGATGACTTGGATCTTGAAGTGCTGAACTTGATGATGAACTTATGAACTAGATTGATGATTTGAAAGGGGGGTCTAGGGGTCTCCTTATATAGTCCGGAGGAGGTGCCAGGGTTTGACCTAGATACATCTCGGGGATCCTACCGACACCCTCGGATCAAACCGACATTAAACGGGTGGATTAGATTGCGTCTTAGAGTCGGTTGAGGAAGCTTCCGGAGGCGGGGCCGGCGTGGCGGACGGGAGGCCGATCGGCCCCATTATTGGGCGGTCGGCCCGGGTGTGGCCCACCCTCGGGTCCCGCAATGCGTCGTGTCTTCTGAGTCTTCTAGATGATGGTTTCTTGGATGCTAAGTCTCGTTCACGTCGGGATTAGTCCGGTGCCTTCTAGGGTCTTCTCTCGGAGTTGGATTGCATTACGTCGCGTAGTCGCATGCGGCTCGCGCGTGATTCTGGTGTTTTCTGTTTAGTCCCCGCAATTCACAACTTTACCAAAACTGGTGGAAATATGTTAGTGACACCCTATTCTAGGTTGTTATTATGATTTATACCCCTTTCTCATGTTCATTTGATTAATAATTTTATATGATAACAGGTGTCAACAAAGGTCAGCTATACCTAATGACTATGAAGTTTATAATATTGAAGAGTTTCATATGGAAGGTGAACCCGCCTCATATGAAGAAGCCATGAAAGAAAAGAAATGAAAGAAGAAATGCAGTCTATGAGTTCCAATGATGTTTGGGACCTAGCGGATATTCCTAAAGGAGCCAAATTAAGAGGGTCAGAAATGGGTCTACAAAATAAAACGTGACTCCCAAGGGAAAATAGAAAGATATAAAGCGCGACTCGTGGCTAAAGGCTTTACGCAAAGAGAGGGAATTGATTACACCGAGACTTTTTCTCGGTCTCATGTAAAGATTCTTTCGAATAATAATGGCATTGGTGGCACATTTTGACTTAGAGTTACATCGGATGGATGTAAAGACGGCATTCCTAAATGGCGATTTGGAGGAAAATGTCTACATGGCACAGCCTAAGGGTTTTTATCGTGGAAGGAAAAGAAAAAGATGGGATGTCGCCTAAAAAGAAATCAATTTATGGCTTAAAGCAGGCTTCAAGACAGTGGAACTTGAAGTTTGACAAAACTATAAAGAATTTTGGGTTTAAAGCAAATGTCGAGGACAACTGTGTCTATGTAAAGTTTTAAAATGGGAAATATATTTTTCCTAATCCTGTATGTGGATGATATTCTACTTGCAAGTAGTGATATGAATCTACTACGAGAAACAAAAAGGTTTTTGTCCTCAAAGTTTGACATGAAAGATCTTGGTGAAGCTTCTTTTGTTTTGGGCATAGAAATTCACCGAGATAGGAAAAAGAGGGGGTTTTAGGACTATCTCAAAAGGCATATATTGAAAAGGTCTTAGAGAGATTCAATATGCATAAAAGTAGACCTTCACCTGCACCCATAGTCAAGGGCGAGAAATATGTGGATTTTCAGTGTCCCGGAAACGAGTATGAGCTCAACCAAATGAAAGGGATTCCATATGCTTCAGCTGTCGGAAGCTTACAAAGTATGCTCAAGTATGCACGCGCCACGACTTGGCTTTTGTAACCGGGTTGCTTGGTAGATTTCAAAGTAATCCAGGTGTTGCACACTGAGGATTAGTAAAGAAAGTCTTACGGTATTTGCAAGGAACAAAAGGCCTCATGCTAACATACGTAAGATCGACTCCCTAAAGATTTTGGGATATTCGGACTCGATTATGCGGGAGATGATAGAAAGTCTACATCCGGATACATATTTACTCTCGCAAAGCGAGCAATATCGTGGAAAAGCTCTAAACAAAGATTACTACAAACTCTACTATGTATGCTGAGTTTGTAGCTTGTTATGAGGCGACAGGCGCAGTGAATTGGCTAAAGAAATTCTTACCCGGTTTGAAAGTGGTCGGCGACATCCATGGACCAATGACATTATCTTTGTGATAATAATCCAGCAATAGAGTATGCTCACAACAATAGGTCAAGTGGTGCTACCAAACACATTGACATAAATACTATGTTGTGAAGGAGAAAATCCGGGATCAAGTTATAAATCTTGAGCACATAAGCACCGAAAAATGCTTGCGGATCCGCTCACAAAAGGCTTACCACCCAACATGTTTAAGGAACACGTAGCCGGCATGGGGTTAACGGAAAGCCTATGATTCTGGACAATTATAAAGGGCCCAAAGTTAAAGTTTTATTTGTTTGGACCCGAGAGATGTGTATTGTAACTGTAAAATCTATCGGCAAAGGACCGTGACGATTGAGCATGTTCTATGCACAAATCTAAGATGGAATAAGTAAAGTAAAAGTTCAAAGTGAAAATTCAAAGTGAAGGTATAAAAGTTAAAGTGTGAGATGAGATCAAGGGGAGAATGTTAGAATGATCTCAATCCCGAGTTGGGCCCACCGGACCAACTTCGGGCCTTGACCTCGCCCGATCGGGGCGCCCAACCCATCTATGGTTGGAGGGCCCCCGTCACACTGCGCAATATAAAAAGAGAGGTGGGGGCCGGGGCACTGCTCACGAAGTTGCTACAGCCGCCACTCACCCCACCTACAAACCCTAATCCGATCTACGAGGGTGCGCAGCAAGTGACGGAAGTGCCTCCACGTCGCCGTCGTTCGTCCACTGCACCGACCTCCACTCCACCGACCGTCGCTGCCTAGCGTAGAGAAGACCGATGGGGACTCCAACACCGCCGCCATCGCCGCTGCCGGATCCAGCTCCGCCCGTCCTCGCCAAGTCCTCCGATGGTCGGTAACTCACCCCACATCCCCTCTGTTCTTCCGTTTCTAGTAGATCGATTAGCTGCTAGCGTTCCTAGGGTGGTTCTTGGTGTTTCTATCTTTGTTACCCGTCTAGATGCCATGCTTGTGATCCGCTTTATCCTAACATGGCTCACCGACGAAGACGAAGCGGGTCGGACGCGAGCCCGACGGCCTGTTCGTACACGCTCTTGTGCCACCAATCCATGAGCAGGACGGTGCGCTCCTCGTCGTAGGTGAAGGGCTCGGCGACGCCGTCGGGTGGCGACACGACGATCATGCCGTCGAGGCCGGCCACGCGCTGCATCCCGTAGTGGGCGTGGTAGAAGTAGGTGCCTGGCCTGTCGACGACGAACTTGTAGGTGAAGGTGTCGCCGGGGAGGATGGGGCACTGCGTGACGCCCACGGTGCCGTCAGCCCACGGCGAGCCGATCTGCCTGATACCGTGCCAATGGATGCCCGTGTTCTCGGTCTCGAGCTTGTTGTGCACGGTTACCACAATGGTGTCGCCCTGCGTGGCGTGGATCGTCGGACCCGGGGACTCGCCGTTGATGGTCACCGCCAGCTTTTGGACGTAGTCGAGGGACTTGTACTGGTACTCGATGTCCCAGGTGTGGTGGTGCACCTTGGCCTCCGCGGAGATGGAGAGCGCCGCCAGCGTGCACAGGAGGAGGACGGCGGGGCGCAGCGGCCGCCGCGACGGTGGCATTGTGTGGATCGTCGTCGTCGGTCGTGACTCGTGAGAAACTGATCGAGATCGAGAACGATTGACGAACTCGACGAAGAAGCTACGTAATGTAGCTAGGTGATATTGCTTGTGTGTCTGTGTTGAGACCGGGTGCTGCCATGCCTTTTATACGTGTCGTAGTCCGAGCGAACCGGTCGGGTGCATGCATGTTGGCAAATGGTTCAAGTCTACCATTTCAAATAAACACACGACGCGGGGAAAAGTTGGTTATGCTCTCTCGCGAACGAATCAAAAAAATGGAGCGTGATGCGTGTCAACAGGGACCGTGTCCAAGCAAGCAACAATGAACACCCGGTCCAATTTGATTAGTGTATACACTCACAGCACATACAGTCAATAAAGAACAAGTATTCAATCATTGGAGCGTGTCGTAATACGGAGCAGCTACCAATTAAAAGCTAGCTCGTGCTCGTGCTCGTGCTCGGTGCACGGCACCAAGCGAAGTCTCGATCGATCGTTTTTTTTTTTTTTTTTTTTTTTTTTTGACAGGAGTCTCGATCGATCGTTGACCGTACTTGTACACATGCCGATGGAAACCTCGTGCTTGGACTCCACGACTGGCCTGATCCAGTCAGCCAAACACAACTCGAGTAACGGCCTTGATTAAATAAATGCAGCAAGGTAAGTGCAACTCAGCAAGGTGCCAGTGTCCTTGCTTGAGGAATCAAAACATGCTCCTACTCACCCTCGAATTTGATAAGGTCCTCAAAACCCCCTCCCTTATTCATTCCTAGGGGATATGTAGGATGGAAATTACATTAGTGAAATTTGTGCCGCCGCAGTTAAGCGCATTCACAAAGCTCTCATCATTCAAATATCACACCTTCACCGTGTCTTCACTAACAAACACCACATATTCGTCAGTGGGATCTCAGCACACAGAATCAACGTCCTTTTTTTTTTTTTTTTTTTTTTTTTTTTGAGTAAACACAGAATCAACGTCCTTAGTGTGGGCGTGTGGCTCTGCATTTCCAAGAAATCAGACTACTGTTTTTAAGTTATCACTTCTCAATAACAGGGGAACGAACTATAGTGATTAATATAGAAATGAGTGGTGAGTGCTGACTACTTAGCAAGGTGTGGCTTGCAAACATATTCAAGTTACCAAACTGAACTAGACTTCACCTCATTCACTTACGAACCTCAGATCTCCTCACGCAAGTTTGTGTCTCCACATCCAGGATAGAGACTACATTATCTGAGGTTGTTACAATATACCCTCCATAACGGACAACCATTCGCTGCCGAGGATGGTTGAGCTCGACTTTCCCGGCTGCCACCTAGCCGGCTGAACCTGGGCACGTGCCCCCTTGCCACCACCCTAGTTGTTGCGGCAGGATGGCCTCGCCCGCGGCGGATCCGGCAAGGGCGATCTGCCCCGCAGCGGATCCGGCAAGGATGGCCTCGCCCGCGGCGGATCCGGCGAGGGCGGCCTCCATCGATGAGGTTCCAACGAGGATGACCTCCTCGCGTGGCGGATCTGGCGAGGGCGACCTCCCCGATGCGGTTCCGGCAAGGGCGACCTCCCCTTGATTCTGGCGAGGGCGACCTCCCCCGACTCAATTCCAGCGAGGGCGTCGTCAAGGCGGTCGGCGGCGCGAGTCCGGCCACTCTCCTCCACGGTGGCACGCGTACAAAGCGACCCAGCGGCTCGTCCCACGGCGGCACGCGCGTCTGCGAGCGACCCGCGACTCGTCCCACGATGGCGGCGCCATGGATTGCCGGCACAGCCAAGCGCGTCGAGCGACCAACGGCAGCGGCGGCCCATTAGGGTTAGGTTTGGCCATCGCGGCCCGTTAGGGTTAGGTTTGGTTTGTTTTTCTTTCTTTTTTTTTATTTTTTACTTTCTTTTTTCGATTAATCGTGGCGACGATTAATATTTAACATGGAGGTTTTTTATGGTCCGAAAACCACAACGGTTAATTAGATGATTAACTGTGACCCTAGCTCGGTGGCGGTTACAAAAACCGCCACCATTAATCCAAAATGTCCGCCACCATTAATGAAGGCAGTACAAGTGTTCCTCGTCATCTTAGGCAAGTACACCCTCACCGACCATGTTCTCACCGACATGGTGAACGCCGATCAGCCGACATGCTATTTCAACCTATGGCTAACTTGTAGCTTCAAGATAGCAATAGCGCTATATGTCCATAGCTCACTATTTATTACATTGCTGGAGTTAAATACTTGATTTTTGTGACGTTTGAGGACCTTAAGCATCTACTCCTCTCCGTTTCAAATTGTAGTTCATTTTGACTTTCTAGATATATTGATTTTGTTGTGCACCTAGTTATACACTATGTAAAACATGAAAATTTCTGCCAATCTGCCACAACAATTTCTGTCCGCCCGTCACAAAAATTTGTCCGCCCGTCGTCCAGCCTTGTGTCCAGACGGAACACGAGCAAAGAAAAGAGACTCTTTTCGTATCCATGATGGACTCAACAAAGACAATGGCTTATAAAATGAAATCAACAAGAGGAAATCGGAAAAAAAAATCAACAATCATTCCCGTGCCAACAGCCCCAACCAGGTGTGCTTGGCTATACAGGGCACCTGCAAACAAATTTCAGGCGTCCAGCCTTCCGTCGTCCGTCCGTCCGTCCGTCTAGCAACGGAGCCGCTACCGAAGCCCACCAACGGAACACCCTCGCCATGTCCGAAGCTTGACGTGGCCGCCGCGCTCGCTCACCTGCCGCCAGCTCGCCCTCTCCGCGCCACCAACCGCCAGGCCGCCGGAGCCGAGGCCACGACCGCACTCCAGCTCCTTCTCCTGCTCCGCCCTCCCTTCCCTGCTGCTACCCAGAGACATCGCCGCCCCGCCAACGCCCATGCGTCTTGTACTCTCTCCATTCCTTCTCCCTCTCTCTTCCCTCCCCATTCCTCTCTTTTGGTCGGATGGATGTGAACGTGTGGATAGGAAGTAAGGACGACAGACAAGCAGCAATTCGCCTGTGCACTGGATAAACTGCTAATGCACACTTGAGAATGTACACAGTGGATTAAAAGGTAAGCTTAGAGATCCCAGAAAATTTTCAGAAAAATATCTAAATAAACTAGAATAATCATAAGCTGACCAAGTTCAGCTCGGTCAACTCAGACTCAAAGCGAGCTTTTGATTTAGCATATGCCGTTGAAGCAATAACCAGATGACTACGTATGAGCGCCACGGAAAGCCATAATATGAGCGCGCGCGATTGACCCCTGTTTCTATATAATTAACTTGGTATGGTAAACAAATAAGTTTATAGCGAATTGATAAGTAGCAACTTCAGTTTATCATATATGCTTCTCCTCGTCACCGTTTATGATAAACTTTTGATAGTTTATATCGCCCGTTGCAATGCACAGGCAACTAATTCCAATCCATGACAATTACATAAAAATTATAAAAATAATGTGCGTGCTAGATTAAATTTATGTTTTTTTAGTTTAGCAGAGTGTCGGACATGTTTGCTATTAGCACGTATGTCCCGGTGCAACGCATGCACATGTTTTGCTAGTAGATTCATAACAATAGAAATGGATCTAGAAAACCAAAGTGAACTACAGTTTTAAATCTCTGATTATAAAGTTAATAAGGAGTTAGTTGCTGACATTTTTATAATTGGTTTGTGCAGTTATGATTATGGTGTGAAACTGACTTGAGTTTTCACAAGCTAGCCCTTGTCGGTGATTGCAGAGGTACATTATTTAAACCAGTTGAATCAAGAAAGTCAAGCTGAGTCAAGTCGGTGAGAAAAAGGGTTTAAAGATGGGGTTTTTATGCCTAAAGATATAAATGTGAAAATTTTGAATAAAAATTGACTAAACTACAATAAAAAAAAAAATGGTGTGTGCACCCCTTAAACAAATAAATTATATTTATTACAAATTGTAGACAAATAAAAATTTATATATAGTACTCCCCCATCCCAAATTATAAGTCACTTTAGAATGCATTGCATTCCAAAGTGACTTATAATTTGGAATGGAGGGAGTATATCATTGAAGGAATAATGTCGTGTGTGATGACGGCGCCTGGTTCTCAAGGCAGGGTCCTGGAACGTCCGCAGCCCATGATGGCCTTGGGCAGGCGGCCGACCCTGTCAACACCCTCCTCGAACACCACGGCCATGCCCATGTACACGTGCGCCTCGATGTGGCAGTGGAACAGCCACACGCCGGGGTTGTCCGCCACGAACCTCACCGCCGTCCACCCCTTGGGGTGCAGCGCCACCGTGTTCTTCATGACGGGGTCCCTCACGTTGAACTTGGCCGTGTCCCTCTCCGGGTCGAACTTGCCGTCGCCGTAGGCGAGCACCCAGAAGTCGTGCCCATGGAGGTGCCACGGGTGCGTCTCGCTCTTGTTGTTGAGCGCCACCGTGTTCTGCAGCACCACGCCCACCACGGACCCCAGCGCCGCCGGTACACCAGCGGCCGCCACCGTCCCCGCTTCGTGGATCGGCGGCCGCGCGATGTCGTAGCTCCCGTAGTCGCACGCCTCCGGCGGGGGGCGCGCGTCGTAGGCGCCCCGCAGGCCGCGCTTCATCGACACGAGGTACGGCGTCGCCGGGAACGCGAGGGAGACGCCGTTGATGGCCCATTTAGTGTGGCCGCCGATCCGTTCTCTGCGTGTTGAGGAGGAGGAGCGCCACGGTCGGGCCGCGGCGGCACGGGCAGCACGTGTTCCGGGTGCGCGACGGCGGGGATCTGCTCTGCTCCACCGGGCCGTCCGCGTCGTCCCGGCGGTCCTTCCGGCCGCAGCGTCGGCGGCGGCGCTCAAGGGTCGTTGCCGGCGTAGGCGAGGATGGCCATGGCGCTCGTCGTGTTGCGCTCCGGACACGGCGTGGGGCGCCGCCCGGTAGTTCGGGGCGGGTCCTGGTCGGCCGTGACCAGCACGTGAGTAGGACTCGCCGGGTAGATGTAGAGGCTATCCACGACGACGGGCCTCACGTAGTGGCCGTCGGCCTCCACCACCGTCATGAGGTGGCCCCGGATCTCAAAGTTGAGTGCCGACAGCGGCGTCATGCTGCCGATACGGGGCGGCGCGTCTTCCCGCACGGCAGGTGAAGAGCGGCGGCGCGCTGCGGGGGGCGGGGGACGCCGCAACCGGCGCTGCTGCCATTGCTGTTGGGGCGCGCCGCGGCGGCGGGAACGGCTTTCGAACGCTCCCGGCCGTTGATGAGCAGGGACTGTGGCTCGCCGGCGAAGACGAGCGGGTCGGACGCGAGCCCGACAGCCTGTTCGTACACGCTCTTGTGCCACCAGTCCATGAGCAGGACGGTGCGCTCCTCGTCGTAGGTGAAGGGCTCGGCGACGCCGTCAGGCGGCGACACGACGATCATGCCGTCGAGACCGGCCACGCGCTGCATCCCGTAGTGAGCGTGGTAGAAGTAGGTGCCTGCCCTGTCGACGACGAACTTGTAGGTGAAGGTGTCGCCGGGGAGGATGGGGCACTGCGTGACGCCCACGGTGCCGTCGGCCCACGGCGAGCCGATCTGCCGGATACCGTGCCAGTGGATGCCCGTGTTCTCGGTCTCGAGCTTGTTGTGCACGGTCACCACAATGGTGTCGCCCTGCGTGGCGTGGATCGTCGGACCTGGGGACTCGCCGTTTATGGTGACCGCCAGCTTTTGGACGCAGTCGAGGGACTTGTAGTGGTAGGCCACGTCCCAGGTGTGGTGGTGCACCTTGGCCTCTGCGGAGACGGAGAGCGCCCCCAGCGTGCATAGGAGGAGGATGGCGGCGAGCACGCGCAGCGGCTGCCGCGGCGGTGGCATTGTGTTGTCGTCGGTGAGAAACTGATCGAGAACGATGAATGACCGACGAACTGGACGAAGAAGCTAGCTAGCTTAGCTACTGTAGGTGATATTGCTTGGTGTGTGTGTTGAGCCCGGGTGCTTCCACAGGGCCTTTATACGTGTTGTGGTACGAACCGGTCGGGTTCAAGTTGCAAAAGCTCTCGTACTTGGCATGCGTCCGTGCATGCATGTACCCAGTTTGGACAAATGTCAAATGGTTCAAAAGTTCAAGTTGCAAAAGCTCTCGTACTTGGCATGCGTCCGTGCATGCATGTACCCAGTTTGGACAAATGTCAAATGGTTCAAAAGTCTACCATTTCAAAGTCGTTGGACGTCGTTATATATGCTGAGTTAATCTTCAAACGCGAGCGCAACTGCCACTCTCTCGCTATCGAATCAATGGAGCGTGAAGCGTGTCAGCACAGACCGAGTCAAAGCAACAATGATCAACACGCGCAGTCGGATTTTTTTAAAATTTTGTTTCTGTTTTGATCCGGACCAACCAATTAAAAGCTATAGCTCGTGCTCGATCGTGTGCACGCCACCAAGCCAAGCCTCGATCGATCGTTGACCGTACTTGTACACATGCCAGCGCGCGTGCTTCGTCTCCAGCTAGGACGACTAGCCTGATCCAGTCAGCTAATACAACTTGAGTAGAGCGCCGCCATCATCCTCAACACCGGCGGCCTGTCTCCCAGCCACCTTGGGTGCACTCTCACAACACGGTGGCCCTCCACTTGACTCCTCGGAGAGGGATTTCGCCATGATCTGGCTCCCCCACCGAGGGAACTCGGCCCGGCCGGCGTGGCTTTCCTATCGAGAGACATGACCCAGTGCGTCTTCTAGCGAGGGAGCTCCGTCCACAGTTCCTGCCACTGTTCTTTCCTTGCCCAAAGATTTGCTGCCTTGGTCGGTTCCTGTTGTCTGCTCCCTCTACATCTACGGTGCTCAGCTCCCTCCTCCTCCCAGTTCCCTAGCTCATTTGAAATTATGCAACTGGCACTCAATTTGAGGGCTCTTTCGAACAACTCATACGTGAATCTCGGCAGCATGAACACACATAAGAAATTTGCAAACGAACAAGATGATTCCACGCAGCAGGCATAGTAAACAAGGGCATGAAAACACATAAGAAATTTGCATAAACAAGAGCATCTTGTTTATGCAAGAGAAAGTAACCTGCCTGGTAACAGCCAATGATAAGCAAGGATGGATTAAGCTCATTCACAAAGCTCTCATCATTCAAAGACCACACCTTCACTGTGTAGTCACTGACAGACACCAAGTCTGGCTTTGCAATTTCCAAGAAATCAGACTATCAGGGCTGCTTTTAAGCGATCTCTTCTCAATAATAGGGGGACGAACTATAGTGATTAATATAGAAATGAATGCTTAATACAGTTAGCAAGATTCTTTTGAGATAAAGGATTTAGTCCAATAAGGTTCCAGCCTCTGCCTAGGGACGAACAGCTAGCAAAGTGTGACTTGCAGACATATTCAAGTTAGCAAACTGTACTAGAGTGCACCTCAATATCTTACGAAACAAGAAACAAAGTACAGAGCACAGAGCTCAGCACGGTAATACCTTTTGATGTCATCGTTTGCCACACTGAATACTCAGCGTGCAAGAACAGTACGCCTAGATGGAGGTTGAAGAAAAGGGGTCTGTCAAGCCAAAACTTACAAATTCGGGCAATGTCCCGGTTTCGAAAAAAAAACTTACAAATTCAAGTGGCTTCATATAACGATGCATGCACCAATGTACACAGGAGATATAAAAGTGTAACACGTTTGATAAGCAAGTTAACCAAATTTTGGATGGGCAAAGATAAATAGTTCATAACACAACCCAAGTAACATTAGGGTCTTATACTTTATAAAATTTACCAACCATTCCTCTCCAGCAAACCCCTGCCAAAGTGCACCGCCACAATACAGATATGTTTTCTGGTTACAAAACTTTCTCAACCAACGGTCTCAACATCTTCAGCCAATGGTTACTCAGCCTCCTTCTACTTGTTGATTTCCGAATGTACCTACATCAAATTAAATATATTATAATTTGACAAAATACCCAAGAAGAAAGAATAGGCCCTTCGATCAAGGGGAAGAGCATTCATGTAGTGCACAGTGAAACAATAAAGCAAACAAAACTTCAAGCAACGTATAATTTTAATAATAACTACATATTCAAGTTGGATCTGGCCAAGGCCTCTCTCTTTTTAACCGAGGATGAACCCCATTCCCATTAAAGAAATAACAGGAATACACTTTGAGAGTTTGACAGATAAGAAAGATCAGAAAAGGAAGACCACTACAGAGCCTGCTAAACGTACAAAGCGACCAACTACACATTGCTTAACCTCACAAGCAGAGGAAGCAGTGAGTTAACCCCATATTGTTTTACTTGTTTTTGGGAACTGACATAGGCCATGTGTACTCTGATTGTTGCTTATTAATAGTTAAATGCATTCTAGCAAAATTTATACTTATTAAAACTAGAAGAAATGGAATTAATATGATGACACCCACAGGTGAGTTGGAGGATCGATATCTGACAACATTGCCATCTGAATGCCATTTTGAGCATGTAAGTTTCTGGAGTAAAGTGGGGTAGATTTGCATGCAAAGTGAAAAAAGAAAAGATAGCTAAAGTTGAAGCGATAACACTATTGCAGTTGGATTGTATTAGAACAAGTAAACAGCCAAATTAATTTTTGTGTTTGGTTTGTACTGACTAGTGCGTTGCCTAGGCTGATGATAAATCCATGTTATTTTCTTAGAGCTAAAATATAGATTTTTTTTTTTCTGTAGACTAGCTTGGATACTTGACATATAGATTTTGTATGATATTGTTTTACTTGTTTTTGGGAACTGACATAGGCCATGTGTACTCTGATTGTTGCTTATTAATAGTTAAATGCATTCTAGCAAAATTTATACTTATTAAAACTAGAAGAAATGGAATTAATATGATGACACCCACAAGCGAGTGGGAGGATCGATATCTGACAACATTGCCATCTGACTGCCATTTTGAGCATGTAAGTTTCTGGAGTAAAGTGGTGTAGATTTGCATACAAAGTGAAAAGAAAAGATTGCTAAATTTGAAGTGATAACACTATTGCAGTTGTATTGTATTAGAACAAGTAAACAGCCAAATTAATTTTCATGTGTTTGGTTTGTACTGACCAGTGCCTTGCCTAGGCTGATGATAAATCCATGTTATTTTCTCAGAGCTAAAATATAGTTTTTTTTTTCTGTAGACTAGCTTGCATACTTCACAAATAAATTTTGTATGATATGTTTCTATGTGTTTGTACTAAGCTTTTGTTGACTAGCTCGCACCTGTGAAAGGTACACTGTTTTTTATATTGGATTTTTACTGTTTTGATATTGGATTTGGACTTACTAGTCTGTTTAAAATTTGGTTTAGGAAGGTAGCACGGCAAAAAAAAAAAAACTTTGTCTTGCATCTATTTTTCTTGATCTGCATTAGCTTATGTTCCTAAAACGTTCCTGAAATACAAGCAAAGCATGTTAATATTCACTTTTGGGTTTCAGAAAACTGGAGACCACAATCTTAGGGAAGCTTATTTTGCAGCTGTCTACTGTGTGCTGCTTGTTGAAATAAGCCGTATACTGACATACTAGGAAGCCAATTTGTCTTGTGATTTGTGAGAACTGTGACATGACAAGCACATATTTTCAGCAAGGTTCTTTGTGTCACTTCTCTGAACCCTCCTTCCTTGTGTTACTGTGTTGCCAACTATTTAATGGATTTGTGGATCTGCTGCATGTATGGTGTTGGAGTTGCCTCCAAATTTATCAATTACTGTCAAATACTTTTTTTTTCGAGACCGCGCCGTTGCGTTTTTCATTAAGTAGAAGAAAGTTCAAAACAAATTACACGGTAACCATGGAGTTACCGAGGCAACACCTAGATGCTACTGGATACATCACTAGAGATTACATCTTTGTAAGTTTAGCGACCAAAGAAAACAAGGACAGAGATTACATCAATTACTGTCAAATACTTAGCTGTCTTTTGCTTGGATGTTTCATGTCAAAGAAACTATTCATAGATGGAACACCTAGTAGACTTGAAATTACAAACTTAGTTGTCAAACTTATCTATCACTGTCAAATACTTCGACGTGTATGTCTGGTGTGTTGTTTTTACTTGGATGGTCAGTGTTGAATCAATGATTCTAGTTCGCCTATAAATATTTCATGAATTTGTAATATGTTGTCATGTGCATAAGTACGAACAAATGAGACTGACAGACACATTTTTGCATATAAAATTCAGATAAGATATACTGCTCAATCTAGAAAAAAAACAGTCACGAACTACATGCAACAGAAATTAACACCTTTTTTTCCCAACCAAGTATCGAACTGCAACCTAGAGTTTTGTTTTAGCCTCAATAGAACATAAAACTTGGCCTAAACACCTAGAGAATTAACACAGAAATGCACAGAAAAAGTGCAAGTACCTGTAGTTTTCAGATATTTGGATATCCCAGTGGCGAGGCAGCAGCGCATAAAACTAGCATGCCTCTTTGTATCAAGCTTCGCCACTCCTTGTAGAGTCCCCGTACTTGCATCAACAGCGACTTCCATCTCCACAGATCGAATGTCGGTGCCTTTGGATAACAAATAAACCACATCATCATCATCATCATCAATGCTCATAGTGGGGTAAGCCATGTGAAGATATTCTAGGGACACCTTGTTGCCGCCCCCGCTGCCCATGATTTTACGCAGCAGCTCACAATGCCTTGAGTTGTCAGAAGGGAGGTTGACGTCCTCTGAACGGATTGTGCATCGACGATGCCAGCTTTTCCACGACATGGTTGGGATAGACATATACTCCATGTAGTCATCTTCCAGCTACCAGGGGCCAAGGAGTATGACCGCGGATGTTTTTGGTGGCTCAGCCATTCGTAATAGGAATCAGAATCGGATGTCCTGGTCACCATACTGGGTCGAGTAATCTCCATCTCGACATACTTGATAGTGTCTTTGCTCTGATTGACTGCGATGTCACGGCAATAGTAGGGGCAGCCATTGAGGAATTTTCTCCAGTTGCCCTTGGCTGGCAGGGGTAGCGGCATGTCACGGAGCTTGGGACTATCTTCCAGCAGGTCGCAAAGAAGTATGCCTCGCCAGAGATCGACAAAGCCAACTGTACCTTTAGCACCACCCAATGTGATCACCTTGGTCGTCACATGGTACGAGACCCTCCGTGCTGAGTCAGGAGCCGGGCACACGCTGTCCCTCTGGGGCTCATCCACAGACACCTCCTGAGAGGTCCAACTCCCTGCCTTGCCGTCGGGTCCAGAACGGTATAGGTGGAGGTCAAAAGAGAAATCATGCATCGGCCAGATTCTGAGAGTGGCCACAACGAACCTGTCACCAAAACAGGTCTGCATTATTAAAAAATTAAAAATAAGCTACAGTATCAAAAGCTTGCACAAAAATGACCATACCATATTTCCTCATATTTATTTTATTACGAATTTCTCCATTTGCAATAAATGAAGCACATAAACCATAACATGAATATTTTTCACAGAACATGGCATGAAAATTATTTTCCCTGGACAGAGCATAACAAAACATGAATAATGGAACAAAAACACAATTTCCGCATTTGCTGACTTGGGTCAAAAACGAACCTGTCGCCGTTGCTGAGTATGGCCAGCTCGTGGTCGTTGAAGCGTTCAGGATATGGGTTCGGGAGCAGGTACAACTTTGGTTGGTCAGGTTCAACTTGTATACAAAATAGTCGCTATGACTGGGAAACATCCTAGCCATGGCATCGCGCGGGACGCGGAGGAGGAGAAGATCGGCATCGCCGCTGATAATTCTGGGCGCCATGAAGAAATCTGTGGGATCCACCTCCAGACCGGGGCAATGGATGGACAGGTAGGAGAGACATGGCGGGTGGGCGGCGCAGAAGGTGACAGAGATGAGCAGGTCGGTGCTCGTCTTGGCAGTGGCGGTGGTGGAGTTGGGTGGGCCGCTGGAGTAGCTTTGGGTGTCGAGGAGGACGTAGCTTGGGAGATCGTGGCGGCCGTTCGCAAGCAACGCAGCGGAAGCATCTGGGGCCATGGGGTCGTATGTATCAATCCTGGGTTCCGATCTGCGTTACCCCGATACGTGACGTCCAGCAATCGCGCACCGGTATCGGGATACGTATCCGATACGGCGATACGCCGTCGATACGACTCCAGGCCGAGCGGCGGCGAGTCCCAGGCGGGCGGCGACGAGACCCAGGCCGGGCGGCGGCCCAGACCCAGGCGGGCGGCGGCGAGACCCAGGCGGGTGGTGGCGAGTCCGAGCGGCAGCGACTCGCGATTGGGCGGCGGCGCGCGAAGTTGAGGGCGAGGTCAGCTGGGACTCTCCGGGAGGGCGGGCGGCCGCGAGACGCGCGAGCGGCGGCGAAGAAAGCAGAGAGACGCGGAGACGCGTGCGACTCGCGTCGTACGGGAGAAACTAGGGGAGGGTGATTTGCAAAACACGTGATTGCTAATTTACTATGGCTAATGGCGGGTGTTCTTTGGAAGTTTCCACAGCTTACGCACGCCCTCCACGCTCCCGTTAGTTTTAGCTAGTATTTTCTTTGTATAACCATTAAATATATTATACTTATGTATATTAGTAATAATTATACAATATTATGTACTTGCCGTATCGGCGGCGATGGGGAGGCGCAGGGCGGCGGTGGGGAGGTTCTTTACCCGCCGGATCCGGGAGGGCCGCGGTTGGGCCGAAGCGGCGGCAGCGGTTTTCGAAAAATGTTGAACATATCAAGATATATCGCGCATAGACCTCGGCCGTGGAAGATGGCCCGCGTGTCGCCGCCGCCGGGCGAAGACGAAGACGGAGGAGCTCCGTGTGCCACCGCCAGAGAGCTGTTTCGATATCCACGGTGGGTCCCGTCGCCCGGAGATTGGGATGGGGCTCATCAATCAGGATCAAATTTTGCATTCTCTCGTGCTTCTCCCCTGTTTGTGACTCAATGCCTCATATGGGTGTTCTTTTTTAGGTCTATTGTTGGAGACGCCTAATGGCGGGTGTTCTTTGGAAGTTTCGAGAGCTAGTATTTTCTTTGTATAACCATTAAATATATTGTACTTATGTATATTAGTAATAATTATACAATATTATGTACTTGCCGTATCGGCGTATTCTTGTTTTTCGAAAAATGTCATATCAAGATATCGGCATATCCGTATCCCGTATCGGTGCAACGTAGGTTTCGATACTCCGATTGATCAATCCAGGATCAAATCGGAGAGAACGGCCGTGGAATCGAGATGAGCCGGCGCCGAACTTGGGGGCAAGGGTAGGTTCAATCGGGATGAGATGGCAGGGGAGTAGGTGGGGATGAGCAGTCGGCGCAATTTGGTGGCGGGAGAGATATGAGCCGACGGCGCATTTTTGTGACGCCTGTTGGCGTGAGTGCCCGGGAAAAAGATTTCTTGTGGGCTTCTCGTATCCGTATCTAGCTCTGGATTCTGAGCCCACTGATATTTTTCTTGTCTATAGATTTTTGTTCAATGGGCCGATTTGAATGAAGAAGGGCGAGGGTGGTTTCACATCCATATAGATGAAGAAATAATATTTTCAAATTTGTAATACCGTATGTATTATCATAATAATTTATATGGTTTTAATAATTCAATTGATACAGAAAAATTGAAAATAGTTCATAAAAGAACATGCACAAGATAGATTTTAGGGAATTTGACGATTCTACCTTATTTTAAACCAATGCACAAGAAAGAAAAAAGAAAAAGGACATGAGTTGGTCTGCAATATAATGGGCCCTTTGCCGTCGAGTAATTGTGGGCCTTGGCCCAAGAAGATGAATACTCAAGTCTTCAACGGAACGGAACGGCCCTCCAGGCCTGTGACAGGGCGATGCGAATCCTCGTTAGGCATGTGCGATGTGAATCCTAGTTGATTCAGTCGGTTAACGATAACAACGCGTGACAGGGCAAGTTGCCCGGCGGCGCTTGCTTGCTTTGCAAATTCAAATGGATGCGACATGCATGCATGTTGTAGGATTGGAGAGAGAGCCGTGTGCCGTGCACGCGCTGGCACATATATCCGCGTTAGGCATGTGTGTGCATGGCCGCGTATGCATACCTAGTACGTGGACTAATGAGCACCGGAAGCACCAGGCATGCGCCTAATGGAAAGTTTGGCTACTTCTTTTATTGTTTTCAACGTTATCGCGTTAGAAGAAGAGTTTCTAACTAAAGTCCACTTCAGATCTTTTCTTTAACAAGACTCAAAAAAACTCTCCAACGACTTCCTATCTCAACTTCCAATCTTTCCAACAAAACACCAAATCATGGTTCAGGTGCCAACTCAACCTACAATCTAGAGCGAGTGTGAGCACTACGTTACGTTCCTAATGTGTGCCATCGCCAGTAATGGCAAGCTCTGAAGAACTCTAATTCACAAGTGGTTGTAAGTACTAAGTCGGATACCATATAAGATAGCCATGAGTCGCATCGCCTATGAGAGTATTTAGGCTCCTGTCGACACCGACACCCGCATGCGTCTTTTCTCTGTCACTTGTCATGCACTTTTCTAGCCTTCAAAGATTACCCTCCATTCTGGCGTAACCTCTCATTGGTATCATTAGAAAATTATCTATGTGGAGGTGGCCTAACCTCACTAGTATCATTAGAAAGTTATCTATGTGGAGGTATAGTCAAATATTGACCTTTTTTCTAAAAAACAATTTTCAATCTTTCCTCAATAGAAAAAAAAATCAGCCCAATTGCGCATATCCATCACCAAATCTAAAGTGGAAGATGTGGGGAAGAGAATAAGCACACTAATAAGGATATAAGATTTCTAATGCAAATGTACAAAAAAATATATATAAATGGTTAGGATAATTTGGAAATAGTTTGGTATTCCTAATAAATTTTTTTCTTCTTCTAGTAGGAAATATAATGATGAATAATTGAGACTTTATTTCTTAAAATGGATTGATAATGGTGGTTGCTCGAGTTCTACCTAGCAGTTTTAGGCCAACGAATTTGATTCTGGTTAGAAGTTCGGTGGTGGCGATTAGTTGGTGGCGATGAATTTTAGTTTCTAATATATAGTAATAGTTTAAGAGTTGAATCTTTATTTATTAAACTAAAATAAAAATGATGACTACTCGAGTCCTATCTAGAAGCCAGAAAATTTGATTTTGATCACCTTTAAAGTTGGGTACAACCTTTTAAACACATTGAATTTAGTATCGCTTGTTTTAAACAAGTCCAAAGGTTGATCACCTTTAAAGTTGGGTAGCAACCTAGAAGTTTAAACACATTGAATTTAGTATCGCTTGTTTTAAACAAGTCCAAAGGTTCATTCGTCTTGCCTAGACACATAAAAATTAAAAATCAAAAGTCACAGAAAACTCCTCAATCTTGGAGGAAGCGTGGGCAACGTTAAACAAAAATTCTTAAGATTCTGGCCAACGTCACAATTATTGACATAGAGGGCAGACCCTATATATGAGTACCGATGGCCATCAATAGTCCAAGAGTTTGCATAACAAATACTTAAAAATCTTCATGTTATGCGGACCCTGTAGGCCTATTAGGGCGGAATATGAAGATGAAAATTTTCTAACCGGACAAAACCCTTCAAACCATACGGATGTTGATACTTTGGAAGATTTATGGGAGAAGTGAGAAAAGGGTATTGATTTCGTATCTTAATTTGCCCAATACCATTGAGGAAAAAATAAAATTTTATTGTATCTTGATAAGAGCCGTGACATATCTGGTTTTATTAAGGGAACAAATACAACCTATAGAAAGAACTATGTCGATCTTTCATATATGGAACTTTTTATGAAATAAGAAGAGGGAAAGATTTCTATATCTTTAGGTGAATACAAGAAGACACAAAGATAAAGTTAGGTGAAGGGGATTCTTTATTGCATTCACTAGATGTCTTTACAATGGGAGCTAGCCTAGCCCATATTTATAGATGATGACATGAATGTAGCTTTATTTAGATAAGTACTCTAGATATTTCTGGTGGACACTCTGAACTCTTCTCTAGTTTTGTAGAGCCCTTGATGGTCTCCTCTCCCTGTTTTGAGATTCATGTTGCACGGAATCTCGAGCTTCACCCACACTAATATTTCACAACAAAAACAAAGGGTTATTACAACCAAGTTTTGGAAGGTGAATGGTTTTGGAGATTTTTCAGTCTCCCCCATGAAGTTGTCTTATATGTTTTAGAATTCGGTTTTTGAGAACGGTTGGAGTAACCCAACAAATATTGGAGATACTCTTAGCCAATTGGTCGAGGTGTTGGTCGCGCTAGGGAACGGCCTCGACCTCTTATATTTAAAAACTTCTTTCTTCTTAATACAAAGATATGCAATGCTCTTGCGTATTCGCGAAAAAAATACTCTTAGCCAATCGGTAAACTCAATGATTTACCAATTGTTATTTGGAACTGTTGGAGATGCTCCTTAGCTAGAAATGTAATGATTAAGGTGATTTTGTTTGGGGTTATCAAGAAGCCCTACTTAAACGGTATAAAAAATGACTTCGCCTCTAAAACCATCATGGAGCTAGAAATCTGTCTGTCTCTCTCTCTCTCTCTCTGCTATGAGCTGTAGAAAAAAATGGTTTTACCGGCTCCTCTCAAAAATACTCTACGAAACAGGTTCGCCTAACTTTTTTTTACATAGTGCTTTCGAGTTTCGACTCTATTAGAGAAGCTACTATCCACTAGAGGTGCTAGAGTTGAAGCCATTTTAGGATAATCTAAAGTCCGCCAAACTAGTCATGGTTGATGGTCTGTTGAAGCAACCCTAGCTTCTAATTAAGTGCTGCTCCACACTACACATAGAGTTCGATTTTTAGCGTCTCAATGTGACACTCATTAGAACTTTTGACTCTATGTTAATTATCAAAGTCAATTGAGTTGCAAGATCCATGACCATGCATGATCTAATATCTCTGGTTGACAATGAAAGACTGGCCGGCCATGGGCAATTGGCCGTGCAAACAAATCGTCTCTAGTTGACCGTCCGCCGGCCTCGATCTTGCAGTGGCCGGTGCGTTGCCGCGCAACGGGCGACCGAAGCATATATGTATGCGGCTGGTGAGGCAGAGGCAGGCCGACATGCATGCCATTGCCAGCCAGAACCAGATTATACATACATATATATATATATATATTGCCAATGGTCGCTATAGTTAGTTTTTGTGTGTGTGTGTGTATGCATGCAATGTTTTAAGCAAGCGATCCAAGATATATATAATAAAAAGATTCTGATCAGGCAATTACAAATAAAAATCAGTCGCCCCATGCTAGCTATAGCAGCTCCCCGCAGATATCGAATCTCGATATTTGCGTCGATATGATCGAGATCGAGCATGCATGTATGGACGGCATGCATGGAGAGTTGGTGTTGGGGTCGCCGCGCAATTTCTCTCTAGCTCACAGAGTTCGCGTACGTGGATCCCAAAACGATCCCGCGCCGCGATCTTCTCCGATATATCTGACCGGCCAGACCAGACCGGCGGCCACACCCGGCATACTATGTATTCCCTTCATTCAAATTTCAAATTATAATAAGAAGCTTTAGATTTTCTAGATAGAGTACAGCTTTTGTTATACACCTAAATATGCATACTAAATACTAAACATTGTGTCTAGAGAAGTCAAGACATGCATCTTATAGTTTGGAAGAGAACCTTCAGAGAAGAAATTAGACTTGTTTGCATCAAGGCTAAACCGACTAGAGCTAGTCTCTTGAACATTTGGAGTGAGAATTATGTATAGGCCTTTTCTTTTCTTTTTGGGCATTGTTGCCTTGTAACTCTTGCTTGGTACCCCATTCTTTTATTTAATTAAAAAAAAAGGTCGGGGACTCCCCGACCGTTTCGGTCAAAAAAAATGGTTCGAGTAACATGTTAATGGTCTTATAAGTCGTTTCTATTAAGCCACACAAGTGGAATTTTTTATGATGTTAATACAACAGAGCAAGGTGGGAAGAAAAGGCCAATTTTCGTGAACCCATCATATTAAAAGCTGAAAATTAAGACACCACCAAGGGTTCATATCTTTGCTTCTGTTCAATAATAGAGCTCTAACTAGAGATAACTTGGCTAAACGTAGAGAAGTGAAGGATAAAACCTATTTGTTTTGTTCTGAATTGGAAACATGTCAACATCTGTTTTTTTTAGTGTGTTGTTGCTATTGGGCTAAAATTTCTTTGATCTTAGATAAACCAGCTGGTAGTAGTATGGAATCTGTAGGAAATGGTTGGCTTAGCCCCAAGAAAAATATTGTTATTAATATAGTCAATGTTGTTGTGATTTGGTCCATTTGGAAACTCAGGAATGAGTTGTGCTTTCAGAATTCAGGTTGGAAGAATATGGAAGTTCTCTACTACAAGATCCATGGACATCTACAGAATTGGAAAATTCTATGTCAAGCAGACAAGGTTGTTGTTCTGGAATCCTACATGGCAAAGATCAAGGAGGAAGCCAAAAAAAAAAAAAGTGAATTGGCTACCAAATGTGTGAAGCAAATCAGGGCGCCGGGAGCAAGCACTCTGGACCAAGCTGTGCCGACGGTGAAACTCTGGCATAAGAGAGAAGAAAAGAAAAACTGGGGTTGCCATGGTGGGGATCTCTAGACTCGGCGCTGGAACTAGCGTACTGAAGACGGTGGGAGAAGTTGGCGCGACACACTTCTTCCAGCCTTCATTTCCAGTTCTTTTTGTTTTCTCATCGAGACTTTTTTTTATCCCTGCCCAGTAGGGGGTCCGTTTTTCTGTTCTAAGACTTACCATGCTCTGTCGGGAGAGGTGGTTTTTTGTGGTTGTCCACAGATGAATGTTGTAGAACTTTATGTCTTTTGATGTTAATCGAAAGGCTGGTGTGATCCCACCCTTGAACTCTAAAAAAATTAAGACATGAATCTTTTACGTGACTCTGTGTCATTGTATAATCTATTGTTGTATGCAACTCATGCCATTTCTTTTGTTCAGTGCACGAACTAAGGAATAGTGGTTTCTACTAGAGAAACCAAAAGACATCTCGCTACACACATTAAATCGATTCAAGATTATGTTGTACTACAGAAGAGACTGTATATAAAACAACATTGATGTACTTGAGTTTAATTATATGTTGACTGCTCGTGCCACGCTACATCTACATGTACAATATATTTTTGTTTATTAGGGTCGTTTGTCACTCCTTTGATCATGGCACTATTCTCACTAAGTTGGTTCCACCCTGTTCGTTGGATGGTCTCTACGGCTAATAAGTCAACTGGTGTTGTTTTGTTGTGAGAGAAAAACACTCTACCATGGCTGATAAGCTCCAGCTAGACAGACTACTGTAATGGAGCCGAAGCCACATGAAGATATGCCTTCAGTTGCTCACTAAACGCAACACATGTTATCCCCACCAACACATTTTTTTTTCTATATAGCCTCTTGACTGTCCAACCTTCACGACCCAGTTGGCGGCGGTGCGTCCACTACCTTGTCACTGGCCATAAATCGCTTTGGTCCTTCTAACCTCAAATCACTCCAAATTCTGAACCATAGTCCTAGCTAGAAACCCCTAAACTTTGCTATCAATAAATGTTCAGTTTGATGATATACCCGTTAATTCATTTTTCTATATATAAAGCTGATTCAAGACGGAGAAACTTAACTTAGGATAGAACTAATTAAGATGGTTTATATTTAGAAGGAAAAAGGAGTGAGTATATGTTTCTTTTGCCTTACTTGAAGCCTCATATTAAATTTGGATGGTGCAGAAAAACCTGTTGAGAGAGCAGGCAATGTCGCTTGACTTTCACTTTTCTTATCTTATCCATAACAGTTACTCAAAGGCGCCTACTAGTTTCGTCCGTGTGGATTAGTGGTCCTCATTACATGACGTTCCTCTCAAAGCCGTAACTACCCTGCTTGCATGCTGACGTTGAAACGCAGGCAGCTCTAGCTGAGAGCAAAAGTGCGGAGCCTTCCATATTTTGCATCAAACAAATCTCACTATATATATATTTCCTACTGTGTACAGATCCCGGCCTGTCGATGCCTCATATATACTGTTTTCTCATATTAATCTAAGAGCATATCTTTCCTAATTTATAAGATTAGATATTTTGGTAAAAAAAACTTTCAACAATATTTTTGATTGGATATCCAAATACATATCCTCTATTTCGGATTTCTCGTTGGGAAAGAAAGAAGACAGACAAGGTTGACCGGCTAGACGAAGAGAGCAGCACATGAAGTTCCATCGTTTCTTGCCTACAACTAGAAGTCGAGTTGGGCTTCCTCGATCTGTTGTCTTTGTTAGATGCTGCCTCTTTTCCCTCTCATCTGTGCCTACAACGAGATGAAATAACCATTTCCTACCTTTTCTTCGATAACATATTTCTTTGTCACGTCAGCCAAATCTTGGGTAGCATTGCGTGATATAGTTAATGCACACATTATCTTAGTTTTAGTACCGGGGAGTGAACCTATAGATATCAGTACATACGCATCCATATGAATGTATCCCGTGCATATATGCAATGCACGGCAGCTGCCTAGCAAACATGCTATGCATGTATTCGGTGATAACAGCTCCTGAGCAACTTCAAGAGCTTCAAAAGACGTGTTATCTTCTTATTATGTATGCTATTTATAGATTTTTATATAAAAAAAATTGGCTATTAAGTCTAGCCAAATAGTTAGAGTTGCTCTTAAAATGGTGCGTGGTTAGTTTCCTTAACGAATAGAGTTATACTACTATTAAGGCCCATGAATCACGGGTTGCTAACATGGGTGGGCGCTCTCTCTCTCTCTCTCTGTAACATGCCATCCACACTTGGAGAACAAGTACGACATAGCATCATGATGCATGAATTGACTGGTGACCACAGCCAAAAAATAGTCATTGTCAACTGCCAAGAATCGAAAATAAAAGAACGGTTCATATTTATCTACGCCCTCCCTCCCAAAAAAAGAATAGTTATAGGATGTATGTTGGTCAAATATACAACTTTTTATATCTTTAAATAAATCTGTTATAAAAGTTCATTTAACCATCTATTTAATGATACTGATTATGTATTATAAATATTAATATTATTTTATATATAATTGGTTAAAGTTTAAAAAAGTTAATTTGTGAGAACCAAGAATGCTATCTATTTTGAGATGGACTCACTACACTGTGAAATGATGCAGGCGGGCATGTGGGTCCATCGACGCGACACGGTGAACGGTGATGCATGCATGTCGCTACCTGCCCGTGTGCGTAGTGTGCGTTTCACTATAGCTTATACTGTAGTAGCTTGAAGTAGAAACAACGGGATAGCTATGTGAGATGAGAGATGACAGCCACACACTCATCGGTGTCTCTCGCTCCTCAACTTAATTGCCACAGCTGCTGCTCGTATTTTTCAAAAAAAAAAAAAAATTATAATTTAACAATGTTATTTTATTTTAGTGATTAGAATCGTGCATGTAAATGGTTTATGTGTTACTAATGAACACATGAAAGTTTCTGGCCAAGAGACGAGCTCAGCTAAGCGAAATTTGTCTAAGACTAATTTATTTATTATATATCATACGACGTCCGCGAGTCTAATGATAAGGAGATAGTCAAGCACACACGATGATCTGTTTTTTCCTCATATATATAAATGCATTATTATACACGACTGTGTGCCCTACATGTAGGTTTTGCATCATTAATCCATCCATCATACCATACAAAAAGTTTATGCATGTATGGCGATTTTGCCGCGTCGGAAAAACTTAAACTGATGTGGCTATCGTCCATCGATTCCAGGTGCATTTTTATTTATTTAAAAACCATCATCAAAGCCATTGATAAACGGAGGCGCGCCTTCTTTTGGACGGGTGAGGATGCCTGCCACGGTTCAAAATGTCTTGTTGCGTGGGATTCAGTTCAGGCCACCAAGGACAAGGGTGGACTGGGAATCAAAGATCTTGAACTTCAAAATTGATGTCTGCTCATGAAATTTATTGACAAACTCTTCACCCATGACCAACCATGCTGGAAAGAGTGGGTAGTGCAATCCTCAAATCCTGTTGACTCAACACCTAGCACTACCACCGGCTTCCTCTGGCACATTGTCAACGAAGAGCTCAACACCTACCGGTCTATTACCTTCGTTCACGTCAATAATGGAGCTGCTACCTCCTTCTGGTTCGATCACGAGCACCCAGATAGTCCTCTTTGCTCCACCTACCCTGCCCTCCTCTCCCACACTACCTTGCCAAACGTCTCGGTGCAGCGTATATTCCAGAGTGGTTTTGATTTGCGTTTGCGTCCCCGGGTAACAAATGCTGCTAGTCACGAGCTAGACAACTTGGTCTCTTCTTTGCAGGAAATGACACTGAATGACAGCCCCGATGTTCGCCTGCTGAAGCTCACCGGCCGACCCTATAAGACTAGGGATGCCTACGCAACGCTTGATTGTGCAGAGATGCTGATGACGCCCATGGCCGCCGCATTTGGCGAACGAAGCTACCAAACAAGGTCAAGATTTTTGCTTGGTTATTTTTCAAGAACCGGCTCAGCACAAGAGTAAACCTACATGCTAAAAACATCGTCGACGCAAGCCAATGTGAGCGCTGCTCCCGACAAGACGAAGACAGGGATCACGCCTTCTACAAAAAGCCCGAAGCTCTCTTGTCTGGACCATGATAGGAATGGCGGATGCTGTCTCCCTCTCGGATGAAGCCGTCTGGACTGCACCGACACCGGCCTGGCTTGACTCTAGGCTGTGGCCATTCATCTTTCTTGCCACCCTTTGGAGGATCTAGGATGCTCACAATGGCCATGTCTTCCGCAAACTAAACATTCAGCCATCGCTTAGTGTTATCCGAGTCTGTGATGACTTGTTGATTTGGAGGAAACGCCTACCTCCTAACCTTGTAAACAGTCTTATGGACTGGTGTGCTCATCTTCGAGCCTGTAACTCTCTGAGTCTGTAACACTGTTGCTTGTGCCTTGGTTCACAGGGTGCGAGTGTTTTTTGAAATGCAAGTAAGGTGGGGAAGCTCTCCCCCCGGTTTTATTTCCAAAAAAAAAACATATATATTTCTATGGGCTGGGTCTCTTTCTATGATTCATGTTTCTTATCCAGTGCTGCAGTAGTGAGACGTATAGATCTTGACTTCACCATAAGCTCCTAATTAATTTTCATATACAATTCTAGCATCATATTAATTATTAATTGACTATGTATGGAAATTATGACACGTGTACATCATGCATCACATACTTGATACTTCTCATCCACAAGCTACGCTGAGAAAATTGATGGGAAGCAATATAGTTCAACTACCTTAGGAAATAAAGAATAATAATCAACCAAAAAAAAATATGCCTCATACAAATGAATTAATTCCGGCCTTAACCAATTTATTCTATTTACTCAAGATTTGAAAAGGTATGCTGTAATTCCATTCAAATTATTATATAACCATGTTTTACCTCTTTCTTTTGAAGGTCATATATATTTTTGGTTTATGTAAGGGAAAGAACAAAAAGAGTACTTACTAGTATATAATGTGATGTCTGATAGCAACCACTTCACATGCACACAGTGGCGGACTCAGAGTTTATTAAAGCTAAAGTGAGCAACAAGGTGTCTAGCTAAGTAGTCAACTACTCTACCTCTTATAGGGATAAGTGGATTCAAGGATAAAAGAGTAGCTAATGGTTCAGTAGTTTACAGAAGATATATGCTGCAGGATAAATTATAATAAACGGGAAGAAGGCAAGTTGTCTCCATCTCGCCTTTGTTTTGTTTTCTTACTAATTTTGTGTGGTCACGTTGGCAGGGGTCCCATCCCATTTTTTTCACATTATCAAATGTGCAAGGGGGCATGACCTGTCTGTTGCCATTTAACTTGATGACATGGACATGTGTGTGCCTTGACTATTCAAAAGAGTGAGATTGAGAAAAAAAATAATTACAATAAAGAACCGGTGAAAGTTGTTGTTGATTAGTGAGGTTTGCAATGCAATTTACGCAATATTATATCGGTCACCTTTAATTTGGTACTAGATCCAATGATTGAATTGTATATGGTAGTATATCATGAAGATTCTTTAGAGCCTCATTTTGAATAAGGTAAGGCTCCAAAGTTTCTTTCACACCCGCTATCAACTAAACAAATATAAGTAAATAGCTATACTGCTATTCGCAAAAAAAAAAAAAAAAAAGGCATCGCGAAGAAGCAACATTACTGTTGCTATATCTATACCTACTAATAAAGAGAGAAAGTTTCTTGTCCACCTTTTTTTCCACCTCTTTTTTCCTCCTCTTTTTCCTGCCTACCATCGGCAACCTGGACTACAACTCGGATTTGACTCTTTCACCTCTTTTGTGTCCGCCCGTCCGCGTATAGGTAATAGGTACTCCGTGTATTGTTTTTTTTTTTGAACAATCTCCGTGTATTTGTTTTGGAGAGCTATCTGGATTCGTGTTTATGGTTTGTGTCATCTTTGTATACGAATCTGCAGGTAACTATGCAACCAAATTGATTATGTTAAGGAAGAGTTCAAAACAAAATAGAACTCTAAATAGCTAGAGCAAAAAAAAAAAAACTCAAGCCAAGTAAATCGTAAATAAATAGGCACCGGGGTTGCGGAGTTGCCCTCCAGGCTAACTGAAGGTGGCCACCACGGCGAACAAAAAAAACGCGGGCGCCACCCACCACAAGGCGAGCTAATCGTGCAAAGGAAGTGTACTAGCTAGATGAATCCCACGGAGAGGCTCCAAAGCGTGAGCGTGGCCGTGGCTGTGACAGCGGCCAGCGCCTCGAGGCTCACGCTCCGTCGCGCCAGGACAATGGCCGCTCGCTCACGTAGGTGGAGCTGCACTAAGCCGCGGCCCAATGAACATGTGCCGAAGTGGTCCGGCACGTATGGCCATGGAGGAAACAGTTGTATCCGTCCGGAGCCCCAGACACGCTGGGACGTGGAAGAGGGACTGGACGCACTGGGGGCATAGAGGAGGTAGTGGCGGCAGCGGGCCATGTCTGGTTTAGTCAGCGAGCGCTCAGGTTGCCTATATCTCGGTCTCACGCGAGGCAGGGAAAGTGCAGTCAGAGTATGGAAGACGTGGAAGGAGATGTTGGAGGATTCTAGAATGTCCTATGGAACAGATCAGGTTATAAGATTCGTCACAACACAATGTTGTTCATCCAAAAAAGTATAGTATAACACAAAAATATATAGAATCGTACCATCTGATGTCTACTATCTATTTAATATACCTATAATATAATATTTATTTAATGGACTGGTGATTTATGTGGCTAATAAGCCAACTAATGTTATTTTGTTGTGAGATAAAAACATCATACTTAACGACCAGAGTGTGCGAAGTGTGATCTCGAAACAAATTAAAATACATAAACTCTAAGTCTCTCGTAATCATTCGAGTAAGAGTGACATACATCAAGCAAGACAGAAGTCATCATGTTGACAATAAATAATAAATTATATTTTCCGTTGCAACACACATGCATATTTTCTTAGTGTACTTTAATTAGTGGTGGTTGTAGGTATTGTTTCTTTATGGGGCAAATTTAAATGGACTTATATTTTATTTGTTTTAGATAATGTTTTGTGTCAAATTATCGAACCTAATTTCCCTCATCTTGTATTTTATATATGTCGCCATGCTGCCCATGGCCAGTCGGCACTACCCGTGGCCCGGGGTTTTGGCCCAGCCCGAGACACCGGCCCATGCTTGGGCTGCCACCTCGCCCGTGGCATGACACGGGGCACCTTTGCCTCGTCCAATGATAGGCACGACGGCGGCCCTGTGTCTGGCGGCCTATTTACAGTTACAACATAATAGCAATAGCCCATCACATTCTCTCTCTATTCCCAAACCCTAATTTCATTCACCCCAATCCCAGCCTCCACTCCTCCACCCGTCACCCCTCTGGCCATCGCTCTCCCGTGAGGCCGCGACACCACGCTACTCACATGATCGCGCTTCGCCTCTCCCCGTCTCCTGTGGCAGCCTCCGTCCTCTGCGCCCGCCTTCGGACCATCAGCCCGGCAGCCACCTGCTCCATCGTCGGCGCCCCGTGCTCCATCGCCCGTGGCCACCTACTCCACCTCTGCCGGCCACCTGCTCCATCTCCGCATGCAGCTTCACTGCTCCCTTTCCCATCTCTGGCTCTTTCTGTCTCTATCGTGGGCCTCATGCTGGCACGGCTCGTGTAAATTGTCATGCTTCACGGGCCGACACGACGCGGTTAAACGGCCCACGGGCCATGCCTTGGGCCGAAGGCTAGGCATGAGCACGCCAACCCGGCCGGCGGGACCCGATGGCCGTCTAGAATTTTACATCAGTGTCAGGCTCTTGACGCTACTTACACTTAAGTGTGTGATGCCAAATTTGTTTTGGCCTCACCTGGTTGTTACGTTGTCAGTGAGAACTGACCTACCTCGTCACCTCACTTTATTTATAATTAGTTTGGTATATGTACATCTGAAACCCAATAAATTGCATGTCGGCGCAAAAGCTGAAAAAAACATATATTCATCCTGCATGTATATTTTGAGAGAAAAAAAAACATATTCCCCAAAAAAAGACTGAAAAAATTCGGAAGGATCCACTAATAACGAATATATTTCCCTGTTTATCAAGATCAAGAATTGAAATTATTGCTCTAAATATAGCATACCCATACAATACACCCATTAATCTCACATCGCATTCTCCTCAAAGCTTGTTTTAGCCTTGGATAGGCGTATGCAGCATGCTTGCATGTATTCTCCCTCATCTCTTCTCTCTTCTCTATCTAAATACAAATTAAATCTGTTGAGTGATGCAACAATTTCTATAGACTATACTCCCTCCGTCTCAGTTTAGTTGACGTTTTAGAAGTTGTCACTGCTATCAAGGAACAAGGGAAATGACGCTGCAACCCCTAGAGGGAATCTTGCATCTGAGCTTGCAGCAGCATCATGCATGTTGGAAGTAGCACCCGTTGGGAGCCTCTCCTCACACCTCCTCACACATCGTCTCTTTCTTTTCGTTTTTTATTCATAGTGGACGACAGGGGCAGAAACATGACAGGGTGCTATAGGACTGCCGGAAGCTAAAACGTAGTCCGGCAGTAGGATGTCGGCTAAAACGTCTTCCTTTCTCGATACAAATTTCAAACGCTAGAACGTCTTTTTATTCTCGAGACGGAGGGAGTAGGCGTTAGCGTAGGGTGCTGTGTAACAATACTTGGGCCTTGTTTAGTTGGCGTAATTTTAGCAAAAGTGACTTTTCGACTCTCAGAAGCACACCGTAAAGACGCTTTTCGCTTGTTTGTGGTAAATATTGTCCAATTATGGACTAACTAAGCTCAAAAGATTCGCCTCTCGTCATGTACAACAGAACTGTGTAATTATTTAATTTTTTTACCTACATTTACTCGCTCCGAACATATGTCTTTTGGTGTATTTAATGTGATGTGATGGAGAGAGAGTTTAAAAATTTGCACTTTTGTGGCAAAAAAATCTGCCAACTAAACGTGGCCTTGGTCTAATAACTAGTTTTTCTCCAATAAACAAAAGCCATACATAACTTAGGATAGTGCATCATAGATGGTGAGATCTCGTTGGAGGGATAAACAAAGTTGCAGAGAGAGCTGGGTACCAATTAGAATATATATATATATTTAGTGAGGTTATGGATGGAGGGCATGTGCACAGTGCAGGCTGCGTGCATACAGCTCCCGCTGGCGGCAATGCCGTGGCCGTCCATTGGCCAAGCCACCTTTTAACAATGAGCGCAATTTAATCAGTGGCATTCAACTAGCTACGACACTTTTCACAAGGAATGACCTTTTTTTAAGTAATTGGCTTTATTTTAGAGCACTCACAAGTGTAGACTCTACCATGGTTTCTATCCTCATTTATTACCCCTCTATTTATTGATTTTTGCTGATGTGGCGCTGTATTTATTGAAGAGAGAGGGGAAAAACACAAGAAACCAAGTTTAACTAAGAAATCAGTCTTCACGTAAAACAAGACAATTTGTGAGAGTGACAAGTGAGCCATGTGACATCATGATAGAAAATTGCATTGTGGGAGATAGTTTCTTGACATAATGTCCAAGACTATAAAAACCATGATGGTTTCTAGCACTGTGAGTGCCCTTAGAGCACTCACAATGCAGACTCTACTATGGTTTCTATCCTCATTTATTACCCCTCTATTTATTGCTTTTTGCTGATGTGGCGCTATATTTATTGAAAAGAGAGAGTAAAAACACAAGAAACCAAGTCTAACTAAGAAACCAGGTCTTCACGTAAACCAAGACAATTTGTGAGAGTGACAAGTGGGCCATGTGACATCATGATAGAAAATTGCATTGTGAGAGATAGTTTCTTGACACAATGTCCAAGACTATAGAAACCATGATAGTTTCTAGCATTGTGAGTGCCCTTAGGGTGGTTTTATTTTACACAACGTGGTGACAATACATATGGTATGGACACCGCTAAAATAGTTATTGCATTCAATAACTTTGGTAGAGTATCTTCATTTATTTTTGAAGATCTTACGTATTTGGAATCATGTACATTCATTCAATAATGAAACTAAATAAAATATTTTTCATGTGACCTAATTAAAATTCAGTTGCCTCTAGAGATAATTGACTTTTTGAGAATCATACATGCATTTGAATTTTTTATAGTTCTTTAAAATCTACATGCTAATTTGCCAAATGGCAGCATGATTTCCAAGGTAATTCATAATTGACTTTGTTTTTCTTAGAAAAGTTTAGTTGCACGTAGGATTATTGTTCTGAAGCTAAATCAATTTGATGAATTTTGTGGTGATCAACATATTGACAAGTGTTGTCAAATGTATTTCTTCTAGTGTTGTGCTCAGTTGCATCGCTCAGTAGTGTTGTGCTTCGGTTGGATTGCAACAATTACGTACCTTGGCAGTCATAATTGTCTCGATAAGGTTAAACTAATGGAACCTTGATACCTTATTATATACAAGTCAACTTGACTCTTGGATAAAAGAAATTAATCGACATGAAATGGGACCTCTGGTAGCCTCCACTAGCAAAAACAGAGCCATTGTTACTTGCTAGTCTAACTGGTATACCTATGATTTGGTAATAGGAGGATGATCACTCACAACTTCACTAGGACCATAATCACTTAAAATCCTAACCTGAAAAAAAAAAAAAAAATACCTTTTATACGAGAAGAAGACTGCATAGAACCAAGGATCATAGCTTGAAGGACTAACCTAAACAACCAACCACACACGGAGAACAAAATAATGTTCGGTGTTCAAATAATGCGGTTACTATAGTGGAGACAAACCATGGGCGACCTGCGCCCGGCTCTGGTTTGAAGAGAAATATAGCTACACGTAAAAGGTAGATATACATTATATTTTTTGATCAACCATGTACAGGCGACAGGCGGGGGAGTTTGGGGAAAGGCGACAGGCGACGAAGGCGACAGCGACGCCGACGGACGTTCCCCGTCGGGTAGCGGCTACCCGGTGATCTCCACCGCACGGCAGTAGGGGGATCGACGCCAACACACGGGCGATCATCCTCTCCCAGGTGTCATCGACTTTTACGAGCTTCTCGTGTTGCTTGAGGCGTTTCTACGTCCTCTGTTTCTAGGTCTCTCTCGGGAGATTTTTTCTATCGTTGAGTTAGGTTCAGATTCTTAGTGCGAATTACTTTATCTAAATCCTTGATTGCCTCTTCCCAAATTCCCTGCAAAATTTGATGGGATTTGATTCAAGATTTTGATTGATCTCACATTGTTGTTCTCCATATTGGTGGGCACGATGAGGAAATGAAGAACAATGATTGTAACAATGGTGACATTAACCATACGTTGCAACAGGAAATCAACTCAACTCGATTGCATAACTCATCCTCCCCATCCAACATTCCTGATGAGCAGGATCCAAATAAGGAATGTGCGTGGCGTATTAGCCAAACACATTCAAAACAAGGACCTGGAGGATGGCTAGCTAATCAATCTGCGTTTCCAGTCCTATCACAAAGCAAAGTTCAGAAGAAACGAAACAAAGGTTTAAGTACATCAATTAACTTTGAATCGAATCAATTCAAACATGCTGTTAAGAATGGGTATTTACCATTCGAAGATATTGGCAAAAAAAGCATTAAGCTCAAGGCAATTCCAATTGAACTAAATTGGAACTCCTTAGGTGAGGAGTCAGCAATGAAGAGTTTACCAAAGAAAGGGATTGGTACTCGCCTCGTTCAGAGATAACAAAGGAGAGAAACAGAGCGGGGACAGAGAAGTGGTTCAGATCACCTCCCAAGATACAGGTGGTCCAAGGTATCCCGGGTCCAAATCCAGACAGGGACACCGGTGAGCATAACATCGACTACCACATACCAAAGGATCGTAGAGCGTATATGAGGTAAACAAGCAGGGGCCTTCATGTCAAAAACCATTCACTCAGAGTCCAAATCCCCCACCTACTCCAAACAGATCTGGCTTGGCACAGTTCGTAGGTCACTTCTGGCTAAATCCACCCAAATACTCCTTCGCTGAAGCAGTAAGATCTGAACAAGCACCTACGATCTTGGTGCAAATGAATCGCAACAGAGGAGGAGGTTATCGGGGAGGAGGAGGCGGCGGTGGTGGTGGATATGGGCGTGGTGGTGGTGGATACGGGAGGGGAAACAATGGAGGAGGCGGCGGTGGATATGGATATGGAGGAGGTGGGGGAGGGTATGGTCAGGGAGGTGGTGGTGGCGGCTATCAGGGTGGAGGAGGAAGTAGTGGTGGTGGCGGATATCAGGGCGGAGGAGGAAGCACTGGTGGCGGTGGCTACCAAGGTGGAGGAGGAAGCAGTGGTGGTGGTGGATATCGTGGTGGAGGAGGACACAAGTGCTGGGGCGGAGGTCACCAAGGTGGAGGAGGAAGCGGTGGAAGTGGGTACAACCAGGAGGAACTGGTGGCAATGGGACAGACAGGGGAGGAGGACGACAAGGAAACCGCAATTTCACTTGGGAACGGGTTGCTGAGAAAGAATCAACTCCAAAGGAAGCGAAAGTTGAACATAAGAGTGATCAGAACAATAGCAACCACCAGATGGGATAGAGTCAAAGAAAGAGGCAGGACAAGATCCAAGTGGAGGGGTGAAGAACAAAGATGAAGCACAAGACAAATCAAAGTGGGAAGGCAACAGTGATCAGTCTAAGAAACAAGAAGAGCAGTGGGGAAACAAGCAAGGACAGCAGATCAACAATCCTGTTCCAGGTAATGCTAATCGAGGCCATGATAATCAGGCTGCCCAACATGCTCAAATCAGAGGCCCATGTGAAATATGTGGGTATACAAACCACTTGACAAAGGATTGTAGGAGATTATGCTGTGAGATTTGTGGGATCCAGGGGCACATGGCATATGATCGCAGATGCTGTATACCCCGAATTACACTCCCGAATTATGCGGCCCCAAGTGGAAGGCCAGAGTTTTTTCTTCATTGAGGAGGATATAGATCCAAGAATGGCTAGGGAAAGGGAGTCCACTGCAATCATCACAATCATCTCTGGACAAGCAACAGGGGCTGATGTGGAGAAGCAATTTGTGCATCCGCCTAGTTCAAAACTTGGAAGTGGATTGCAAGAGAGCCGGATCCCAACAAATTCAGCATGAGGTTTCCTAGTGCAAAACTGGTTAATGAGCTCAGTTTTTACCCTTCTATGACCATGAGGAATGTGAATGCTCAGATGGAGATCAGACCTTACTCTGCAAGTATTGGTGCAAAAGGTGAAATGCAAGAGGCTTGGTTCAGGGTGTGGGACATACCAACCGATCAGAGGTCTATAAGGACTTGTGCCCAAGTGGGTGGTTTAGTTGGAAAAACCATGGAGATTGATGAGAGGACAAGACTCAGAAAATGAGTATGTCGAATGAAAATCATGTGTAGGGATATAACTAAAGTCCCCAAACATGCTTTGAAGCATCACCGGGAAAAAGTGAGAAGGGTGTTTACTTATGAGAGAGAAGTGGAGGTTAAAATGCCTGGCAACAACCCACAAATTGGGGTCAAGATCACTGAAGGACAACAACCACCTCCTGCTAAAAAACTTAGAGCTGATAACCCAAGCCAAGAAAAAAATAGTACCAAGAGTACCACAATAGTGGGATCAGGCTCTAAGGAGAAGAGTGGGACCAAGCAAGCTAAGATAAATTCCGCAGTGTTTATGACTAACAAAGAAGGAAATCGGTGAAGCTAAGTCCGCTCCACCAAAAATAAATGTACAAGCAAAAGAATATGGCAAAGCCTTGTCCTTTGAGAGAATGGACATTGATCAAGAAAAATGAGAAGGTTCAGATCCCCGATAAGTTTTGATGAGCTTGAAACAGTAATCGATGAAGATGAGGAGGAGACAACTCAACCTCGAATTTGCTAAAAGACTAAAATGTCCGGAAGGCTTTGGAGATCCGGGGCAAGGAGGCTCCAAAGATGTCCAGAGATGCAAACAGATGAGGTTTGGCGGTGGACAAGCTAGTCACCCCAAACCCAAAAGAAATTTGGGACAATAGTGTCTACTCAACTTCGTGGGCAAATCAATCTCGCACAAAATGACATATGACAAAGAATTACCAAATGTCACCAAAGAACACCGAAATAGCAACCGAGATTGACTTATCCGATGAAGCTATTGTTAATACTCAAGAAAGTATTGAAGAGGAAGACCCCGACAAAAGTAAAATTGGTAATTTGTTTGTCAAGCCCTAAGTACTCGGGTGGAGGGAATGCATGATAAACCTCAACCAATCGAAAAAAAGTGAAAGATCAAGAAGGAGATCACAAAGACAACACAGAAAGAAATGAAATGATGGCTAAGAAGAGAAATCTGGAAGGTACATCCGATTCCTTTACTCTTTTCTCTCGAAAGTTACCTATAGCACAAATTCATAATGCCCTGGCCGCTATGGGTGTTGATATGAATAATTGTGATTTTAATTCTTTTGATCCGCTTAGAGATTTAGAAATAGCTAGAAATAATCTTCATATGAAACAACAAGTGGTTACAAATAGTAATAATCGATAGTAATATCATTGATGAGGAATCAAGGAAACATAAATGATAGACTCATTGAGTGGTTACAAGATGCCCACTCACGAACTGAGAGTGACATCCCGACAAAGTCAAAAGGCAAGGATAGATCTTCTAAAAGAAGATTGAAAATTTCTCCAAAAGGTGCAAGAAAAAAAGCAAGATAAGGGAATTCCCTACTTGCCAAAAAGAATGAGGATGACAACATTGCTCATCCCGATTCTCTAAAAAAAGAAAGAAAAAAAAAAGAAATAATGTTACACGGCTTATTTTGGAATTGTAGAGGCCCGAGAAAACTAGGGGTCTCTACATATCCGAAAATCAATCTCATCTATCAAGATCAATTTGATTTTATTGGCATTCAAGAAACTATTGTGCAGGATTGGGATCCAAAGATTTTAAGAATTTTTATCCTAATCAAGATTTCTTTTTGGGAATGAATTCCTTCCAAAGGAAGATCCGGTGGTATTCTTGTGGGAGCCCGGTATCAATAGATTTGATGTGAGTCAAATCGAGAAAAGGAGATTTTATACTCCAAATGAATCTATGGGATAAAATGTTGAAAATCAAATGGAATTTACTAGTAGTGTATGGTGCAGCCCGAGGAACATAAATTTGAGTTCCTTGTTTGAATTGGCCAGATTCTCGTGATGATTGTACTTGAACCATATATAGTTGGAGGAGATTTCAATTTAATCGGTATACAAAGGAGAAGAATTGCAGGAAAAACCTTCCAAGACACTCTGAAAGCTTTAATTCTATTATCAATTTCTTTGAATTGAGAGAGTTAATCATGAATGGTGGTCTCTTCACTTGGACCAACAATCAAGACCCTCCAATTTTAGTCAAACTAGACGAGTTACATGACTAAAGAGTGGGAAAACTTCTTTCCACATGCAATGATTAAAAACTCCCTAGGGAAATATCGATCACAACCCTTTAATTTTGTTGTGTGGAAGTCAAAAAAAATTACCACATATTCAGTTTTAAATTTGACTTAAATCGGCTATCAAATCCAGATTTTTTACCTTTGGTAGAGAAGATCCGACAAAACCATGTAATGCCAAATCATATTTGGACAAGGTTCAACGTAAATTGAAACTGCTCAAGCAATTTTTCAAGGGTTGGGGATTTAACCAACAGGGTGAATTTAGAAAAAAAAGAAAAGAGATTCAAGCGAGATTGTAATGCTTGAAGAACTAGAGGAAGTCTCATCCTTGACCAAAGGATCAAATGTTGAGAAAACATCTTATTTTAACTAAAAATTATAAACCGTTGGAACAAGAAGAAACTTATTGGCTTCAAAGAAGTCATGAATCATGGCTTCTCAAAGGAGACAGTAAATACTGAATATTTTCATAGGTGCGCTAATGGTAGAAAAAGGAAAAATACAATAATATCTCTTGAAAAAGATGGACAGACTATAGAGGGGACAATAATCTTCTCAAGCAAAGATGCAACCGAGTATTATACGTAATTATTTGGCCCAAACCTCAACAAAACATTCACATTAATCCAAATATTTGGGCTAACCACTACTGCGGTCTAATTTGGACAATGAGATACTATGCCAACCATTCTCCGAGACCAAAATCAAAAAATTATTATTTCAAATGGAGAAAAATAAATCTCCCCGTCCCGATAAGATTCCAAAGGAATTCTTTCGTAAATGCCGGTACATTGTTAAGGATGATATTCTCGCATATCTTTCAGGACTTGCATGAAAACAAAGTTGATATTAGCAGATTTAACTATGGCATCATTACTTTATTACCTAAAGTGAAAGATGCTAACAAAATACAACAATATAGGCCTATTTGTCTATTAAATTCTTTATACAAGCTTATTACAAAGGTTCTAACAATTAGATTGGAACCTTTTTTTACAAACCGATAAGTAATGTTCGCATACAGCCTTTCTCAAAGGTAGAAACATTTTATCGGGGTGGTTTGTCTTCATGAAATCATTCATGAAACAAAAAGAAGAAAAACAGACCGAGTTATCCTTAAACTTGATTTTGAAAAAGCCTACGACAAGGTTAATTGGAACTTCCTTCTTGAATACATGAGAATGAGAGGTTTTTGCCCTCAATGGATTACTTGGATTAATCAAGTTCTTGCCGGTGGTACCGTAAGTGTAAAGGTTAATGATAATATTGGGAAATACATCAAAAGTTATAAAGGGGTCGACAAGGTGACCCTTTGTCACCCATCCTATTCAATTTTGTCACCGATAGTTTAACAAAAGATGATTGAAAATGGTCAATTAAATGGACTATTCACTGGATTGATTGATCACATTATACCAAATGGTGTTAATGTGTTACAATACGCGATGATACGATAATCTTTCTTAAAGAAAATTTGAAAGATGCTCTAAATATGAAACTTCATTATTATATATGTATGAAGCAATGGTCGGTTTAAAAATAAACTTCAACAAAAGTGAAGTCATCATGATAAATGATTTTGACAATATTGGTAACAAATATGCCGATATTTTCAATTGCCAATTAGGCTCCTTCCCCATCAAGTACTTGGGTGTACCCATTAGCCCAAGTAGATTACACTTGAGTGACTTAAACCTTTGGTACGTAAAAAGTGCTAAAAGATTAGATGTATGGAAAGGAAGTTCAATGACTATGGCAAAAAGGGGCAACTTTGATTGAAACTTGTTTGAGTAATGCCCCAATTTATCAACTATCTCAGATATCCGTCTCCCCGCACCACCATTCAAAAAAATAGACAAAAACAGAGATCCTTTTTTTTTGGCAAGGAGGTGGCACCAAAAGAAAATATCACCTCATCAAATGGCCAAAAATCTGTGTAAGTAAGAAGAGAGGAGGACTGGGAATTAAAGATCTTAGAAAAATGAACATTTGTTTATTGGCAAAAAATGGTGGTGGAAATTAGAGGTTGAAACTGGGTTTATGGCAACAAATTATTGAAAATAAATATATGAAAACTAAAGATATCCATAATGTAACACACAAAGCTGATGACTCCCCTATATGGTATGACCTCCTAAAGATTAAGGAGTTCTATCTTATGGGGAGGAAAATCAAGATAAATAATGGAAAAAAAGTAAGATTCTCGAGTGATCCATGGTCGTATGACAAGCCCATTGCTTGAAATAGCTCCAACTCGTTTATTCTGTGGCAAACAAAAAAATATCACCGTGATCAATGCTAAGGCTGACCTATCATCTATCTCTTTTAGAAGATGGCTTGATGATGAATTACGCCTTCTTTGGGATGTAATTGTATCGATGCCAACAAATTTGTATTAACACAAGAACAGATAGCATCTTTTGGAAATTTGGGTCTAAAAAGACTTTCTCTGTCAAATCTTTATACAATATTTTGACCCAAAATGATACAGTCCCGATTACAAGATAATTTGGAAAGGTAAAGTACCACGTAAAAATCAAATACTTTATGTGGTCAGCTGCCTAAGAATGCCATACCGACTAGAGATAACCTAGCTAAGAGAAAATGGAAAGGTGATACTACTTGTCGGTTACGTGATATGATTGAATCATGTGACCATTTATTCTTTACATGTGCTGTTGCTAAAACCGTGTGGTCTGTTATTGCAAATTTTTCTTGGTGCAAACAATATTCCCTGTTCTTTATCTCAATGCCGGGTTATGGTGTGACAAATGGTTTCCCCAACACAAAATCCTTCATTGCTGGGGTGTTTTACGCAATATGTTGGTCAATATGGATAGCTCGAAATAGAGCCCATTTTGATGGAAAATTGCTAAAAAATCCTCCGGAGATTATTTGCCATGCAGCAGCCGATGCGTTTACGGACAAGTTTAATTCACCGAAATGAATGCCGAGGAGATTGTTGAAGGCATCAACAAAGATGCTTTGAGGTCGGCTAACAAATTTTCATCAATCAATCGCCGAGGGCCGATGGACGTATCACTTTCCGGCGTAATGAGCATGATAATGAAGACGACCCGGGAAGACCTAAGATCTCTCGCTATCAATACAATCCAACAAATCGGAATACCTTCAAATAGTCCGTTACTTGCTAGTACTTTGTCCGTTAAAATCGTTTGGGAGACAGAGCATGGCTCTCGACCTCTAGTGTCACTTTGTAATATTTCAAACTTACTATCCCCCTCTTCTTTTTTTCGGTGTTCCCAAAGATTAGGGAGTAGCAATGCATAGGGGGTTCAAATCCATTATCTTTGCTTTACGTCCAAGTCTGTAATGAGTTAAACTCAGTATTTCCGTTTCATTGAAATGGGAATGGGGTATTGCCTCGTGTGGAAAAAAAAAAAAAAAAAAAGATATACATTATAAAGATAACAAAGCTAGACATGACATTCCAATATTGTATTAAGGTTTAAGAAAAAAGGTAGACACTTAAAACAATATATTGAAAGGGGGTGTATTAGCTAGCTGAAGTATGGACCAATCTTGATCACGAACCAAGTAACTAAAAGTGGCAATCACACTAAGTGCCCAAAGTCCAACACTATCAAAAGGTTGCCACGTTGACGCCTTCATGTTATCCCAAACAGTGAAAGCTACCAGCACTATGCAATCATTTTTTGGGTGGTTTTTTATATAGTACTCCTACTTATTACTCATAGTTTTTCAGTCTTAATTAATTTCTTCAGCACTTGTAAACTTTTGTGACAACGTTCCCTGTTCAGATTCTTCAAAATCCCCCCTTTTATTTTAAAACATTTCTGAATTTAACCCGGCAAGTTAATCCAATTGAATCGATCATCGAACAAACGACAAGGATTTCCAAAAAAGCTTAAGCACCACAGTTCTTGAAAATCAGGTCGTCCACGACCCCCCACTCTTGTCACCCCGTGACAGCAAGAAAAATCTTCCAAAATAATTTAATAATAAAAAACCCAGAAGAAGCCAAGACGGAAGGGGAAAAAAATACTACTAGTAGAGGGAAAAAAAAAAAACTGACACATAAGAAAAGAGCAGGAGCAGCGAGCAAGCTCGTCGTCCCCTTCCCCCACTTCTTCCTCCTCAGATAAGGAGAGGCAGGCCCCAGGCCAGAGAAAAAAGCATCGATTTTTTCCCCTTAATTGGCCCAAGACCTCAGCCTCCTACCAGCAGCAGAAAGAGGTATGATTCTCGCATTGCTTGCTCCCAGCGTTTGCCCGACGATTTTTGCTGGTTTTTCGAGCTCCTCTTGCGAGTTTTTCTTCTTTTGCCGTGTTGGAACCGCAGCTACGCGGGTACTAGCGTGATTTGGTCAGTGGATCCCGTTGGGCTGCTTCTTCCTCGCCGCCGATTGGTGATAGCAAGCAGGTCCCCAGGAAGCGATCTCATTTTTCGTTATTTTTTAGTTCCCTATACCAAAGATCAGAATCAGATCCGAGGCTACCCGTTTGCTAGCGAGCAGAAACCTACCTTTCGCCGGCAATCTCGGCCGCCTCGACAACGATTTTCCCCGGCCGGAGCTCTGCAACATGGCGGGGTCGATGGCCCACGAATCGAAGTTAGCTGCTGCGCCTGGACTGAGGCAGGTTCTTGTTTCGCCGTCCAGTTGACTCGTCGCAGTTGCTTCAGACTCGAGGGAGCCGGTGGCTGCGGCCCAAGTCGAGCTTCCTAATGCCAGGGCACCCAATCGAGCTGCCACAGTCGAGATCCCCATCACCTGAATCGAGGTCCTTTCGACCAGAATCAGTTCCCGCCGCCGCGTCGTGTTAGCTGTCACCCAAATCGAGCTTTCCGACGCTGCCGGACGTTGGAATCGGAGCTTCGAGCCACATAGCTTGAGCTTGCTACTGTATGGAGCAAGCAAACCAAACGCTGGGGGTCTTGCTTTGCTGCGCTAGCTTAGCCCATCTATCCGTGCTAGGAATCACCCACCTTTTTGGTGATGTTTTTGACTTGCGAGTGCTTGGTGTCATTGGGGCTGCTTTTTTCTTCTCCTTTGCAGTTTTTTTCCTTTTTTTTAAAAAAAAAACATTCTCCTTTGAAGTTCTGAATGAAGCCTATGATGGCCTTGGAAGAAATAGAAAGGTGGAAGCTTCTGAGTTTTTTTTCCCATGCGAAATAAATGCATTTTTCGATGTTATTGATGGATTTGGTTGGTACTCAGTCAAAAGGTGTTCTTGGTTTGCCCTTTTTATGCTCTGGTTGCTGTTGCAATTTCCCTTTGAATTTGGTGCTCTAAAAGTTGTTTCTCTTTGCCTGAAGGATTTCGGTTCTTGTTGCTGATTGGGTTGTTTGGATCTATCTGCAGGCAGACAAGCTAGGTTTTACTGCTTCCTTGGACACAAAGATCTGCTGACCTCTTGGTAAAATTCCAACCTTTTTGTACCGTTTTCTTCCTGGGAAAACCTCCTTGTGGTGCATAAACTGCCTAGTACACTGCCATTTCTGGAGAAGGAAACTGAGAACTACTATCCATATCTGGCACGGCCCTTGTCAAGAACCATGGCTGTTCACTTGCCATGAAGCTGCTTGAACTGGAGGCACCTAAATGCTTTGGATTGTTCCTATGCAGATGATTGGATCAGTGGTGTCAGGCTTTGGGGGGTTTGATCAGATGTTGTATGAATAATAACAGGATTGTTTGAGAGACTATAGTTTGGCTACTGTTTGCTTCTCTATTTACTGGTACGGTTTCCTACTGATCTGCGGCTGCGCAGGAAGGCATTCTCTCTCTCTCTCTCTTTTTTTTGCCGTACCATGGATGCCACGAATGTTCAACAGAGCATGGGATCTATGGAGTCAAGGGGTGGTATGCCTAAGTTTTTCCACGCCCTTGGACCAGCACTCCTGATTTCAATGGGGTACATTGATCTCGGGAAGTGGGTGGCAGCAGTTGAAGCTGGTTCTCGTTTTGGATTCGACCTGGTGTTGCTGGCTCTCCTTTTCAACTTCACTGCTATTGTATGCCAGTACCTTGCTGCTTGCATTGGCACTGTCACAGGGAAGAATCTTGCAGAGGTATCGGTTTACCGATGTTGTTCATTGGTTTTTCTGGCCTTCTTCTGAGATTTAGTTCAGTAAATGTTTGTTTTCATTTCACAACACTATATGATGGTTGATATTGAGATGGACCTGAAGGGACTGAGAAGACTAGGGAGTAGGGAAAGTACATACGAAATATTCCATTTATGCAAATTGTTGATAAACAAAATGCATCAATTTACTTGCCTTGTTAAATAATTCTTTTCCATCTATCTATAGTTCAATTATAATAAAATAATTCTTTTCCATCTATCTATAGTTCAATTATAATACTACTGGATGTAGAAGGGCTTCTTTTTGGAGGAAAATATATCTTTTTTCGCATCTTACTTGTTCATGATATTCCTTTGAAGTTGCTAACTTTTTCATGCCTTCACATGGAACAAAAGATATGCCATCAAGAGTACAACCAGCCAACATGTATTTTCCTGGGTGTTCAAGCTGGATTGTCCCTGTTGACATCAGAGCTGACTATGGTATTTTCACACTTCCTTGGATGTCTCTCATATTTTTTATGTTTAATCTGTGAATTCTCATCCTGTAAGGCAATGTTACATAGAGTAGTTCTGACATGCTAGATTCTGATGGCAATATTTGGAATTTTCAGATTTTTGGCATAGCACTTGGATTCAACCTCCTGTTTGAATATGATGATCTCATCACAGGGATATGCTTTGCAACAGTGGTGCCTAATCTGCTACCATATGCTATATCCCACCTGGTAAGATTACTGCTTCAATAAGGATACTTGCACAAACACTGATACACTAATGTGACTTCATGTTTGCTAGTAACTTACCCTTTATGTCTGCTCCAGGGAAAGAAGATGGAAGGGACAGTAAATGTCTGCATAGCAGGATTTGCACTTCTTAGTTATGTGCTTGGCTTATTGGTTAGCCAGCCACAAATTCCTCTCACAATGAATGTAATATTCCCCAAGATCAGTGGTGAGAGTGCTTATTGTCTGATGGCGCTTCTTGGTGCAAACATAATGGCACACAACTTCTACATTCATTCATCAGTTGTCCAGGTAAATTGTTTGATTAGTGCACTTGGACTTAAAATTTAGTGAACAGTGGCTTGCCAGAAATAGTTCAAACCATACATTTACATGTATTTCAATTTTGGCTTGTTGTCTATAGGAGTTTTAACTCCTAAGAGCAGCAACATGATCATCATTATATTGAACTTCTGCTCACGCCAGCTGAATAATGTGTGCACAACTTGTAAACTATATTTATTTCCTTTATTAATTTGATGAATTGTCGGTGCACTGCATCGAAATAAAACAAGATGTAATTAATCATGTTTCGATTGTTTGCATAACTTCCTAAGTGTTCACTATAGCGTCCACAATTTGCACTGTGCTCAGCTTTTGGAAAATTTGTGAGGTCATGAAATTTTGCATCTTATGTTTGGGTTTGTAGCGTATTACAAAACATCAAAGTTGTTCCATTTCTAAGTTTTCACATCATGCTCAGTGGATAATATTGACATGTGCAAAAATGAAGTAGTGACAGTTTGCACACTTGCGGTAGTTTGTTTTTGCTATATTGTCTTCAGCTTCTGTGCATATTCTTAATCAAGAAACATTGTATTTGCAGGGTCAGAAAAAAGTCATCTGCAGTTGGACTTGGCTCCTTATTTCATGACCATCTTTTTTTCAATATTGTTCATTTTTACTGGAATCTTTATGGTGAACTATGTTCTAATGAACTCTGCAGCAGAGGAATCTACTAATACTCTTCTCATTACCTTCCAAGATGTCGTAGAGTTAATGAATCAGGTAAGCACCTAAGCTTCCTACTTATTCACTCTGCTTTTGCTAAGTATCTTCTGAAAATTTTATTTGGGAAGCAATCCTATTCCGCTATAGAAAACTGAACTTTGAGTACTTTGCAGATATTTGTAAACCCTCTGGCACCAACTATATTTTTAGTGGTTCTTCTCTTCTCCAGCCACATCATCTCACTGACATCTGCTATCGGTAGCCAAGTGATTTCACAGCATTTATTTGGTATAAACCTTCCTCTTTCTGGACATCATCTCCTACTGAAGGTTTTTGCCATAGTTCCTACTCTGTACTGGGCTTAAAGTTGCAGGAGCTGAAGGGATATACCAATTATTAATTATATGCCAGATTATCCAGGCCATGCTCCTTCCATCTTCAGTCATCCCACTTTTCCGTGTTGCTTCATCAAGATCAATAATGGGAGCCCATAGAGTGTCTTTGCATCTGGAGATACTGGTTTTTCTTGCATTTCTCCTTATGCTATTTTCGAATGTCATATTTGTGGCAGAAATGCTATTTGGTGACAGTGGCTGGGTGAACAATCTGAAAGGATATACAGGAAGCCCTGTGGTGCTCCCTTTATACTGTTTTCCTTTTTAGTTGCATGTGTATCTGTGGCTTTTTCACTGTACCTGGCTGTTACGCCATTGAGATCTGGAAGTCATGAAGCTGAATCCCATGAATGGTCTGTGCATTCTCAAAGAGAACTCTTGAATACTCAAGAAAGGGAAGATGTTAAAGTGGACAGTGTTACATATGAGGAAGATCAGAGATCAGATGTTGGCCCTTCTCCCAAGGATGTGCCTGACAGCTATCCAGAACTGGACATGGACTATATTGATACTTCTGACACTGCCGTAGAATCTGATCATGACTCTCAGCAGTCTACTGCTTATGCATCAACTGCTCCTGAAACCTGCGCCTCCCCGTCATTTACTCGTGAGGAGTCAAAATCAGTTGTTGCAGTCAGCTGGCCGGAGCCTTTGGAGAAGGTTCCTACTTCTACTGTGATAGAGGAAAGCACAGTAGAAAGTGTGGTCTCAAGGATCACGACTGAAAGAGATGCTTTAGTAGAAACAGATGTTTTCTCAGGCAAGGATAAGGAAGATATGCATGCTTTGGAGTCTGAGAAATCAATTGTTGATAGTACCCCTTGTGTGTCTGATGATGGTCCACCATCCCTTACCTTCAGCAGGGGAAAAGGCTCAGATGCAGGAAATGGCAATGGTAGTCTCTCGAGGTTATCCGGTTTGGGCCGTGCAGCAAGGAGGCAGCTTGCTGCTACTCTTGATGAGTTCTGGGGGCATCTATTTGATTACCATGGTAAGCTCACTCAAGAAGCTAGCACAAAAAAGTTTGGTATCTTGCTTGGGATAGACCTTAGAACACCTAGCACAGCTGTAAGAGCGGATAAGCAAGCTGTTGAAATACCCAAGAGCCCACTTGTGAGAGACTCAATGCGGGGGGCAGCTTTTTTGTCAAGCTCAGTGGACCTGATGTCCCCTAAGAATGAGACATCAAACTTGGAACTTGCATATGGGCTTCAAAGGGGACCGAACATGGGATTGTCAACCTGGTCTCAGGGTATGCAGCTACCAAACACACAGCTGCAGGGCTCAAGCAACAGCCTACTTGAGCAAAGTGCAAGATTAAACTCAAATTTTACTGCGCCATCTTATTCAGACAACAATCAGTTCTACCAACCTGCAACAATTCATGGGTACCAGCTCACATCTTACTTGAAACAGATGAATGCCAGCCGAAACCCTTACTCTAGCATGCCACTGGACCCACAGCGGCTTCCAAAATCATCTGTGTCTGCTGTGCCAACCTATGTTGATTCCATGATGAATGCTCGTAATCATAATCTGCTTGCTTCACTTGGTGCTACTCCTTCACAGATTCCTGCAACATCCCGCGTAGGCTCAATGATGCCTGAAAGATCGTATTATGATCCTTCCACTGTTGATGGGAGTGAAAATGCTGGTTCGCCTGCTTTACTCAAAAAGTACCACAGCTCACCTGATATGTCTGGAATAATCGCTGCAAGTAGAGCTGCACTGTTGAATGAAGCAAAGTTGGGTGGTGCCATTGATCCCAGTCATACCTTAGCAGGCTGGCATCAGAAAGATCTCAATACGCAAAACTCAACAACCAGGCCTGCTGCTGCATTAGCATTTGACGAGCTGTCACCTCCTAAGCTCCAGAGTGATATATTCTCAGCACAGTCGAACATGAGCCCAAGTGCTAGATCCCTTTGGGCTAAGCAACCATTTGAGCAATTATTTGGCATGTCAAGTGCAGAGCTCAGTAAAGGTGACTTTAATCTTTCAGGCAGATCAGGTGGCATGGCCAAGGATGATTTCTCTTATAAGGAATCTGAGACGAAGCTTCTTCAGTCCCTCAGATTATGCATTATGAAGCTCCTTAAGCTAGAGGGATCAGGGTGGCTGTTCAAGCAAAATGGTGGTTCGCGATGAAGATCTAATTGACCGGGTTGCTGCATCTGAGAAGCTATTGATGCAAGGTACTACTGAGAATCAACTGCTTCATGGTGATCTTCAGCAACATTCTTCTGATCAGGTGGGCATCCAATACATGCGCACACTTCCCAACTGTGGGGAGGACTGTGTTTGGCGCCGCATCACTCGTTGTTAGTTTTGGTGTCTGGTGCATCCGCCCGAGTGCTGGACATGTCTCTAGTGGAAAGCAGACCAGAACTTTGGGGCAAGTATACCTATGTCCTTAACCGTCTTCAGGTGAGTTGTTATGGTCCTGAACTAATTTAGCTTTGTGCTAATTTTTGGCATGCAAGTTTTTTTGCTTGCAATTGATAAATATTCTGTTTTTAATACTTGCTTACAATTAGGGGTGAAATTCATCAGAAATGGCATTACAATATAGAAAACAAAAATGACTGGTTTGGGATTTTTTTCAATATTTATGAAATTAACGAATATAAAAAGTAGTTAAAAGTAGTTGTGAAACCACTTGAAAATGGCAATTTTATGCTTGGATAAATTTGGAAACAATCGAAACTGTATCATAACTAGAAAAAAAAAGATACAAGATCTGTCCTGTTCACAAAAATGATTCATTTTGTGATTCTTTTTCTACTTATTTTATGCAGGGAATCTTGGATCCTGCATTCTCCAAGCCTCGGAGTGGTCTGACCATATGTGCTTGTCTTCAGAAAGATATCAGAGTGCTCAATAGTCCACCCCACAGTGGGCTAACAACCATGGGTCCCATCCCCATACCAATCCGGGGCACCTTCACAACTGCAGGTGTGGTTCTTGAGATGATTAAGGACGTGGAGACCGCAGTCTCAGGCCGCAAGGGCAGGAGTGGCACAGCAGCGGGCGATGTCGCCTTCCCCAAGGGGAAGGAGAACCTGGCCTCTGTGCTGAAGCGGTACAAGCGGAGGCTCGCCAGCAAGGGACAGTAGTGGCGTCGGACAGCGATTGCAATGTTAGGAGTCTAACTATTGTTCTCCAGGGACTGCCATCGGCCTCCCTGAGTCTTGGATTTTTTCGTTACACGACGTTCGTAGGGATCACGAACCGGTTGCCCGATGATCGTTTTGGTCCCTTCCAGCAAGTTTTTCTTCTTTTGGTTGTTTTTTCTTTCTTTTTTGGCAATGTCATGTTTTGTAAGGGCAACTACGTATGTACTCAAAAGAACCCAAGATGTACACGCAAAGAAGATGTAGTCTGCTGATGCAGCATTGTAAAGTCTACACTCTGCAGGTTAACCTTTTTTGGGGCCGTCAAGCCCTATGTATGTTATCACCCTGCAGAGAGGTTGCAAATACTGAGCTACTCACAAACTTGAACCTGTCGAGATCATTTTGTAATCTTCGACAATCTTTTTCAGAATTTTTTTTTTGTCCGTCGTGTAATTTACCCTGATGAAAGTACTTTCTTTTCTCTTGAAAGACTGTTAGCATCAGTCAGCTGCCTGTTTAGCAGTAAAAGAAAATACGAAGAGCTCTGTAAGCCTAGGCTTACACCGTGCTTCGTCTTCAACAGACCATTGGCCTGAAAAATCCTAAAGAGCAATTATAGGATCCTTTTTTTGAAATCGGCCCCCGTCGCCCGGGCGGCGACTTCGGGCGGCGGCGCCCCGCCCGGCCTCGAGCCCCCTCCCCACCTCCTCCCCCCCCGCCGGAGGAGGAACGCCCCAGCCTCGCCGCGGACCTCCAGACGGCGGGGCGCGGGCTTCCCCACTCCTCGGGCGCTCCCCCGGCGGCGTGAGACGACACGGCCCGACCGCCCCGGCAAGGTGACGGCGCGGCGCAGGGTCGCGATCCGCCGCCCTATGGCCGATCCGCCATCCTACCCGATCCACGACGGTGACGACCGAAGCGACATGTCGGCGGCGCGGCGCCTCGATGCGCCGACGGTTGGGTCGCGCGCGCTGGCGGATGGCGGCCCAGGGCGACGGCGTGGGAGGCGCACCGCGCCCGCGAAGCCGGGCAGCGCGTGGCTGGCCCGCGGCGTGGCGCCCGTCGGCATGGGGACGCCCGTACGATGAGGGGGGGCGCGTGATGGCTCCGTGCCGGGGCGTTCTACAATCGCGCCACATAGCGGCGAAGCGGAGGCGCTCCCGTGCCCGATGGCCGGATTCTTGCTCGCCGGTGAGAGGGATGGAGGTCGTGGCGGCGCGTGCCCCTCGATGGGGTCGCCCCCGTGGTTTCAAGACCGGTGGTGGTGGCCGACTTCGGAGGAGTTCATAGGGTGGCCGCAGCGGCGCCAGCGGCGTCGCGGTGCGCAGCCAGAGGAGCGAAGCCCGGGCCGCTGGTCGTGGGTTTGCGATTTGAGGAGTTGTTCCGTGGGCGTGCCGCGCGGCGGTCCCGTGTGCCTTGCCATGCGCATCCGGCGGGCCTTCATGCCCAAGCGAAGCTTTCGCCGCCCAAGTCGGTGGCATGGCGGCGGGCGTCAGCGAACGCCGCTATCCCCGCTGGGGGCGCCGATGCCGGAGCTTAGTGCCCCGCCGAGGTCTCTCGGGTGAAAACCCCTATCCATTTCTCGACGAAGCGACGGCGGCGCCATTGGCGCTGTACTCTCCTTGGAGGCGTCGCTCTAGAGTCCGCTACCCGTTTCGTGTTCCTAGGCCATCGCCTTTGACAGCCTTCGCCGTGGTGGCTTTTCCGTCGTATGGCGGCAGCGTGAAGGGTTGAAGGGTGTTGGGCTTCTCACCTACCGAGCGAGGCCGCCTTTGTCGGTGTTTAGGGGTCATCTCTCATTGTCGCCCGCCGCTTGCGTGAACGCGGGCGGCCGGGTATTGCCGGGCCGTAATGGCTAGTGCGGCGCTGGATCCGCCCTTTGGCGGCGCTTGCGCGAACGGCAATGGGGACGACTTGGCTTGCAAATGATCGCGGGCGGGTCTTTTCAAAGATGGTCAAACCACCCGGTGGTACAACGTCCGGAAGATGGCGCAAGCGACAACCCCGATCTATCGATTTCGACGGGCGCAGCTTTTTGTAAGGAGAAGTTACGACGGACGCCGACCTACAGCGGCGGTTTGGTCGCTTCAAGATGATCTTCGTGGGTGGGGCATCTTTGCTCACCGCTTGACGGATACCTTTGAAACATGGCCGGAGCATGGAGCGTTGTGGCGGGCGTGGCGAGAGGCCCCGTGCATAAGTGAGGAGTCCAACGGCGGATGCGGCGGGCCCCGTGGCGTTGTGGGAGGCTCGGTCTCGGTGTTTTCATTCCGTCGGATGGTGACTTGGTTGCAGCGGCACTACGGGCGAAGGGGGTCCCGCAGACGGCGGTGGCCTTCTCGGTGTGGTGGTGTCCGCCCCTTTGTGTATCTTTGGTCTTTGGGCTTCGTCTGTGGTTTTTCGACGATCGCATGTGTGCGGGCTGTGGGTGGTTGCCGCAGTTGGCTCTTTCTTCTCCGCTGTTGTGGGTGTATAGAGGTTTGGCCGTGTTGTGGTCTCTTTCCGACCGGCCGATGAGTGGTTACCCGCGTTGATGTCCCAATCCAACCGGGTGAGTAATAGTTAGGTTTTCTTTTCTCTCTTTTTAGCGTTGTTGTGTTTGTGTTTGTGCTTTGTTTAGTTGTATGGCCCAATCTGGGATTCTCCTTTTTTAATATAATCGGCAGCTCTCCCGCCTGATTCGTTTCAAAAAAAGAAAATCCTTGCATTTCTCCCGTCCGGTATCCAACAGCTGAGGTCAGGGAAACTGGAGAGCTCAGGTGCTCAGAAGCGAAATGTCTCGCTCGTGTCTCTGAAGAAGCATTGGATCGACGAGAATTGCGTATTTATGCCAAGCAAGAGAGATGATTCAGACGTCCTTATCCGCAGCGTCAGATTATTATTATTATTATTTGAGCAAAATCTGCAGTGTCAGATGAACTTGACAACTAGCAAACGGGCCTAATCCTAGTTAACCCACTCTAGCCCATTGAAGTTGACGTTGGGCTCCTATCCTAGGTTTGCTTAACTAGTTTCCCTTGTCTTCTGCAGCCCAAGCAAGGCGGCCCCTTTCCTTAATTCAGTTCAGTCTCATCAGAGACAGAGACGAAAAATAGAGAGATTCTTGGTAGTCCCCAACTTCAATATTCACTGCCGTCCTCTTCTTCAGTGTAGCAATAGCTAGGTATACTTCTTTGTACGTGGTTTCATGATGAATTGATGATCATAGGCCTCTGGGTCAGGATTAGACCTGATCATCATAGGCCAAGTCGGGTCGAGTACAGAAAAAGCACAGCACATGCCCGACTTAACCCGAGTGACGTGGTGAATGAAAATCCGGTCATAGCTTGGCCCCAATTCAGAGCCATGATGAAGCCAAATCAGGAGACATTATGACCTTTTCCACGTCACTGTGCACCTCTTACATCTTCCGGAGAAGACAATGAGTGTGTTGGCCCAGCATATATGCATGATTAATAAGACTATTGACAAAGATACGATACGATCGAGCAGAGGATGGGATCTAAGGTCCTTTTCCCCAACCAAGCATGCATGTAGGGCTCCCATCCAGCCCCATGGAGGTCTCTTTCCCAGCTATAAGACATGTGAGCTCAAACTCAACCAGTATGTAGGGCTTTTATCCTAAACAATGAGCGAGGCCTGAAACTGATTAAACCCACATATGGTAGATTAATTTGATTGGGCTTTGGCCCTTCAAATCTCTCTACCAAACTCTAAACTTAAGCTTACATATATACATATATACGTGGCATCTTCCCGTCCGTCCGTGTCGCCAAAAGCACTATGCTGGTCGTGGTCCTCGCCGTTGCATCACCGCGTACCCTACCCTGCTTCTTCTGGTTGGTTGCATCTTCTTGCCGCCGTGGTTGGACGGCCGGCAGATTTTTATTCGATGTGCTTTATACTTGGTTCGTTGATGCTTAGATCGTTGTGTGTCATCAGTGTGTGCGTAGCGTAGTACGGTGCAGGTGCAGGCCGGCCGGTACTACTAGATAGGTAGCTAGCACCCCGGCCGGCGCCGGCCACTTTCGGTTGCTAGCTACATTTTTGCATTGGCGAGGTGCGTGTTATGGACCAGCGCAGATAGCTGATCAAGATCTTTTACACTTTTTGTTCAAAAAGTGTTGGCTTCAGCCAGTGCATATATATATGTGCAATGCATTTCAGATGCAAGTTGTTGTTTTCTTTTGTTATTATTATATACTTGCATCTGAAAATAACTTGATTCATTTCAGATGCATAATGATGCAAATAAGCACTACTAGTAGCAACTTGCATCACTACTAGTAACAACTTGCGTGTGTAAACATCGTCCAAAATAAATAGTAGTGCTTATTGTAGTGCTTATTTGCAACGCAGTAGTACTACTAGTGCTTATTTGCATCACTATGCCTGCAATGTTACTTGCTCGATTTGGTTGTTGAGACGTTAGCGTCCGCTGACCACTAGCAGACGGGCCATTTTACACTTGCATTACTTGTTCCTTTTAGTTCATTCGTTACTACTGCTACAAGCATTATTTTCTTAAATATAAAAGTGTTGCATGTAGTACGAGTTAGAACTACATGTTCTTACATCGATTATATTTTATCAAAACTAAACATGACAATGAAGGAATTTAATTAAAAAAGTAAAAGAAATAGGTCGAATAATAAGATGATGGGAGGTGTGACATTAGTCGGAGGTAATATGGATAGTTAGCAAAAAATGACGTGGATGGTTTGCATACTGAAATAGAAGTTGTAGTTAAATTTAGAAATATATAGATATATAGATGTAGATAATGATTTAAGAAGTCAGTCAAAAAGGACTAATAGAGAGACAGACAATCAAAGCCACAATCTCTATTAACAAATAGAAGCCAAAAAGACACAACTAGCCCATCAATAGAAGCAAAGTCGGGAATAATATAGTCGTATGATTTATTTTTTGTTTAAAAAATAATAATGGAAACTATACAAACTTGGAGTGCGTTTTTTTTTTTTTGGTGTTTGTGTGTGTGTGTGTGTGTGTGTGTGGGGGGTTTTTGTAATTGCCCCCTTTCCTTTCGCAGTACCACGTTAATCGGATCCTTTGAATCTATCAACATGTAAGGGCTAACACATGCCGCAGCCTGCAACTTGGAACGCCGGACTGCCTGGACCGCCCAGAAATGGTTTTTTTGGAGGGAAGGGTGGACAAAGAGGCCAGGGAGGATCTTCAAGAGGTAAGAGAAGATAATATAGAGTACTGTAAGCATGGCCCATTTTAGACAACTAAATTTTCACATTTTTCTAGTCTATACCTACTAATAAAGAGAGAAAATTTCTTGACCAAAATTTTTTGAGGTCTGCCCTCCCACCTCTCCTCTTTCAAATCGGACTCTTACATAAATAAATATATCTCTATTTGGGTCTGCCTGGCTTTTCTGCATGCACTGCTTTCACCCTCGGCCTATTCCTGTCCGCCTTCCATACCCTCGGCCTATTCCTGTCCGCCCATTCCATACGTATACGACTCCTGCGGCTGCCGCGTCCCGATCTCCAAGCAGAGTCCACATCGGTGACGAATCCAAACTTTCTCTGTCCCCACGCCTTGCACTTTGCATGATCCGACATCCAATATAATAATACAACCAAATAACAGAGGTCACTTGCATTGATTTAATTTAATTTCGATGACGCCGCGTGACTCAACCAGCCATGATTTCCTGTGAGCTCCGAAGGTAATGCATGTGTATGGATTTGAGACTCATTTGATTCTTGCAACTCATAGTAGAAAATTTTGGTTCCATCCAATACGGTACGTTGGATGGATTGGTCCTTGCTCCTTCTCGATATCATATCTCAGGACAGTGACTGATTGCACTAAAAATATCATCATTAAATCATGAAATAAATCTATATCTATATCTATTTTATACCTAGGATACAAACTTAATTGGATAAGTAACATTATTCTTTATATTAGATATCATGCTTATATAAAAATTATAGCTTTTCAAATTGATTTATATATACATATATAATATAATCTATTTATACCTAGGACACAAACTTAATTGGATAAGTAACATTATGCTTATATAAAAATTATAGCTTTTCAAATTGATTATAAAAATATATATAAATACATATATAGCGACATGTCCTCATCTCCTATTAATGTTTGATGATTGTTTACTCCCGTAACAACGCGACGGGCAAATTTGCCCGCCCAAGGCCGTGGCGGCCTTCGCCGCACCTTTGCCGCCCCGACGCCCCTCACCCAAAGAACACCGCATGTAAAGCTGCCCACGCCCGACCGACCTTGCAAGCCAGCCGCCCAGCGCCAAGGCGTGCTTGCTTTGCTAGCTAGCGTGCGCGTACTAGCTGCGCTTTCATGCTTGCGCTCGCATTGAGGTCGGAGAAACGGAGAACGAGATAAGAGAGAGTAAATGATAAATTAGGGATACTTTAAAACAACCCGTAGCATCGCACGGGCATGTTTTGCTAGTAAAAATTAAAAGTCTGATTGGCTTAAAACTCACATCTACTACGTCATTGTCAGCCCTTTCTCTCTCACATTCTGATCGGCCTTCAACGACTCCATCCGACTTTACGTCCAGGAGATGGGAGACCCATCTCCAAGCGCAGCAGCCACAACATGTGAGGCTTGCGTGGCCGGTCATAGATCCCGCCGGGACGGGCAAGGCAACAAGAGGTGGCGCCTGGGACTCCTATCATATATTGCTACGACATGTTCTGCCCATGGGAAGCGAAAGGGGTTGGGCAACGGGCATGCCCGTGGGAAAGGGAAAGCAAAAGGGGTTTACGGGGAGGGCGTATTGCCCCCTTAGCCCCTCTCCCTTTGGTAATACCACGTTAATAGGGCCCTTTGTTTACATGTATACAATATCTAATGGAAGTAAGAAGATAGGTTGATTGAGCATGTTTCAATGTAAATTGCTACAAATCAAGAAAAAAAATTCCCTTGCATGTGTTCCCATTGAATACACCAAACCAATTTGTATTGAATAATTTACGATTTTTGATATATTAATCTTGGCCCAGGTAAAAGTTTCTAGCTAATAGAGTAGACTTACTTGACCATGGTCCTTTTTTATTTACGGGAGTGCATTTTAGTTTGCATCATATATTGTATTAGTTTGTTTTTTTTAATAACAAACATATATTAAACAACATACAAACAAACATCTAAAAAAAAGTGGTAACCACGGCTACGCCACCTGAGTCTCGATGGAGTCCGAAGTACAACTACCCCAGGCCACGCCTGCACTGTTGATTGGGTTGGGCCACGACTCGATCAGCGATCACCCACCACTCACTCACCTTTCAGGTTGGCTGCGTGCACGCAACGCTGCCCGCTCCTGGATCCATCACGATGCTTGACGCTCGCGCGGTGCTCTGCCGCCGCGCGCAGGCAGCAGTGCGGCCGGGCCAGGTCGAGCCGGCTCGCCGTCGCGTCACGAGGACGACGTGACCCTGGCAACGCCCCGAGCCCCCGATCGACGGAGCGAGCTGCGCGGCCGCTGGCCGCCCACCACCACGAGTCCGTGCGCGTCACCCCTGACGCCCCCATCACCAGCCGAAAAAGCGCACCGCTTTTCCCTTCCCTTCCATGGGGCGGTCAACCGGCCAGCCTGCCGATGCGTTGACATGCTCGCAACGGTAGCGGTAGCGCGCGTGTGCAGAGTCGCCAACTAACCGCCCGGCACACGGGCGCGCGCCGTCCGCCGTCCACCTGGAGCTGGAGCTGGTGGCCACCTCTGACTGCGTTAATGTGGCAAGCAGGTAGCAGAGCCACACTTGCTTACCACCCGTCACCACACCAGCTGACCGTCGTCCGGCCGATGCACGCAATGCACCGTGCCGAGTTGCTCGCCCTTGTACATGCGCACCATGGCGTCGCGTCGGCGTCGCTTTCACGCGTCGTCCTCCGCTCCGAGACAGCCAGCGTGCGGCTCAAGTCGATCGATCGGTAGCTCACCGCCAGGCTGCATTTCTTTCTCGTGAAGGAGTGAGAGCTAGAAGCTCGAGACCCCCTGGGATATTTCCAGCCGCGCCGCGAGGAGGGAGGCGCTCACCTCACGCACTATAAATGCCCAACACCGCCTGCTCGGTTTTCACTGCCCACCCAGCAAGCCAGAGAGCCTGCTCGACAGCTCGAGCGAGCGCGCGTCCTCCAGCAGTTCAGTTCGCCATCATATCCCACCGAGAGATCGAATCGCAGAGACCAACCAACCAAAAAGTGATAGAGAGATCGATCCACTGATACATATACTAGAGACAGTACGTCATGGAGACGATGGCGGCGAACAGCGGCGTCCAGGAGGCGGCGAGGTACGGCGGCGGCAAGAGGGACATGCAGCAGCAGAACAAGCAGCAGCATCAGGCGACGTGCGGGCACTACTTCCAGATGCCGTTGCACTACCCGAGGTACAGCAGGGAGGACTACGAGGCCATGCCCGAGTGGCAGCTCGACCGCCTCCTCTCCGAGTACGGCCTGCCCGTCGCCGGCACCGTCCATCAGAAGCGCGCCTTCGCCATGGGCGCCTTCCTCTGGGGCGCCGGCGGTGGTGGCGGCAACAACCATTGAGCAACCATACCCGCCGTCCGCCGATCGTCGACGATCCATCTAGTATTTTACATATAGCTGACCACCAGTTTCTCTACGGTATATCTAGCTAGAGATCGAGAGACACCTTACTACCAGTTTGCCTACTAGTTAATTTTGCACTATGTATATGATCGAGGCCAGGGTCAGCTAGTGCCAAATAGTATTACCATAGTTAATTCTGAGCTCCAGTTAGTTCTTGTTTGTTTGCTGTGACATGATCGGCATATGCATGTATGTATCTTTGGTGAGGACTACTCAACAGATCATATAAACGAGCTTGTATTTGTATATATATTATTGCAATACCTACTAGTACTATACGTGTATGTAGTCGTGTACGCTCTTTGTTGCCTTATTGTGTAATAATGTCCCGGCCGCTAATTTATACGTGCATATATACTTTATTTAATTTATATGTGTATCTCTATACTATTGATTTAAGATATCTGCACTGGTTCTGCATGTGTGTACTAGCTACTCATCTGTGCTTTTCATGCTCATCTCATGCTTGATGTTAGGTTACCAGCAACAAAGGCATGCAGGCGTAAGATTTTGACTAACATTGGAATTTTAGACAAATAACCAACGTTATTAACAAGTGATCCGACTAATCACGATTAGCTAGTCTGACATGTCGGTATCATACCATGACGATTAGTTATGCATTGTTATGATTAGTTAGGCTCATCGGTGCCATGGCTCAGTTAGAGTTGATTACAAGCTTTGAAAACGTTATAAAATTTACTACTAATTGCACCGTATAGTTTAACAAACGACACGGTGTCCCGATAGGGAGTTATTGCTATAGAGACGTTCATTAGTGAAGAAACTAGGTTCAGTCCTGGTCGTCCAGGGATTTTTATCCCGGTTGCATAACCGGGATTACGCTAGCGGGAATAAAGGTTCATAGAAAAACTAGCGCCAGGGACTAAATATGAGCTTTCCCGTTCTTGTCACAAACCGACACCCAGAGGCCCAGGCCAGCCACATGGCCAGCACATTTAGTACCAACAGGGACTAAAGACTCTTTTCTTTTATTTTTCCATTTCTTTTCATTTGATGATTCATTTTATTTTTTTAAATAGGTTTTCGAATATGATTCTACGCTGTCAATGATATGCATACACACGCGCTTTCGAAAAAGTTTTGGTTCGATGTACACAATGAACGTTCATGCAGATTGGCTTCCACAGCCTCCGTCATCAACATCGTAGGCATCCAATACAATGTCAACAATGTGATCCTTCTACTTTTGATAAGAGCTTGAACCAACTTCTACTCCTTTTTTCTCCCCTTTCATTGTTCTTCAAGTTCTTTCTTGTCTCAATGTTTACAAAAAAAAAAAAAAAAAAAATGCAATGATAACAAAATAGTTACACCGAGATGATATATGATTGTGTTTGAGATTGTTCTGTCTTCTACATCACTATGATACGTATAACAAAATTTAATATAAAAAGCAACATTTGGTGTGTTACTAGTAGGTCCTTGATAGTGCAAAATAATTTGCTCGATTGTTCTATTTGGGTACGAAGAATTTGTTTAATTAAGCTTTTGAAAAGTGTTTTTGCTGCAAAAAAATAAGTAGGAAGCCAAGCAATAGGTAGAGAACTACATTGTCACAGCACTTAGAACCCTACTTTTAGCTTTTAGATTTATGCTTTATTGAATGAATAGAAATAAAGAGACTTTTTATAACTATTTCAAGGCAAAGGAGAAGAGAGATGGTAGACTTTATAGTTGTTTTCAACCAAACAACTTACAATTTTTTTTTTCACAACACATAACCCACACCATACATCAAAGGAAGGTGGGTTCCATGATTGATTTACATGTTGAAAAATAAATCAAATTGATATTTTAATTTGTAGTAAAGGATTCCATGGGCCGGCTTGAATAGACGGGCTTCCATGGGCTTGAATAAACGGGCCAAAACTGTGTGGGCCTTTTTAGGCCAGGCTTGTTATGCTGGGGTCTATTAGTATCATTTCTAATCTTGAACGATGGTGACAAAACAAAAGTAATAATAAAGTAAAGGAGGAAATCGTGCTAGCATTTTTTGTAACTAGAATATGTACTTTGATTTGATGAAAAGGCCGGTCAATCGATTCAATCAAATACTGTACGTAGTTGATGAAGGACCAGAGCCGAGTGGCCCTGCCGACCAGCCTTTTCACTTTGCATCGTGGTACATGACGCACCAACACAAAGTCATTCCTCCGTCCAGGAACAGAGATACGGCGGGCGCGCATGCAATGCAATTGACCACGAATGCAACACCGACCGACGCACCAACTAACTCCTCCTAGGAAAGTTAAGCCAAGTCGTCGTCCACCGCCGGCACCGACCATCGCCATCATCATCATCTTACTATGATGCTCTCTCAGAGCTCAGTCTACGTGTGTGAACAAGCCACCAGCAGTCTTCAGTGCTTGCGCCGCGCCGCGTGGGTTGTTCTTGATTTGCTTAATTGCCGATTACATTTCCTGATTTCCTTTTGAAAAAAGTAATAACCTACAGCGTGTATATTTTCATCTCGCTCGTCAGTTGATTTCTAGCTCTTGAATCTTGATGCATGCAAAGTACTAATTGACAACGAAACTAATTACTAGTACTCCCTCCGTTTTTTCAAATTATAGTTTGTTTGACCTTAGGAAAGAAATGGAAATTATATACTGTTCGTGTTTTTTCAGCGTCTTTAATAATCCGTGTGAATGAAAGTTTTAAAAACTCGATTTGTTATTAGTGGACGGACGGAGAGAGTGTGTACGAGGCTATACTAGTCCAATCTGTGAGGGCATGCAAGCAGTTGGGTGAAAGGAACTGAAGGAACCCAGCAGGTTTTAAAAAGGAAGGTCTATTAGCTCCCGTCGCTGTCCAAGGGACGATTAGGCATAAATAATGATGGGTTTTGGGCCGTCGTGGCCTCACCTGGAACCGCCTTGCGTTTGCGGCCGTGAGGTCCACGACGTCACACACCCGTTGCAGTGCTACTCCTACCTGACCACTCACGACTGACCAGACGTACGTACTATGACCAAACCTTTATCGGTAGTCCCCAATGGTTAGCTATTTGGCTTATCTAGATGTGACGTGGCGAGGGAAAAAAAGAGGAGAGAGAATACTACTACCTACGCAAATAGCTAGACTATTTCACGTGGTTCAAGAAAATGTGAGATGAGCATGTGGGTCCAATAATATAAAAATAGTGTTTGTTGTTGTCTCTCACCTTCACGTCCCCAACTACGTAGCTAAGACTAGCTATTACCATATTACCATGGCGTGCACACGAATCCGTAGTGATTAGAGCAAGTATTATAAGAGCAATCACAGTGCAGACTCTATCGTAGAGTCTAAACTCATTTATTACCTTCATATTTATTGCATTTTGATGATGTGGCGCTGATGTGGCAGTGCATTTATGGGAAAAAACCAAGACTCCAAGTCTTATTTAGACTCTAAGTCCACAATACACGAGGTAATAAATGGTCTTAGACTCTATGGTAGAGTCTGCATTGTGAGTGCCCTAATACAAATTTCTTTGGATTCTTCACAGCTACCTCTCAACCCATCCAGCAGTGGTTAAGCCCTCAATATTTAATAATGGGCCCAATTGTCTGTCTCATAGAGTTTCTTAGTTCTTGTGTCCTCCGGCTACGTAAGCTTACAAATTTCGCTCTCATCTCTTTTCTCCTCCATCGCCAAGATTTAAATTTACGCTTACGATTTATAATACTTGCTTAGTGAAAACACCAATTCGTGTACTTTCTCCTCCGATCCGTTCGTTCACGCTTCTAGAGAATCAAATGTCTTTAATTTTAGTTAAATATACATAAAAAGAAATTAACTGACCACAACAGCGTCTGCCAAATACTGTATTTTTTTTTTTTTTGTGTGTAAGGGCTGTTTGATTAGCACTCGAGCTTGGAAGGAGATTATTGTTTTGGACGTGAGCGCTTGAAATCGAACATCAGGCCGGGATGTTTTGGCTTAGCCAAGTTTTCTACATGACGATTATTGTTATGTACTACTTCCTCCGTTTCAAATTGTAGTTCACTTTGGCTTTTCTAGATACATTGGTTTTAGTATGCACTTAGTTATACACTATATATGTCTAGATATATAGTGAAAGAAATGAATTTAAAAAAGCCAAAGTGAACTACAATGTGAAAAGGAGGGAGTAACTTTTTTTACCTTTTTTTTTTTTGGATACTCTTGAGTTGGTTTTGGATACACTTGAGATTGAAAAGAGAAAACATGTGTTGGTTTTGGATTTTTCTTCTTCTCTTTGACATCAACAATGTTATTTCACTTGTCCAATAAATGACTCTGGCTCTGATTCTCAGATGAGAAAGGAAAATACAGGTTTCCTTTGTGGACGATCCTTGACAAAGACTGCACTGATCTTAGCAAGGCTTAGGCTTTGGACTATGCGCTATAGCGTTCCTCTCCTTTTAATTAAAAAAAGATCATGTTTAGACGACACGGTAAAAACAGCTTTCTCTTCCCGAGCTACTACCTCTATCCCGAATTATTGCAATTCTAGAATAGTGCTTTGTTGTTAATTTGACAAAATTTATGAAGAAAATATTAAACCCTATTGTACTTATGATTAGACTTTATTATAAATATTTTTTTTATAACATATCAATTTTTTTTTTGTATGAACTTAGTTAGATATAAGATAACTTGAAACCCCAAGCAGTTTTTGAAATCACAGGAACAAATAAATAAATTAACACAATTCAAGAGGAGTTTGAATCAGATGGGAGAACAGGGTAAGTGACCAAGTAGGAAGAGCAGAAACACAACACTGGGGCATGATGATAGCAATTGATCTGCTTACTGATCTTTGGTTCGGTGTACACTGAGTAGGTGTAGATGGACCGGAAAGATACTGTATTGCAGTAAGAAGCCATTCAGAATGTTTGAGTTGGGCGTCAGGGTAGTTTCAGCAGCAGGGACAATTGCCACCTCGCAAATGATCATTAACGCATTGAATGAATTCAAATCGGAACCTGAACTGCATAGGCACTATTTTTAGGGAATCATACATATGAAAACACATGGTCAATAACGCATCAAATGAAATGAATAGAAATCTGAATTTGAGATGCATAGGCGCAGAATATTTTATACAGGATATAGTTTGTAAACCTTGAATGTGAAGAAAAGAAGGGTTCAGACAAGAGAACCAAATCAGTTTGAAGAAAGGAAAGGTTTTCAGAAACCGTTTTGCTGTGAGGGGCCATGGCTGCAGCGTACTTTGGAGGTTTGAGGTACATGATCCAATCTTTTAATGTTCGGTCATGGTAGGTGCAGCAGCAACCAAAAATAGGACCTGCACCACCAAGCGAAACAAATGCATACTGAAACCGGAAGATATCACATGTTTTACTGAAGCTGCATACAGAAAGCTGACCCTTTTTCACATTTCAAGCATCTGCAGGGCATAGGAAGCAGAGACGAACTCGTCGGCGTCGTGAGGCCGACGATGCTAATCTGGCAAGCTGCGTGAAGGGTCACCATGTTCTAATCCGCTGGCACAGGCAGCTATGTGGCAGAGTGACGATTAGCTATCTATGTTAGTATCGAAGGGAAGAGTTAGATGAACACAATAAATGGAATGAATATGACGTACGTGAATGTTCGCCCTGCGCTGACGCCTTGCATCCATGATGGAAGGGAGCAATTCACAGGCAGCGGTACATCAATGGTCAACACAGTAAGCGGCCGGATGTAAACATGCGTGAAATAGAAGGAAGAAAATGATTAATCGTGAAGGAGACAATTTATTAGCGAGGAAATATAACAAAACTTTCAAAAAGGAGACGTATCTGGTCTGAGCTATGGAAACCTGGGTGGATGGAGCGGCGTGGCTGGCGGGGGCTGGAGCCGGTGGGAAGGCGAGGCAGGAAGTGCGGTCGAGGGAGCTAGCATATTTTTAGGGAGCAGCGGAGGCGGCTAAGCGTCGTTTTTTCTTTTTTTTTTAACAGGCACGGAAGGGGCTGGAAGGTTTTGGTGGCGGTAGAGCGACGCGGTGACGCTGATGCAAGAGGCAAACTGAAGATATACGAAAATAAGGTTAACGGATAGATTTGACTTCGATCAGATTATTGTACATTTTTTTTCTTTTTGACGACGATAGTAGAATGAGGCGATTCTTTCCAAAAGAAGAAGAATCCCCAGCAGAAGCACCCTAAACTAAACACGGCAGTTTTTTTTTCACCGGTCCAAACACGATGATAATTTCCACGGCATTGGCCGAATAAAAGCTCATTGAGCTGTATCAGTGGCTCGCTTAAAAACAATGTTTCGACTGAACTCATTTTTCTTTTAAAATGAAAAAAATGGGTTCCTTTCGCTCAGCTCGTTAAGCTATTGGGTCTCGAATAATCGAATAATTCAGAAGATCACAATAAATAAAACTATGTCGATTTTTTTTTGAGGGATAAAACTATGTCGATTTCGACGAAAGCTTGAAAATCAATACAGTTGGCTCGTTATCCACGCACACAGTTTCTTTTAGACTCGACCCCTCAAATTAAGTAGGATCAGGCCAAGCGTCGAAAAAAAACCCACAAAACAGGGCAGATAGATATCGTGTTGGTGTCAGTCAATTTCCGGGATGTCCATATCCATAACCCAACATTACCTTTATCTACGTATTTATCTACTCCTATTTTTACTACAATCATCACTGTGCAGTGTATGTACTTCTATATATAGTATGTGTAATGACACTTCTCTCCCGTCTCATACAATACAGTTCACACACTCTCCTCTCCGCTCCTCTCCTTCCTATCTTGCCAAGAAGAGCCACGGAAGGGCATCACTCAGGCGACAAGGCATGGCTCAGCTGCTGCACCTGCCGGACCTCGCGGCGGCGCGGCCGCCAGCGCGGAGGAGGAGGCGTGGCGTGGCGGTGGCGGTGGGGGCATGGGGCCGCGTCAAGCAGGGGGGAGGCGGCGGCGGCGGCGACGAGGGGGCGGGTGATAAGGGTCGCTGACCCCGTGCGGGAGGGCCGGGTGCCGGTCCCGCCGCCGCCCTCGCCGCGCCGGCCACGCCATCCGAGTCGCCGCCGGCCGCGGGGAGGCGCGGGGACGAGGACGACGAGGAGAGGCAGAGGTACTACCTCAACATGGGGTACGCGATCCGGACGCTCAGGGAGGAGCTCCCCGATGTGCTCTACAAGGAGCCCAGCTTCGACATCTACAGGTTCGATCGCCTCCTCACCTCGGATTCATCAAAGTATTGCCTTTTTTTTTTCTATGGTTGGACTCGATTGAGCTGATTTAGGTAGGTTCCAATTGAAAAAATTGTTTTTTTCCCTGAATGCTTCAATTGATTATTGTTAAGGAGATTTGTTTCAAAAAGATTATTGTTAAAGAGACTTTTCTGTACTTATATCTACTAAAGATTTCCCGCTTTAACTATACCTTCCAGTACACTTAGCTTACTCTGCCTTCCCATATGGCTTGTGATCTGCACAAGCTGCCATGCCACTGGACAGATGAGTATATTCAGAATAAGATGGGACAAGCTGCAGCTATAAATATTTTACCAGTCATGGCAATGATGTTGAATAGGGCCTCAATATCTTGCTTGTTGAATGATTGGAAGACATCCCTTTTCCCTGGAAATGATAGTTTAGCTTCGATAACTACCTCTGTTTGTTGATGTAGTGGCTAGCTTTTGAATTGGAACCTGGCAGCGCTATTGGTACTGGTGCCATTAAGCATCTGAAGAGTTGTACTCAGAGATGAAGCCTATATATTTATTCTTAATTAAGATATGTGCTGTCTGTGAATATGATTGGGGTTCTTGTTTGTAGAGTCGTGTTCTTAGTATTTGGAGAATGGGAGTAGTTTTCCAGGATTATTTGATGAATCTGTACTCCTACACCGTTGATTTTCAGTCGGTCCTCCCCACATGAACTGAAATTTGGATTGGTTGATTAGAGTTATTGTGATATGACATCCTATGGTGCCAGTTCCATGCATTAGATTTATTAGATATGCTTTCTTTTTATTGGAGTTATTATGATATGACATCCAGTTTCAGTTTGTTTTCATGTGTTTGTGTCGTTATTAGTTGCTATCTGTCCCTTTCCTTTCTGTTATTAGAGTTTAGTTCTCAACAAAGGGCCTCTTCTTATCTTACTGATTGTCTAACTGTTAGATACATCAATACATTGTTTGTGGCGCTCTTCTTTTGTAGGGGTTGATCCCTTTTTATAATTGTTTTGAGACATGGTATTTTCTCTCCAAGCAACATGGCCTTTACTCCCATATAGTTATATCTATTTGTTTGGTTGTTTAATTCAGAGCTCAGGTGGGAACTTACACTAGACATACTCCTCAATTTCTAGGTTTCTATTGTGCTGCACCATTCTCTTCTCACTATACTCAGAAAAACAACCTTCTCACAGCGCATGTTTTTTTTTTCCACGGGCGAGGCTTTAAGCCCGTATTTCAATAAGAGGAAAAGAGTTACATGACCTATCACAATGCATGGTTGCTTGTATAAATTTTGCTTGGGATGGACAATCTGATTTCAACACAACATAGCACTGTGCCTGAGTATTTGCTAAACATTATTTTATCGAAAGTACACTTAGCCAGATGAATTATGATTGTTAACTAAGGTAAAGACTAAAAAGACTGTATTTCTGAATTACCCAGTGCCAGGTAAGATCACTACGTGCTGTATTGAAATCAATAACTTCGGTCTACAGTTGCAGATCTTTAATTATATTACACTTAACTAATTATGATATCCACTAAGTAGTTTACAACATGTCAATGCTCTATTTGAATCTGAACTTGTTGCCTTTTCTATCCCATCATTTTATCTTTTCCTAATTAGATCTATTACTGTTTTTCAGAGATGATATTGTTTTCGAAGATCCTTTGAATACATTCAAGGGCCTGGAAAATTACAAAAGGATATTCTGGGCGCTTCGTTTTACTGGCCGGATCTTCTTCAAATCATTGTGGATTGATATAGTTAGTATATGGCAGCCTGCTGAGAACACTATCATGATTCGCTGGATTGCCCACGGCATTCCTCGAGTACCTTGGGATGCGCATGGCCGCTTTGATGGTGCTTCTGTGTATAAACTCGACAAGAATGGCAAGATCTATGAGCATAAGGTGCACAATGTCGCAATGAACCCACCAACGAAATTCAAGGTCCTACCTGTCCATGAGCTAATCAGATCACTTGGTTGCCCCTCTACTGCAAAACCAACTTATTTCGAAGCTTCATCACAACATCTGTTTGCTGGGCCATCTTATTTGAGATTAGCATGGATAAGATGCTACATCTCATTGTGCCGTATGCTTTCGCTAGGAAATCTGGGAGAAGGGTAGCGTGGGCTTAGAATGATCCCACATCCAAGTTTTGTATTTTCAGTATGACAGCGAACAAAATTACCGAGTACTTTCGAGTCTTGACAGTTGTATATATGTACAGTGATAGTTTATAGAATAAGACCTCCTAGCTAAGGTGTACAACACTTGTTATTGATTGTTAAGCATCAGTCAGCAAACTAGTCTGACATGTTTCTGTTCTATCGAGAGTGGTGTTCTTGTGTCCGAATTGACTGAACTGAGCATATTTGTGTCAACCCTGCACATCATATCTGCGATGCATATAATATTATATATGCTAAAAAACATAAAAAAGCTATGATGATCCCCTCCCTTGTGCCAATTTAAACACGACAATCGCAAGACGTTAAATGCGGGACCAGTTTGAACCCGTAGCTATCATTATCGGTACAAATATCCACAAACAGATAGAAGATTGTATGCAAAAAGCAGAAGCATGAGATGGACAAAAGAATCAATAGCAAATATATCAATAAAATTCATTAACATCATGTACATGGATTCGGAATATTTTTCACATAATAGTGTTCCCGCTATTTAATAGCCAAGAGCCTAAGATAAACCAAAGTACATAATTTTGAAATAAATAAATTAACAAGTTGCGGGCCGCTATAACAATGGGCCTTCGGTTCGGCATCGGACTAGACCTATAACAATGGGCTGATCCTGAAAAGTGGGCCAGCCCAATACCACACGAATCCGGCCCGTTCACGGAAGCGAACGAGCTCCTCCTATCCACTGGCAACGGCCGAGAGAAAGCGGAGGTCCGTCTGCTCAGTCCCGCCCCGCCACGCAACCACCACCAGCGCGGCCGCGGCGCCATGGCCTCCGTCGCCGCCGCATCCACCTGCTCCTGCTCCACCGTACTCTCTTCCTCCCCCCCTCAACTCCATTCCGTTCCGCAAGGTCGCACCGCCCGCTGGCCCACCACGCCAGGCTACCGCTGCGGCCGGGTCACTCGGTACATACGCCTCCCGGCTCCCGACAAACCCACCCCGCCCTCCTTGCTGCTTTCGACTGACTGCCGCCGACCACTTGGCGTTTATTTTCTTGGATCGTGCCTGCAGGTGCTGAGGTGCCTCCCCAAATGCGACTCCATAGCTGAGCTACAAAGCTCGTAGCTGCGGCACGCCGCCTGACAGCCACGGATACGACTTGGCCGTTGGGATGCCGAGTTCGCGTCACGCCAACCGCTACGGACAAAACGGATCTTTTTCCCCAAGCTCTCCTGTCCACACGTTTCTCTATGCCTCGCCCGGATTCACGCTGCACCCAGACGGCATAACAGGGTCGGGCGGCGCCCCAGTATCAGGCGGCGGGTCAGAGAGGCGTGCCTGACGACTGAGGGGACGCCTCCTTGACCGTAATACTTGATTGAAGCGTAAGCAGGCACGCCGGTTATCATTATAGGGCCAACGAGCTCCCGAAAGCCGCCCCTGCACGGGCCCCGACACCGAGATTCCGCGCCGACCTCCTCCTACGCCGAGCAGGATAGCAAGGCAAAGCTACTGAAGCAAAGAGGGCGGCGCACGCTTACCTGACACATCAGCGTGCCCTGCTACCAGCACATTTTACACTTTCCCTCTTACTCTTAATCCTCTCCCATGGCACCCTCGTGTACAACCCTTAGACTATAAAAGGGGCTCCTTAGCCACCGGGAGGGGACATCCACAATCGAAGCAACTTAGCTCACTCTCCACTCTCACAACACTCCACGATATTGGCATCAACCTCAATCACAGAGACTTGGAAGCTCGCTCCCTCTCTCGAACCAGCTTGTAGCCACCCCTCTACGAGCATTTGAGCTCGGATAGTGACTCCGACTGGACTAGGGCACCGATCTTGCCTGAACCAGTATACATCTTGTGTCATTGTCTCTTGAGTTAGGTCATCGAAGCACACACTAACCAGACGATTACTGTGACTGTGGTTTAGAACCACGACAGTTGCTATTAAGGTTACTTGATTAGCTCCTCTATATAATTTGCAGTGGCCGTTGACTAATGGCTGTGACAGGTACATGGTCCAAGTTCTCTAGGTGAGATCTGAAAGCTCTGCAGGTTGTTGACCAAATGCATGAATCTGTAGCTTCGGTCCACTAAAGTTTTTATAATGAAATCAAATTCATCCACATGATCAGAAAAACTAGACTCATACAGAGTAGACAAGAACGCATATAAACTAGACTACGATGCATTTGTTCCTCAGCACAAAGTTCTAGGCAGCTGCAAGACTATTCTTCGTTGGTGAAGAACTCTCTAACAGATGGATGCCCAACAAACTGTGCATATGAATCCAGGAGAAGGAGAAACAAGCTATGCTCCTAACTCCACATTTCATGAGACTTTGTGGCAACTCCACACCCTTCCCAGACGCATGTGGATGGATCAGCTAATTGCTTGTTCTTCGGTATCACCTTATTGATTCTCTTCTACTAGCTAATTGCTTCTTTAATTTGTACTAGTTCACCAACCCGTGCTCTCGCACGGGTTAGAATATTATGGGTTGAATACTACTAATTAATAAAAATTATTAATATTATATATCTTTTTCTCTTCACCAATACTCTAAAATAATATCTATAATAGGTACTTTTAAAGATTGATTTATATGTTTTTTCATCTATATCCATAGTTTTTTATGTAACACCTTTGTGTATCTCCAATATATATTTAGTTTAAACCATTTACTTAAACTATGATAATTTTAGTTGCAATCTCTATTTTGTTGACATAAAATTAAATTTTGATTCTTTTGCCCAATTTTTAAGCTTATTAATTCCTAAGATACAATAGCTATTATTTACATAAAACTAAATTTTGATTCTTTGCAATCTCTATTATTGTCTACCGATTTGAGAATATTTTAGATTTTATAAGAATTTTATGATTTACTTTTTTTGTTTCTACCATTTCATGAGTAATAATTTTTACGATTAATCTTTTTTAGCGTCATATCTATTCAATTGAAACATAAGCAAACTTAAAGTGTATACACTCTTTTTTTCATTCCTATACGGGATATCATTGAAATCTATACTTTAACCTTTAACTTTCGGTCTAGTTATTGTAATATTTTTACATATATTAAATTGAAATTCTATTGCTTATTGTATCATTTACCTAATATTTTCATGTTTTATTTATTAAATGAATATTCTATATTAGTTTTGATGATGTAATAAATATTTGTTTCAAAGACCAAGGAAATTAAGATGATGAATTTATTCTATCATATCAATATTTTTTGTTAAAGAAATAATTCCTAAATTAAGTTACTAATATTCATATTACATATTTTTAGTATTAATATTCGTTATTTTTTTTTCAAGACAACTACATACAAAATTTATCCTCAAGAAAGTTAATATAACTTAAAGTGAGCTATACGTATCATCATTACATGGTAAGCTAGAGATATACCTCTACAATTGATAAGTCTAGAAAAATAATTATTTCTACAATTTAAGTTTTAACTCATGGATGTTGAATTATTGTTTGTAATAGCTTGTATTAGCATTTACATGTAGATCCGAGAGACTTTTGTTATTTTTTATAATGGTTGAGAGGTGGATACTATAAGTACAAATTATATAGGTATATATTACTTTACATTATCTTTCATAATGCCATTCATGGATAATTTGAATCCAAACTTATTGGTCAAAGCATTATCTTACCTAATGATAGAGATGGATAATTTATAAAAAAAATATTATTGGATTAGTTTAATTATCTTTTGTAATTTTGAAAGTTTAAATTTTTTCCATATAGGCTTTATTGATAACGCCACCTACACCGATCATGGTCCCCTAATTTTGTTAGCAACATTAGAATATAATTTGAGGTCATTCGATGGCATTTTTATTAAGTTGCAAACTGACCTTCAGCCTGGCAGTTGGAGCTCCTAGGTGGTAGTCAACAGGCTGGAACAAATTTCTGGGTTGGGTTAAAAAAAGTAGTTAGGGGCTCCCCTGCCGATGATTCAAAAAAAAAATATTAAATTCATAAAAAATTGTACCTGATGCTCATTAAGGATTATATCAATACTTGTTTGTGCAAAGTAATACCAAGACATTAAAATTAATAAAATGAAACTTATACTTAGTGGTCAATGTGTACCATATCATGTACGTGTCATAGAAGACTAATTAAATTATAATTATGGGATTTAGCAAGATGACCATACCTTTAGTCATAATGTTGGCCAATGCCAGCGTTGATGTAGATGTTGTGGCACCTGCGACTTGCATGTTCCCGCCTTCCTTTTCTTGATGCGGATATCCTTGTCATCTCTATGATGCTGGCACAAGCTTGTCCTTAGTCCCCTTGATGCGGCTAAATCTAACATCAGTGTTTGGTGCACGGCTGGACACCTACTTCCTTCATGCATATACTCAAGTTTAGGATGGAAATTGTCACCTCATTTAGAACTTGATAATTTTTCTCAATGGTTGAATTTTTAGGAATTTTTGTTAGTGGCATAGGGCATAGATGTTGTCCACTTCGCCGCCGCCGAGTGGTGTGTGCTTGCCGTCAAGTAGGTGAAGTTGGATTGGTGCAGTACCGAACGTTAGCCCGCCACCTACGCCGTCATCGCATTGATGTTGGCTGGTGTAGTGTCAAAGTAGATTGAGTTGACGCAACGTCACCGTCTCGTCGGGCGTTGACCAACAATAGAAGGTGTAGGATCACCTTGCTCGTCCGTGTTCGCTAGTAGGTAGTCGGTGTAGCATCGCTTTCTTCATTGGTAGGTTGTCGTGCCTTCCACATTGGTGTTCGCCAGTAGATAGTTGGTCTAGTGTCGCCTGCCTTGTTGGTGTCCACCGGCAGGGGTAGGAGCCATTGTACATGGCATCCATACTCTTCTCGACGTCGCCCGGGGCAGTAGTGTCATAGATGTGGGGACATTTTCGATGGAGTTCTTGCTGACTTGGTGCATCCGACAATATCAGCCAACATAATTGGAGTTGTGCAAGAATATAGGGGAAATCAGATTAGTACCTATGGAGGAGGACGTCGGCACCATCACCCTCCTCGCTTCTCGAACTTGCTGTCTTCGATCTCCAGCGGACAGTGCAGAATGTGTGATGATTTGTGCGAGCTTCAGACGTTGATAGATGAAGTAGGTGTTGATCATGAAGAAAATGTTGAATGTGTTGCTCGTGCACAACCTGGCCGTGCTACAGCAGGTGCTATCTGCTCCAATCTTCCACAGCTGATAGAGCAGCAACCTCTGTACGTTTAGTGCATCTATGGTGATCAGAGATGTCATGATCCGAGAGCACTTCTGTGTGTATGAAAAATTATACCTGATGCTCAATAAGGATTATGTCAACTGTTTATTATGAAGTAATTCAAAGACATTATAAATAAAATAAAAATTATACCTAATGGTCAATAAGTACCATATAATGTATTTCGCAACGGACAACAGTGTTCAAATAGGAGCAGCTAGCGTGTAGCCGTATATGATAGAAGCTTCATACTAATATCAAGCAAACGATTTGGCATACATGTACAAACTGCAGTAGTCAAACATTCATTCGTGTTGATCACCATACAATTTCATTATGCAACAGTGCACTACGACCCTCGTCAAACATTCATTGATGTTGTACTACTCCGAACCTCCCCAATCACCATACAATTTCATTATGCAAGCAAGCGGTGAAAGCAGACTCACTTGACACAGAAACATTGTTGGATCGCGTTTCAGCCAGATTGCCAGGAAGCAATCAATGGAAAACGGCACAGCGAAGCCTCCTTGTCATTGAGAGCCACAAGCACAGACCTGACGCCGGTACACGACGGAGACATCGAACGCCTCAACTTCGAAGTAGCTAGCACACGGACGTATGTGCCTGCACTGTATTCAGTGACGAATCTAGGATTTTAGCATAGAGTATGCCTTCGAAAAAAAGTTCACGTACAATTTGGCAGATCTATTTTAGAAAATTCGGTAATAATTATAAATTTTGCAACACGATTCGGTAAATTCAAGAATTAAGTCAGAAACTATCCATTAAATTTAGTATAAAGAGTTCAAATATAGCCATGCATAAAAAAGGTATCCGAGACTTAAAATGCTATTTTTATTCGACCACATGTTCAACTGGATCAGGGGAACAATTAGAAGTAGCAGCAGCCACTGCCGCTTTCTTTTGTTTGTGCTTCTGAAAAAGAGATGCAAGATCCGAGTTCCTCTTTATAATAACTCCATAAATATTAAAAAACAGAATACTAAATAATTAAACAATATAGTATTCATAATATTAGGAGATCTATATGAAAGTACCCAATAATTTTGTAAAAGAGACGAAGAGGGTTTTTTATTTTTTTTAAGCAAAATAGCGAATCAAGGCGAGTAGACGACGAACCTCCGTGAGACCATGACTACCTGATAGTCTGGTTACTGCAACCGTTCAGGCGTGAGTCAGGCGGCGTGTTCGATGTTTCGCCGTCCGCTCCGTTGCCTCCGATAAGAACAGATTAGGGAAATTGGGAAAGACGAAAACTGAACCGTGCTCGTGGAGATTGCCTGTATTCGCTCCTTGCCTCCTTGCTCAGCCCAGCGATCACAAGTTAGCTGCCAGGCGGTGCTGGGTGCCGCGTGGAGCCGTCCGGCAGGAGGCGCCGCCTATTCTTTCCTCCTCCGTTGGAAAGCGATCCCATCTAGCTCAAGGACGGTTAAGAGAATCCTTCGTATACGTAGTGTTTTAGATTAGAAAATAATGGCTTTATTTTTTTCCTTTAAAAAAATAATGGCAAAGGTGGGTAATTTTTTGAAAAATAAAGTAGATCCAACGGTTACTGATTATCAAGTCTTTAGATTTGATGGCTAGATGTGTCTGATTAATGTGGGAATTTCTAGCATTTTATCTTTTTTCCTAACATGTTTGAGGAGAATTAACGTGGAGGCTTCGTTGGAGCCTCCAATTAGTAATTGTTTTTCCTTTAAAAAAATAATGGCAAAGGTGGGTAATTTTTTTAGAAAATAAAGTAGATCCAACGGTTACTGATTATCAAGTCTTTAGATTTGATGGCTAGATGTGTCTGATTAATGTGGGAATTTCTAGCATTTTATCTTTTTTCCTAGCACGTTTGAGGAGAATTAACGTGGAGGCTTCGTTGGAGCCTCCAATTAGTAATTGTAAGATGTACTACAGGCTTTGTTGTTAACCGTGTTAGTTGATTGCTAATAACATGTTGCCTTGGCAACTTGATTAGCTTAATATAATTGCTTGCAGCCAGCCGTTGACTAATGGCTGTGACAGTGACATGTCCAGGTTCTCTGGTTGAGATCTGAAAGCTCTGCAGGTTGTTGCCCAATGCATGAATCTGTAGCTTCGGTCCACTACAATTTTGACAATGAAATGAAATTCACGCACCGACAGGATCAGATAAACTAATAAGGCATCACTAACTAATACAGAGTATGAACCCGTATAAGCTAGCCTCCGACGGGTTGGTTCTTCAGCACAAAGTTCTTGGCAGCTGCGAGACTATTCTTGGTCGGTGAAGAACTCGAACAGATGGATACCCAACAAACGGTGCGTATGAACCCAGGAGAAGGAGAAACAAGCTACGCTCGTAACAACACACTTCAGGTGCGTCTTGTCGACTGAACATGTTTGTTAATACCAAATCTTAAGGTTAGAGGTTAACACCAAATCTTAACGTTAGTGGACTTAGAGGTCAATTAGCTGTTCTAGGTTCTCCTTTCCGAAATCAGTATTCATAATTCTTCCATTTTTATTTGATGGTCTTCAACGTAAAGTTGCTATTATTAAATATTTATGGTTTGGTTTCTTCACTGAGATGCTTGGGTTGGACTTTTGACACATGGGGATTTGGTATTACTAATGAATACAAATCTCATTTGGAATTCCCTGATTGTGAACAAACAGTTTAATTTCGACCAGTTCGTAAACTGCTTTAGACAGAACAAACAATTAACTTGCTCATTTTGATAAGCAAAAGATGGAACAGGAAAACTGACCAAGGTAACAACTCTATACAGAGTGCAGAGCAGATGAGAATGAAGCCAAAGATCAAAGAGGCCATCATGCAACTGTGTGGCAACTCCATACCCCTTCCCAAAAGCATGGTGATCGCGGACCTTGGCTGCTCCTGTGGCCCCAGCGCACTCACCTTGGTGTCTGCCGTTGTCGATGCCATTCATCACCAGTGTCTTGAAATCCAACAGCAACCGCCTGAGCTTAGCCTGCTCCTCAACGATCTTCCCAGCAATGATTTCAACTCTACAGTCAAGCACTTGGTAGCGTTCCAAGAAAGGAAAAACATTGACAGGGGTAAGGACGGTTTCTCACCATTTGTCATGACTAGTATTGTGCCTGGGTCTTTCTATGGAAGGCTGTTCACTACTGGATCCGTGCATCTTGTCCTCTCATCAAGTAGCTTGCACTGGCTTTCAAAGGTACCCACGTTTTTGTTCCTACATACTTAATCCAACTGTTCCCTTAGCAGGGTAGTATCAACTACTTTTATTTAAGCTTAATGTTCAAGATGCATTAACTGGTAGGTACCTGAAGACTTGCTGAAGAATGGCATTCCCATGTACCACAGCGATGAGCAACTATGGCGGAAAACACGGCCCGTTGTGCTTGATGCTTATGCCCGGCAATTCAGAAAGGACTTCCTTTTGTTCTTGGAGTGCAGGGCGCAGGAAATGGTTCCTGGAGGAAGGTTGATTGTTTCCTTGATTGGAACACAATCTCCGGCATCAGCTCAACAACCATTTGAGGTCATAGGCCCTATTTTAGACGACATGGCATCAAGGGTATGAAATTGCTGGCTTATATATGTATCCTAAAGGGTTTTGGCCCTCCATGTAGGAAATTCAATGTTTCATTATTCATGAGTTTCTTGCTGCAGGGTGCGCTCGATAAACAAAAATTGAATGCTTTCCACATACCATCATATGTACCGTCTGACAAAGAAGTAAAGGAGATAATAGAACAACAGGGATCTTTCTCCATTAATGAACTTCAGGTTCATGACAGTTTGGCTGGTGTGAACAAAGCAATGATCAGCCCCAAGATGATAGCGTACGAGCTTAGGGCTGTCTTTGAGCCACTAATACAAGACCATTTTGGGTCGTCCAGAGAGCTTATGGATGAATTTATAAGCACAGCAGAGAAGCTCATGAGTCGCAAAACGAACTTGCCAAGAATCCTTGCTCTTTCCCTTGAAAGGCAGAGTTGATCACTAATTGAGTGGTTTTCAATTTGTGTTGATTTGAAGATTTACTTATTATCTGGCTTCAAAAATTGACGGAGCTATATATTTATTTCTGTTGTTGTCACAAGTCTATACCTAATAATAAAGAGCCAAAATTTCTGCTCATCTGCCACCGAAATCTGTCCGCCACTTATACGACGTTAAAACGGAAAGCGATGGTATAGGACGTATAGAATAAAATAGCCACATATAGGCTGCCGTATTAGGGTAATTTTCTGGAGGCCCAAGAGACGTGGCCCATGCGGCATGCATGTCCGGAAGGTCTGATGGGTGAAAATTGAAATGCATGTCTGTTATTACGTGTCCCATGTTAATACAGCTGTGCGGTGAGCACAAAACTAACTATTCTTTCGCCATTTTAAAAAACTAATTAATAATTAAATTAAACAAATCGTGATGAATATTTTATTGTCTAATTAATAAATACATTTTCACAAAAAAATCTAAATAAATAAATAATAATATCTTTCCAACCTCATAGTCTAATTAAAATATGTTTGTACTCTCACTGTGGTTTGGAAAATTGAGAGAAATCTCCCATCACACTTATTAACGGCGGACGGACCAATTATTCTCTTATCGATATGATGGGAAATAATTTCTTAGACTCTAATCATATATTAGAATAACAGAATAACATGTCTTTTGGCACTAAAAACTCATTTTATTAAATATTTAAACGAAGCAACACATGTATTTAAATCTAAATATTTTTCTTTGCAACAAGAAAAAATGTTAGATACTATATTTAGATTTGATTAGTATTAAGTATAGATAAGAATACGAGATTAATAGGACATTATATTGTTGTCAACATTAATACAAGACTATGGATGTTATGGTCATCATAAAATAAACTATTTTCTTGCTTTATCTAAATACATGGATTTTGTTACGTATATAAATATACATAACTTTAAAATTAATTGAAAATATGATTTCAATCGTCGTTTGCTCCCGTCATAGCAACGCACGCGGGCATATTTGCTAGTGAATAATAAAAATACTTCATTACAGAGTAGGTTGTCAGTGAAAAATTGTGCCCTGTCGTTGGGAGTGCTGTGTGGTTAATGATCTTTTGTTACTGGGAGTGCCCCGATAGGCCCACCGTGCCCTACATGCTTGGCCGCGGCCCATGCCAAGCCGGGCGTCCTGAATGGCCATCTATCCCATCCCATGTTTAGATTCCTTACCCTACCGTCGTCATTCAAATTGTAGGTGTCGTTTATGAAGGCTTCTTAGAAGCTTGTTATTTTAACAAAGCACACATAGCAAAACATCTGTTCGATCTGCATTGCTGAGGCGGCCATCTTGTTGGATGTTTCCTTGCAGTGCTGACACTCGTTTGTTTTTTGGACGCCCGGCCTACACTTCCACGCTTGTGTAGATGGCCTGAGCAGAGGCCGAATAGCGCTGTAAATGAACAAGAGTGCACCTTCACCAAAGCAGATCTTCCCTGTTTTTTTTCGTATAACTGCGCACAAGGAAATAAAGCCTGAACCTCCTTATTATAAAACCAAATCCACAAGAGTACATTGTGTTAGCAGTAGAGACCGGCTTTTATGCACAGACTAACCTGAAGTAACTGGAGACGTTGAATTACACACCCTAAATGGGCTGCCAATACAGTGACACCCTCTTCTATCTGAGTATTTTCCTTTGTAACCTCCGGTCATAAGATCCCGGCGTCGAGACTGTTTTCCTGTACCAAAAGCATAGCAGATACTATATAACGCGATCTACATTGCTGAGAATTTTAAATTTGCAGAATGGAAAGAACTGCTTTTTCATCGTGTAGTACAGAATCAATGTGCTGGCCAGCGGCACTGTTGGAGGAAACCAACTCAAACGGGAACCCAAAAGGCAAAGCTATTACGATTGTTTCAGAACCCTCATACGTTGCAGGTCAAATTTCATTATAGGTGCTCATGAGACAGATAGATTGTACACCGTAGCGCAAGCATAGCTGGCTTGAACGGATTTGAAATATAACGGTAATAACGGTTCCCTCGATCAGCGTCACCAACACCAGTACACTGGGTAGCTTGGATACAACCCTTTGTGGCTAATTTTTATTAGGTCGGAACGGGACACCACATGCAAATACGGTGGTGCAAAATAATGTTACACAAAAGATGGTGTACACACCTAAACCTGAGGTCAATCGAGGCTGTGGCACCTGGCAACATAGATGCCATCCTCTTCTACCTGAGTAATTTTATACACACTCGGACCTGAAATTAGTAGAGGCTTTGAACCTGTACCAAAAGCATGGCAGATATTATATAATGCGGACTACATTGCTGAGAATTTACAACCTGCAGAATGGAAGGAACTACTTTTTCATCGAGTAGTACAGAACCACCGTGCTGTATAGCAGCACTGTTGGAGGAAATGAACTCAAACGGGAAACGAAAAGGCAAAGATATTACAATCGTTTCACAACTCTCATGTGTTGCAGTTCAAAATTCATTATATCAGACAGATAGGATGTACACCGTAGCGTAAGCATCGGTGGCTTGAATGGATTTCAAATATAACGGTAATAATGGTTCCCTCGATCAGCATGCCCAGCACCAGTATATTGGGCAGATTGAATACACCCCTCGTGACTCCTTTTCATTAGATCGGAAAGGAACACCACATGCTAATACAGTGATGCAAAATAACGTTAGAGAAAAGATGGTCTACACACCTAAACCTGAGGTCAATCGAGGCTGTGACGCTTGGCAATCTAGATGCCATCCTCTTCTATCCGAGTAATTTTATACACACGCGGACCTGAAATCAATAGAGGGTTTGAATTAGACACCCAGCAACGACTGGTAACATAGATAACAGCCTCTTCTACCAGAGTGTTTGTCCTCTCAACCTCAGGCCCCATGATCCCACCATCGACGCTCTTTCGTTGATGGAAACTACGCCGATGCAAAACAGCGCTATGGAAAAGCTGATTTACACACCTGAATATGAAATCAATGCACCCTTTCAAGTAGACAACCTGCACCCGATTGTAACATAGGCACCACCTGTAACACCCCTGGTGTTATTTCCACTAAAACTTGACATGTCATCATGATCATTGCAAAGCATCCATGTTTAGCCCACCATGTGTTGCATTGAACTAAAATAAGTTTATTTTATGCTTGGTTGTAATGTCGGTCGAAAAGACGCGGGAGGAAGCAGATTCCGGAAACTATCCCCCTTGCCGGAAACCCTAATTCCAAACCCTAGTTTGTCCCCTTTTAATTTATTAAAAATTTATCAAGATTTTGGGTATGGTCATTAAAGCATTTTTGTAGGGTTTTCAAAACTAAACAAAGTTGGTATGTTGAGTTTTTAAAGTTTAGTTCAAAATTTTAAAGTAATTTTGAATTTCATTCAAACCCTAATTGCCCCCTTTTCTATATTTCAAAATTTAAGCAAAATTTGAGAAAACTTTCAAAAGTTAGTTTGTAGATCTTGTTGAGAGGAACAAAAGTCATGTACAAAGTTTTTCAAGTTGTTACATGATTTTAAAAGTAATTTTGAATTCAAATTTCAAAATTTTGAACTGCATTTCAAAAAGTCATATTTCTAGGCAGATTTTGAAAATGGTCCAATTATGAAATTTGTAGATCTTGAAAAATTAAGGGGGTCACTTTTTGGAAATTTTTGAGTTCAGTTCAAATTTTTGGAGTAATTTGAAAAGTTCAGATTAGGGTTTGATTTGAGGGGGGATGAACAGTACCCGATCTCTCACCGGCTGCCACCGCCGGCGTCAAGGTTCGCGCCCGCCGTCCACCGCCCAAATTCCAGCGTCCGCGCCGCGGACCTTCGCGGCGTCCCCCTGGTCACCTGTCCAACCTCCCCATGCCTATAAATAGGCCGACGTCGCCGCCGTTTTCCCTTTTTCCGAAAACCGCCGCCGCCGAACCGCCGTCACCCGCCGCCGTCGTTCGTCGCCGTCGAGCCACCTTTCACTCAACCATCTACCCCATCCTCTTCGCAACTTCCTAACCTTCCTCGGGAGCCCGGCCGCAACCCACCTCGCCACCGGAATCGCCGCCGCGACCCCGTCTTCCTCGCCGCCGGCCGCAGCGTCTGCCGCCGCAAGCTTCGCCGTCGTCGCCATCTTTGCTCTTGTGAGCTTTCTGTCGGTTTTTCTTCACAAACCGACTCATTTTGGTGTCGTGGTCGTGATCGACCTCTCCTTTTCTCAGCCGACGCCTTGCACCACCGGAACGTCGCCGCCGCCGTCGAGCCGCCATCGCCGCCGTCGACCTATCTCCGTCGTCCCCGTCGTCCTAGGTTCCTAGGTTCCTGGTGAGCTCCTAGTCGCCCTCCTCCTCTCCGTTTTCCCTTTTGCCCATCACCGGCGCCGAACACGGCCGCGCCACCGCGCTGGTGAGCGCGCACACCGCCGCCGGTGAGCACGCCGGCCCGCACGCGTGAACGATGTCGGGCCGACAATTGTTCACACTAAGGCCGGCCCAATTGTTCCACCGGGGCCGGTCCGATCTTCGTTCATGATGAACCGTGAACAGTAATCGGGCCACGCACGATAACAGGCCGAATTCAGCCCAAAACCCATTTTTCATTTATCAAATGTTTTATTCAATTTCATTTATTTGAATAGTATCTCGATTTTCCAAATTTTGTATAAATTCAAATACTAGCTCAAAAATTCTCAAAATTTTTGTGTAGCCTTCCCATGGGTATGTCTATCCATGAAAAATTTGAAACTTGAATTTTGAATACTTTTGGCATGATTTAAAAATACAAAATTTAATTGAAAAATGCATCTTCCTTGATTTTTATTAATTATTTTATTTATCCAAAAATCATGAAAATTGTTTTGGTACTGTTTTATGACATGATCTACCTGTACAAAATTTTTGAGTTTGTTTTGAGAAAGTTAAAATATTTATTATTTCATGCCCTATTATTTCATGTGTAAAACAAATGATTTTATGTTTTATAACTTAGGGTTTTGGGTAGATTTTGGATTGTTTTGTGAACCCTAAACCATGCCTTTATCAAGTGGTCCTTGAGAACTCCTTAGGCAATGGTGATGATATCTCGTAGAGTAGTTCAACAAGTTGGTTTTGTTGGGTTGCAACTTTATCGTGAAGGAAAGTTGTACTAAAAACGTTTATCGTTTTATGCACTCTCGCGCGCGCATCATGTTTATATGCATGGCATCATGTTAAGCATCAACTGTTCTTTTCGTATAGTGAACGAAGGAGATCGTGAAGTTGTTGATCGGGCCTCGAAGAAGGTTATCTTGTTGATTCGAGTTCCGATTATCGCGATCCGTCGTTCGAGTCAAGTTACTTCACCGATCAAGGCAAGCCCCGGTTCATTTAAACATTTCCTTGTGTTTTACAAAGCTTTATATCACCTTTGCTTTATGCTTTGCATTAGGTGATAGGAGTTGAGTGACAACCTAATTGATGCATTACCATTCCTTGTTTATTTCGATATCTACCTTGATAACCTTGTTTTGCTAAAATGCTAGAATGCTTAGCCTTGGCTATATTAGTTAGACTTTTGAGTCAAAATGTGATAAGTCCCTTATGATAGCCCGAAGAGGCATTTGATGAGAAAGGATGCTATATGATGAAACCATACTGGGATATGGTAGTGAAGTTGAGACCGGTCGGGTAATTTGCACTGAGAATGGAGTCTCAGTGTAGTATTTCCGGCTTGTCGATTAAGGACCGTTCGTTGTAAGCAATGTGGACCGAGACTATGGAACGCAATCTGCGCCTGAGGTCGTTGGACCAATGGCACGTCTGTCATGGGTGTCATCCCATCACAGTCGACCCTAGTTCCGGACACATACTCCGGTAAGCCCCGATCTTGGGGGTGTCAAATCGGAAACGCATAAACCGCGACCGGGAGTGGAGAGATGGCGGGAGTACATGTTACCCTCGTGGGTTAAAGTCCCGGATTGGAGGTGTACGGTATTCTCGGGTGGCGTAGGACGCGGTTCCGTTTTGAGTATCCAGGAAAGGGTTGATATATGCAAGCTTAAGTGCTACATATGTCGTGTGGAAAGAACTCCCCACCGGGTTAATCGATTTCGAAATCGCCGTGCTTCTCGGATATGGAGACTTGGTTTCCCCTTACATCGTAGTTTAATTATGGAACAATGAAGAGATGGAATAAGTGATGGAACTTCTACAAGTGTTTGCTATAGTGTAAGATCACCTAGAATAGGTGAGATACTAAATTGAGATTAAAACATGGAAAGTAAGGATTCACTATTAGTAAGCTTTTTCTCAAAAAAGAGTCCTTGCTTCTTGCTAAGCCTTACCTTGATTCCTATTAGACCAGGCATTCCCGAGTCTTCTCCTATTTTCTTTAGTCGGGTAAGTCTTGTTGAGTACTCCCGCACTCGGGGTTTGTTGACCCATGTTGCGGGACCGGGAGGTCATGTTTGCACCGGACCGTCTTTGCATGACGATTCATCGAGAAGAGAGTGATGAGGAGTGAGTAGTGAAACCCGTGGGCGTGGTCTAGTAGTATTATTTGTGTAATAAACTTTCCGCTACTCCTACTCTATATTGTAAAACTTGTTTTAAAAAGATATGGTTGTAAAAGTATTGTAATATAAATCTTCCGCTGTTTACTCGACTATGTATGAAATTTGTTGTAATACTTTGCAATGACCTCGTAACGGATCCCGGTTGGAATAGTTAATAGTGCTTTTCAGGTTATAGGTGCACATATGTGACTATTAAAGGTTGTTGAACCGATAATTAGTACATGTGGGCCCCTGTAATTTGAAGGTTACATTACACCGGCATCGAGCCGCCGTTACCGTGTTCTTTGTAGCATTACTTTTTAAAACTTCAAAATGATTTGGGTCAAACTAATTTTATTCTTAGTTTGGTCCAAATTGCTTATTCTCTTATCTTAATCTATTGAAAAACTTTCTTATCCAATTTCAAAAGTATATAAGTGGAGTAGCATTATATAAAGCCCTACTTATAAAATCTTTAATGCAAAAAGTTTTATTGATTGTTACGTAGGTTCGATTCATGCATCATGTTTAAATCAATTGTTAATATTACCTTCCCCTTTAATGTGGTTTGGGTTAAGTAATATCAATCCCGTTCTTGCTAAACCTTTAGATCCTCCTACCCGAGCACGGGTAATCTGATCTTAACTATTCTACAGGATGGCCCGTACCAAATTGACCCCTAGGAAGAAGACAGGACCAAAGGGCGTCCCGCATCACCAGCTTGCGGCAAGGAATGATCCTGAAGCAAGCACTAGTCATGTCAACACTCATGAAGGAAGCAGTAGCAAGACCAAGGAAGATCTTCAAAAAGAAATCGAGCGCCTGACCAGGGACTTGGATGAAGCTGCTAGAGATAGGCTCCGTGATGGAATTAAAATTGGAAGACTGCAAGTTGAGTTGAACCGAAGTGCTCAAAAACATGGGGAATGTAGTCAAGCACTGATTGAGACGGTCCACGAGAAGATAACACTCCAACATCAGTGTGACCATCTCATTCAAGACAATCATCAACTGGTGGCTTATGCAATTCAGTTGGAAGCTCAAGAGGTCAATCTGAACATGCAAATTCATCATATGAACAATCTTCTCAACCCAAATCATCAACCTCAGGCAGTACAAGAGGATTTGGGTGAAGTAATCCAAGAGGATATGGAAGTAGAAGAAAATCCAGAAGAAGCGGAACCTCACGTTAGTGATAACGAGTCAGAGAATGACCCATAAAGTAGGAATGAGGTTTTTTGTAGAATATGTAATATAGTTTTGTTTAATAGTAAGCTACTTAGATAAGCCCGGGATAGATGTAGGCTGGAACTCCTGTTTGAAGAATAAGTGATATGTGTTGTTTTTGTTTGTTTTTCTTTTGAAGTTCAATAAATCTGGTTGGGTGTTATATAGTTTTGTTTTAATAACAGATGTCGCACAACAACAGCGCCAGCTCTCAGAATAGGGGTGACCTTCCAAACCCTCCACCAGTCCCAACAAACCTGACTGATGCCATTGCGGCTCTGGTTCAAGCTACTACTGAGAACTCTCGTCTGATACGAGAAGTAGCTCAGAGTCAGAACAATCGTCGTGACCACAAGGGTCGAGATGATGAAGAAGATGAAACTTCTTATCCAAAGTTCACCGGCACAAAACCTCCAATCTTTAGTAGAGCTGATGAGCCATTAGAGGCAAATGATTGGCTTCGTGCTATGGAGGAAAAGTTTGAGTTGATGACTTGTACGGATCATCAGAAGCCCCTCTTTGCTGCACAACAGCTTCGGAATACTGCCGGAGCTTGGTGGAATAATTTCAAAGCTGAGCAGCCTGCTGGACACCAAATCACCTGGGATGAATTCAAGCATGCCTTTCGTGCTCATTTCATTCCAGCAGGGGTTATGGCCAAGAAGCTAGATGAGTTCTTAGCTTTAAAGCAAGGAGAAGACTCGGTACTTCAGTATGTGGGCAAGTTTAATCACCTGTCACAGTATGCCACAGAACTTGTGAATTCAGATGGAAAGAAGAAGGAGTGGTTCATCCGAGGCCTTCATCCAAAGCTTCATGCCATGATGAATATCCGTGACACAGACTCTTATCATGATGTGGTAAATATGGCCATATCATGTGAAGAAAAGAATCGTGTTCTTATGGAATACGAGCATAAGGAAGACAAGAAAAAGAAAAATTTCTCCTCTGGATATTCTGGTGGCAAATCAAAGCGTCAGAAAGTGATTTACCATCCTGTGAATCATTTTCGTCCTTCTTATCGTCCACCACCACAGTTCCAACCTAGACAGCAGTCATTTGTTCGACCTGCTGCAGCTTTTCCCTATCCACATCAGCCGAATGCCCCTGTCATTCGCAATCCTCCTCCACAAAGCCATACACCCATTTGCTATAACTGTGGAAAACCTGGACATTATTCTCGAGAATGCCCCAATCCTCGAAAGTATAACCCAGGTTATCAGGTCTCTTCTGGAAGTTAGCCGCAACCACAGAACAAGAATAATACCCAGAAAGATCAGAAGGGAAAGGGGGAAAAGAGAACCGGAAAAGTATACTACACCAATGTGGAGGACATTCCTGCGGGGGAACCAATTATGATGGGTATGTTCCCTGTCGCCAAACATCCTGCAGTAATATTATTTGATTCTGGTGCATCGCATACATTCATCAGTAAAACATTTGTGGAGAAAAATGCGATAGCCATTGGGAAAATGAAGGATGAGTTCATTATACACTCACCCGGGGGACGTATGAGTACTAAAGAAGTGGCATATCAGATCCCCATAACATTAGGTGGATATGATTTCCCCACCAATATGATAGTTCTTAAGGATCAAGATATAGACGTGATCCTTGGTATGAACTGGCTGTACCAATACGGTACTATTATAGATACCATCAATAGAACTGTCAAAGTAAAGTTACCTGAGAAAAATTCCGAACTCCTTATTCAACTTCCAATTGTCAAGAGGGCAGTTGAAAAAGTATGTGCAACTTGTGTTAAGGAGATTAAAGACATCCCAGTAGTATGTGAGTTTCCGGATGTATTTCCAGATGATTTGCCTGGACTACCACCGGAAAGAGATGTTCAATTCAGTATAGAATTGAAACCGGGAACTGCTCCCATCTCTCGAAGAGCTTATAGAATGGCACCAAAAGAGTTGGCCGAAATGAAAACTTCGCCACAAGGGTTATTAGAAAAAGGGTTTATTAGACCAAGTTCTTCACCTTGGGGATGTCCAAATTTTTTTGAAGAAGAAGGATCGAACTTTGAGGATGTGTATAGATTATCGTCCCCTTAATGAAGTGACGATCAAAAACAAGTATCCTCTGCCCCGGATTGATTTACTTTTTGATCAATTAGCCGGAGCCAAAGTCTTTTCCAAGATTGATGTGAGATCGGGGTATCATCAAATCAGGATTAAACCTGAGGATATTCCAAAGACCGCATTCACCACAAGATACGGTCTTTATGAATATTTGGTTATGTCCTTTGGTTTAACAAACGCCCCGGCTCATTTCATGTATTTGATGAACACAGTGTTTATGTCAGAACTGGATAAGTTCGTGGTGGTGTTTATTGATGATATTCTTGTTTATTCCAAAAATGAAGAAGAGCATGCCGAGCATCTCAGAATAGTTTTAAAACGATTGAGGGATCATCACCTTTATGCTAAATTTAGCAAGTGTGCCTTCTGGCTGAAAGAAGTACAATTCCTAGGTCATGTGCTATCATCTGAAGGAGTTGCCGTTGACCCGAGCAAAGTAAAAGATATCCTCAACTGGAAACCACCAACGACTGTTCATGAGGTTCGTAGTTTCCTTGGAATGGCAGGATATTACCGTCGATTCATTCCTGATTTTTCAAGAGTGTCAAAGCCTATCACGGAGTTGTTGAAGAATCAGACCAAGTTTGTATGGTCACCAGAGTGTGAGCATGCTTTTCAGACTTTGAAGAAAGCACTAACCACTGCCCCAGTCTTAGCCCAACCGGATATTGAGAAACCATTTGACGTCTTTTGTGACGCATCTGGTATTGGTATTGGTTGTGTGTTAATGCAAGAAGGCAAAGTTATCGCCTATGCATCACGCCAACTAAAACGCCATGAAGAGCATTATCCAACTCATGATTTAGAACTAGCAGCAGTGGTTCATGCTCTAAAAATCTGGCGTCATTATCTGTTGGGTAATACTTGTCATGTATATACAGACCATAAAAGTCTGAAATATATCTTTACCCAATCAGACTTGAATATGCGCCAGAGAAGATGGCTAGAATTAATCAAGGACTACGACATAGAAGTGCATTACCATCCTGGAAAGGCAAATGTTGTTGCCGATGCACTCAGTCGGAATCCTCAGTGTAATTGTCTTATAGCTAGCATAAGGGATAGAACTCTATGTCAGGAACTGGAGAAACTGAATATAGGAATTGTTGAGCATGGTATGGTAACCAATGCCACAAAAGAGAATCAACTATCAAGAATCAGATTATTGATGCTCGAGAAGATCGAGAAAAGGCATAGCACATATCAAAGAAAAAGTTAGAAATGGGAAACCCACTAGTTTCAGAATTGATGAGTCAGATGTGCTATGGTTTAAAGATCGATTAGTGGTACCAAAGAGTCCTGAATTACGTCAACAAATCCTGGATGAGGCTCATTTAACCAGATATTCTATTCATCCCGGAAGTACCAAGATGTATCAGGATTTGAAACAGAGATTTTGGTGGACAAAAATGAAGATTGAGATCGCCCGATATGTAGCCGAGTGTGACACTTGTCAGCGAGTAAAAGCTGTGCACATGAAAGCTGCAGGGCAATTGCATCCTTTGCCTGTCCCTTCTTGGAAGTGGGAAGAAATCAGTATGGATTTTATTGTTGGGTTACCCCGAACATCGAAAGGGTTCAATTCTATCTGGGTTATAGTTGATCGACTTACCAAAATAGCCCATTTTCTACCAGTGCATGATAGGTATAAGGCAATAGATTATGCCAAGCTATATGTCCATCGAATTTTCAGTCTACATGGGGTACCAAGACACATTGTAACAGACCGAGGTTCTCCGTTTATGTCCAAATTCTGGAAGCAGATGCAAAAGTCCCTTGGTACTAAACTGAATCATAGTTCGGGTTATCATCCCCAGACAGCAGGACAGACAGAAAGAGTCAATCAGATTCTAGAAGATATGTTGAGAGCATATGTTCTCAATTATTCTGAAAAGTGGGATGAATGTTTACCATTAGCAGAGTTTGCCTATAATAACAGTTATCAAGAAAGTATCCAAATGGCACCGTTTGAAGCTCTGTATGGTCGCAGATGTAGAACCCCACTGCATTGGTCAGAACCTGGAGAAAGATGGTTCTACGGAGTAGATCTAGTAAAGGAAGCTGAAGAAAAAGTGAGATTTGTACAAGCCAAATTAAAGGAAGCACAATCTCGACAAAAGAGTTATGCCGATAAGAGGCGTAGATTCTTGGAATTTGAAGTAGGAAATTATGTATACTTGAAAGTGTCACCCATGAAAGGGGTGAATCGTTTTGGAATTAAAGGTAAACTGGCACCTCGATACATTGGTCCATTCCAAGTTTTAGAAAAACAGGGACCAGTTGCCTATCGACTCAGATTACCAGAAAGACTATCAGCAGTGCATGATGTTTTTCATGTATCTCAATTGAAGAAATGCCTACGAGTACCCGATCAAGTGGTTAATTTTGAAGACGTCACATTGGAACCAGATCTGACCTACTCGAATATCCTATTCGGATCTTAGACCAAAAAGCTCGAGTCACTTTCGAAGCGTAACCATCAAATGGTACAAGATCCAATGGAATCAACACTCGGAAGAAGAAGCTACTTGGGAATCGGAAGACTTCCTAACGGAAAACTTTCCCAAATTTCCACTTTCTTAATCCTTGTAAATGTAAGACCCCTTCTTGTTTTATGAAATAGTTAGAGATGTGTTTGCTTGACACATTTCCTTTGCCGTTACTAAACCCTAGGCTTTAAATCTCGGGACGAGATTTCTTTAAGGGGAAGGGTCAGAACACCCCTGGTGTTATTTCCACTAAAACTTGACATGTCATCATGATCATTGCAAAGCATCCATGTTTAGCCCACCATGTGTTGCATTGAACTAAAATAAGTTTATTTTATGCTTGGTTGTAATGTCGGTCAAAAAAGACGCGGGAGGAAGCGGATTCCTAAAACTATCCCCCTTGCTTTGAAACCCCTAATTCCAAACCCTAGTTTGTCCCCTTTTAATTTATTAAAAATTTATCAAGATTTTGGGTATGGTCATTAAAGCATTTTTGTAGGGTTTTCAAAACTAAACAAAGTTGGTATGTTGAGTTTTTAAAGTTTAGTTCAAAATTTTAAAGTAATTTTGAATTTCATTCAAACCCTAATTGCCCCCTTTTCTATATTTCAAAATTTAAGCAAAATTTGAGAAAACTTTCAAAAGTTAGTTTGTAGATCTTGTTGAGAGGAACAAAAGTCATGTACAAAGTTTTTCAAGTTGTTACATGATTTTAAAAGTAATTTTGAATTCAAATTTCAAAATTTTGAACTGCATTTCAAAAAGTCATATTTCTAGGCAGATTTTGAAAATGGTCCAATTATGAAATTTGTAGATCTTGAAAAAATTAAGGGGGGTCACTTTTTGGAAATTTTTGAGTTCAGTTCAAATTTTTGGAGTAATTTGAAAAGTTCAGATTAGGGTTTGATTTGAGGGGGGATGAACAAGTACCCGATCTCTCACGGCCGCCACCGCCGGCGTCAAGGTTCGCGCCGCCGTCCACCCACCGCCGCGCCTTCCAGCGTCCAGCCCGCGAGGACCTTCGCGACGTCCCCGGTCACCTGTCCAACCTCCCCATGCCTATAAATAGGCCGACGTTGCCGCCGTTTTCCTTTTTTTTCGAAAACCGCCGCCGCCGGAATCGCGCCGTCACCCGCCGCCGTCGTTCGTCGCCGTCGAGCCACCTTTCACTCAACCATCTACCCCATCCTCTTCGCAACTTCCTAACCTTCCTCGGGAGCCCGGCCGCAACCCACCTCGCCACCGGAATCGCCGCCGCGACCCGTCTTCCTCGCTGCCGGCCGCGTGCCGCCGCCGCAAGCTCGCCGTCGTCGCCATCTTTGCTCCGGTGAGCTTTACGTCGGTTTTTCTTCACAAACCGACTCATTTTGGTGTCGTGGTCGTGATCGACCTCTCCTTTTTCTCTCAGCCGACGCCTTGCACCACCGGAACGTCGCCGTCTTGCTTCGCCATCGCCGCCGTCGACCTATCTCCGTCGCGTCCCCCGTCCAAACCGAGTCGCGTCCTAGGTTCCCCCGGTGAGCTCCTAGTCGCCCTCCTCCTCTCCGTTTTCCCTTTTGCCCATCACCGGCGCCGGAACACGGCCGCGCCACCGCGCGCGGTGAGCGCGCACACCGCCGCCGGTGAGAGCACGCGCGCGGGCACGAACGCGATGTCGGGCCGCACACTTTCACACCGGGCCGGCCCAATATTGTTCCACCAGGGCCGGTCCGATACTGTTCATGATGAACCGTGAACAGTAACTGGGCCACGCACAGTAACAGGCCGAATTCAGCCCAAAACCCATTTTTCATTTATCAAATGTTTTATTTAATTTCATTTATTTGAATAGTGTCTGATTTTCCAAATTTTGTATAAATTCAAATACTAGCTCAAAAATTCTCAAAATTTTTGTGTAGCCTTCCCATGGGTATGTCTATCCATGAAAAATTTGAAACTTGAATTTTGAATACTTTTGGCATGATTTAAAAATACAAAATTTAATTGAAAAATGCATCTTCCTTGATTTTTATTAATTATTTTATTTATCCAAAAATCATGAAAATTGTTTTGGTACTGTTTTATGACATGATCTACCTGTACAAAATTTTTGAGTTTGTTTTGAGAAAGTTAAAATATTTATTATTTCATGCCCTATTATTTCATGTGTAAAACAAATGATTTTATGTTTTATAACTTAGGGTTTTGGGTAGATTTTGGATTGTTTTGTGAACCCTAAACCATGCCTTTATCAAGTGGTCCTTGAGAACTCCTTAGGCAATGGTGATGATATCTCGTAGAGTAGTTCAACAAGTTGGTTTTGTTGGGTTGCAACTTTATCGTGAAGGAAAGTTGTACTAAAACGTTTATCGTTTTATGCACTCTCGCGCGCATCATGTTTATATGCATGGCATCATGTTAAGCATCAACTGTTCTTTCGTATAGTGAACGAAGGAGATCGTGAAGTTGTTGATCAGGCCTCAGAAGAAGGTTATCTTGTTGATTCGAGTTCCGATTATCGCGATCCGTCGTTCGAGTCAAGTTACTTCACCGATCAAGGCAAGCCCCGGTTCATTTAAACATTTCCTTGTGTTTTACAAAGCTTTATATCACCTTTGCTTTATGCTTTGCATTAGGTGATAGGAGTTGAGTGACAACCTAATTGATGCATTACCATTCCTTGTTTATTTCGATATCTACCTTGATAACCTGTTTTGCTAAAATGCTAGAATGCTTAGCCTGGCTATATTAGTTAGACTTTTGAGTCAAAATGTGATAAGTCCCTTATGATAGCCCGAAGAGGCATTTGATGAGAAAGGATGCTATATGATGAAACCATACTGGGATATGGTAGTGAAGTTGAGACCGGTCGGGTAATTTGCACTGAGAATGGAGTCTCAGTGTAGTATTTCCGGCTTGTCGATTAAGGACCGTTCGTTGTAAGCAATGTGGACCGAGACTATGGAACGCAATCTGCGCCTGAGGTCGTTGGACCAATGGCACGTCTGTCATGGGTGTCATCCCATCACAGTCGACCCTAGTTCCGGACACATACTCCGGTAAGCCTGATCTTGGGGGTGTCAAATCGGAAACGTACAACCGCGCACTGGGAGTGGAGAGATGGCGGGAGTACATGTTACCCTCGTGGGTTAAAGTCCCGGATTGGAGGTGTACGGTATTCTCGGGTGGCGTGGGGCCGCGGTTCCGTTTTTGAGTATCCAGGAAAGGGTTGATATATGCAAGCTTAAGTGCTACATATGTCGTGTGGAAAGAACTCCCCAGCTGGGTTAATCGATTTCGAAATCGCCGTGCTTCTCGGATATGGAGACTTGGTTTCCCCTTACATCGTAGTTTAATTATGGAACAATGAAGAGATGGAATAAGTGATGGAACTTCTACAAGTGTTTGCTATAGTGTAAGATCACCTAGAATAGGTGAGATACTAAATTGAGATTAAAACATGGAAAGTAAGGATTCACTATTAGTAAGCTTTTCTGCAAAAAGAGTCCTTGCTTCTTGCTAAGCCTTACCTTGATTCCTATTAGACCAGCATTCCTGAGTCTTCTCCTATTTTCTTTAGTCGGGTAAGTCTTGTTGAGTACTCCCGTACTCAGGGTTTGTTGACCCATGTTGCAGGACCAGGAGGTCATGTTTGCACCGGACCGTGCTGCATGACGATTCATCAGGAAGAGAGTGATGAGGAGTGAGTAGTGAAACCCGTGGGCAGGGTCTAGTAGTATTATTTGTGTAATAAACTTTCCGCTACTCCTACTCTATATTGTAAAACTTGTTTTAAAAGATATGGTTGTAAAAGTATTGTAATATAAATCTTCCGCTGTTTACTCTGACTATGTATGAAATTTGTTGTAATACTGCAATGACCTCGTAACGGATCCTGGTTGGAATAGTTAATAGTGCTTTTCAGGTTATAGGTGCACATATGTGACTATTAAAGGTTGTTGAACCGATAATTAGTACATGTGGGCCCTATAATTTGGAAGGTTCTGTTACACCACCGTCCTCTAATTGAGTGTTTGTGTGTTCAACCTTATCCTGTACAATCCCGTCTGGATGCTATTTCCTTGCAACAAAAGCATGGTAGATATTATATGGTGTGACTTACACTGATGTAAACAGAAACGTTATAGAACGAAAGGAACTAACATTTCATCGAGCAGCACAAGACCAACGTGCTGTACCAGCGCATTGTAGGTACCACGGCACAACAGGCACTTTCAATGGACGCCTTCACAGATATGGAGAAAGTGCAATAGGGCGCATGGTATCTGCGTCACTGTAGAGAAGGAAGGGAAAAAAAATGCTGGCGAAAAGAAGGGAAAAAAATTGAACGGATGACATGCCTACTATGCTGCAATTTATATTCCATTATGGGTGCCTGCCAGATCGATATGCTGTGCATGGGAAAGTAAAAATATGTGCACTGAAGTGATTCGAAGCATGCATTTCTCTGTATGTCCTTATTTTTTTTTGCCACCCTGTGGGCCAACACAGACGCACATTATTACACAGTATTCACCACATGAATTACAATCAAACAATAAGACTCAACGAACAGACTTCTTTCATAAGGCACTCGGACTCGAAAACCTGCTCCTCACTGTCCCTGGCAATAGCACGTAGAATTCCTACTGCTCTAACAGCGACAGAGACAGCTGCAGCGGCAAGGTTTCATTTTACAACAACCGTATGGGAGCTGTAGTCTTCTACAACAAATCCATACATCTTCTGGAGGAAAACAATCGCCTGGAAAGCAGCCTGCTCATATCCAGAGACTGTAAAATCATCTCCAGTCGACCAAAAAAAAAACGTGCGACATGGATCGATCGGTGCATCAGAAGGCAGCGTAACTTCGATGCCATAAATAGGCGAACCATCTCCAGCCATTTCAAACACCACGGAAGCGTAGGCCAGGCCGCAATGGGACACCACTTTTTGCAACAGTGACAGGAAGGAGGTTTGCACAAAGGGAATGGATTGCGTCATAAGCTCTGATGTAAACGTAAACTATGCTTAAGAAAACAGTTAATTTTTAAAACAGGCCCAAAGCAACCGGGACAATATGCAAAATAGACAAAGCACAAAATCCAAAGGTCAGCAAGATCCATCAGTCGACAAGAATAAGCGGAGGTGCAGTGACGCTGTACCATACTCACGCGCAAGCGGAAGGGCCGTTCTAGGGTCGCCACGCACAGATCCAGCTGAGGTCGCTTAGATCCCACCCGGCGCCGCTCCAGAGGTTACATAAATCTAACAAAATAAGAGCGCAACCACCAGATGTAAGACACAGTACGAGGAGGAAAAACCTAGGCCGCCATGGCTTACCTTTCAGACGAAGTATGAGAAGAGCAAAACAGCGGCGTGGACGCAGGCACTGCGCTTCCCTTTACCGAAGGCGCATCTCTCCGCGGGGAAATCTAACAAAACAAGAAGGAAATCACCAGATGTAAGAAACAGTACGACGGGCGAAAACCTAAGCCGCCATGGCTTACCTTTGAGAGCAAGGATGAGGAGAGGCAAACGGAGGCGTGGGGAGCCAGACAGCTTAAAGCAGTTCCATGGGACCAGCTGTGCACCGTCCGCAAGGCACCGGCTACAACCATTATTATGGTCCGTACCACGATCGACGGAAGTGTCTCCATGCCGGGGCCCCATGGCTGGAGACCAATGGAAACTCGACAACGCTCGAAAACTTTATGACCAAATGGTGCCATACGTGGGACCGGTGCGCTGGGCCGGGAGGATTGGGCCCACCGACTCGATGACCGCCAACGCCCGTGGTGCGCCGCAAACGGAGCCGACGCGCCCGCCCCCCCAGATCAATGGGCGCGTCTTGGGCGGCGCTGAACGGAGCCGACGCTACGGCCGCGGCCTGCGCTGGGCCAGGAGGATTGGGCCCGCCCACTTTCGATGGCCGCCAGCGGCCGTGGGCGGGCGGGCAACGGTGCCGACGCTGTCCCACCGGCGGGCGCGCGCGGGCCCGGCGAATTGGGCCCGCCCACTCGCTGACCGCCAACGGGCCGTGGGGGCGGCGGGGAGCGGAGGCCCGCCCACCCCGGCAGCGCGGGGCCAGCAGATTGGGCCCGCCCACTCAGTGGCCGGCCGGCGTCCGCGGGTGTGCGCGGCGAGTGCGGAGACGGCGAGGACGCGCGCGGGAGGGCGCGACGCAAAACGCGCGCCGAACGGAATTTCGCCTCCTTGGTCGCGAGTCGGGCGTGTCGGGGGCGGGGCGCAAGAACGCGCGCGTGGGGGGGCTGGACGGGATTCCGCCGGACTCCGGGGCGGGGGCGTCGTCGGCGGCCAGCGGGACGCGGGCGGGCGCGGCGCGGACCCCACCGGCCGGGCGGGGCCGGGCCCACGGGCGAAGGCCCGCTGCGCCCGCCGATCTGCGGCATCCGACGGCCGGGAGCTCACGGGCGACGTGGATAGCCTCGGGCGCGCGCGAGTCCCGGGGTTCTCTTATTCTCGAGATTAAATATAGTTAAATAGAGAAACTAATTGCACAATTTGACCGAAAAATGCGAGACAAATCTTTTAAGCCTAGTTAGTCTATAGTTGGACAATAATTAACAAATACAAACGAAAAGTGCTACAAATGGGCCCGAACCCAAAATATTTCACCAACTAAACACCCTAGCCGTCGGTCTTGATCGATCCATGCATCCCTAAGGATGTGACGCATAGCTGTCGGTCTTGAGCAATCCATGCCTTGCTAGGACATCCAATCGACAAGTCAACACTTGGCTCCGATAAGAAAATATCAAATAATGCATCATACGTATTGTCATGTGCCGAAAATAGGGGTCCAAAAGGGCCTGTCAAAGCCCTAAAAGGCCGGCCCAAATGCCCAGAGGAGGGAAGGCCGGTCGCGCGCAAGACGCGCCCCGCCGCCGCCCCTCACGCCACCCTCCGTCATCGCGTCGTTTGCTTCCTCGTTAAATAATCTTATTTAGGGATAAGGTAGAAATAGATTAGGAAATAAAGAGAGATCTACTTCTCATGCAAGTCTTCCCAGGACTATAAATACAAGGGAGATGTAATCGGTTGGACCAGGAAGAAAATTAAAGGGGTAACACCCAAAAGCTCGTGCTCTCTCTCTCTCTCCCTGGCGCCAGCGTGCGCCGTCCCTCGCCATAGCGCCGCCGCACCCCCACGCCGCCACCACCGCCACACGCGCCTCTTCGCCGCCCGGCGGCCACCGCTGCCGGCGCCCCGCCGCCGCCCCGCCTCCACGCGCCGCCGCCCCGCCGATGCCGCGCGCCGCCGCCGGCCACCGCCACCGCCGCCGCTGCCTCCGACATCTTCCTCCTCTTCTACCCGTCTCCAACAACCCCGGCAACCCCATTGCCGCGGCCCAAGAGCCCTCGATTGCCGCCGCCAGCGCCCTAATTGCCGCTGCGCCATCGCCGCCGCCCGTCAAGACCGTCGCCGGCGTGTCACTTCCGCCCAATCGATCCGGTTTGTGACGGTGGTATCCGGAGACCGGTACGATCCAACCACGCCGCCACCGTCAAGATTCGATGGTCGTTCCGCCGCCGCCTTACCCGGAGATGATCATGGAGGCTATCTACGCGCTTTGACCCGAACGCCCGCCGACAAAGCCGCGATCTCCAACTACATCAAAGATAAGTTCGATTCCAGCCTTCCGGTCCATCACTACGCAATCCTGTTAGGCCACCTCTACCGCATGAAGTCCACCGGTGAGCTCGACGAGACGCCGCCCCCACCATGGGTGCCACCGATGACAACGGTGCTCCCACAGCGCCGCCGACGTCGTCCCCCCTCACGCTCACCGATGCTACAGGCAATGGACACGTCTACCCCGAGGATGCCCCTCGCTATCGTGGGTCCGGATCGGATCGAACAGAGGCCACCACCGACGCCCACCACCGCCGGCGAAAAAGCCTACTCAACTAGGCCAACGTCACGAGGCTCCATCAATGACACGTATAAGTTCCCCGTTACCAAAGAACGTCTTCTTTGACACCGGGAAAGCCAGAGCATCCACACGGCTACCATCAGCAGCACTCAACGACGTCCGCCGACGCCGGCCGACGTCACCAACTCCAAACCCGACGTCCTCGACATCGACAACGCCTACAAGGGCGCCCCCAACAACATTAACAATGACCACGACGCCGCCAACCATAACGTCCTTAGCATCAACGACATCGGCAACGTCTTCATCAACATGGGAAACACAACAATGTCGCCCGACGTTCCCCCCGACGTCGCCGACCTCAGCCTCGACGCACTAGACATCGCCAACGCCGTGAACACCATGGACAACAACAACGTCGCTCCGGCCTACATCACCATCACCAATGATTCTCGCAAAGAGGAACGCCAAAGAACGACAACATCAACTCCGACATCCTCGACATCACCATCGACGTCGACAACCACGACATTCCCCCATGGGTGCCGCTACGATGATGAAACACCGACACTCCCACAGGTGCCACCGACGAGACGGTCGTTCACTCGCCAAACTTCAACGACAAGATCAATCCGCCAAAACTGCTGGACATGCCGACATCCACAATGGCGGAGAACATAATCAGGCAAGCTGCGTATCTGTTCCCTGCTTCAACACTTGCAAGTGCATTGTGGGCACCCTCACTCCCAAAGAATCGGACTCCCCGGTGCAACCGGCGCCCGCCCCGGCGCCTTGGCGCCCCATCGACCACGACAACGGAACATCAGCTCCACTAGAGACACGAGGTATGCCGCTATCCACCGATCATAGCGGTACTTCTACGGTCCATCCGCTTGCCAAACAAGGTGCCACTTGAGGACGGGAATGCCTACACACGATGTCTTCCTTGCCACCTCAAGTTGCTAAGCTACGACAACACTACCAGCAACCGCGGGCAACCTCGGCAGGGTGACGACATGATCAACTTCATCTACGCCCTCGACACGGGACAAGCCACGTACGACTACATCAGCACCTCTGAGTTCGCCAACGGGATTCATGCCATGCAACGGGAAGCACTACAGTGGGAGGTGCCCCGCACAATGGCCGACGCGATTCAACTCGCTCGTCTCTTCGACGCTCCTGCCTACTATGTGGTCTTCAGCATGCTTCGACTTGTGAGCTTCACCAACGATGACATGAGGTACACGCCACCCACATCAATCTCCTACCTCATCTGCCTCGTCACTACCCCGGAGGCTTTCATCCTTCCTCAACCAGCTACACCAACCGACGACAAGCTTCATGGAATCGCCGGCAACAACACACTCCAGGCGAGAGCACCAGATTGGGCGCTGCAAGACGTGATTGGCATTCATACCTCGACAACCAGGCGATCCGCGACGCCATCCACTCAACTACAAGTTCAGCGTCTACTTCGGCAACCCGAGTTTCGACATCGGCTTCAACGACGACGCCCCCGGCCACAACGGCTTCAACGCGAAGATGGGCAAACTCCAGCAATGCTATGGCCCAAATGACACGTCTTCCCAGCTCGGCATCGCCTTCGCCCCTAGTGGGTGGATTGGGCGATGCGTGGATACGCCACCTTGTCGAACGGTGGGGAAATGTCTTGTGCCGAAAATAGGGGTCCAAAAGGGCCCCATCAAAGCCCTAAAAGGCCGGCCCAGCGGCCCCAGGGAGGAGGAGGCCGGCGCGGCGCCCGGGCCGCCGCCCGCCGCCACCACCTAGCGTCATCGCGTCGTTTGCTTCCTCGTTAAGTAATCTTATTTAGGGATAAGGGAGAAATAGATTAGGAAATAAAGAGAGATCTACTTCTCATGCAAGTCTTCCCGGGACTATAAATACAAGGGAGATGTAATCAATTGGATCGGGAAGAAAATTAAAGGGGTAACACCCAAAAGCTCAGCGCTCTCTCTCTCTCTCTCTCCACGCGCCCGCGTGCGCCGCTCCCCATAGCGCGCCGCACCCCCACGCCGCCGCCATCGCCACACCGCCTCCTCGCCGCCCGGGGAGGCCACCGCCCGCCGGCGCCCGCCGCCGCTAGCCCTCCACGCCGCCGCCCGCCCTCACGTGCCGTCGCGCGCCATCAGCGCCGCCCGGCCACCGCCGCCGCCCGCCCTCCGACATCTTCCTCCTCTTCTACCCCGTCTCCAACAACCCCGGCAACCCGATTGCCGCCGCCCGATAGCCTCGATTGCCGCTGCCCGGCAGCCCCGATTGCCGCCTGCGCCATCGCCGCCGCCCGTCAAGACCGTCGCCGGCGTGTCACTTCCGGCCCAATCAATCCGGTTTGTGACACGTACTGACATAAAATTTAAAGTATCAGACCGGCTTGCATTTGTGTCTGTTAATTGGCAACTTGGTACTTTGATGTTGCAGGGAACTACAAGACTTTATTTCTTTATCTATACCTATTAATAAAGAGAAAAAATTTTTGCCCTTTTTTTCACCTACGATTTCTTTGGCCTCCCGTTTCCAAGTCCCGATCGGTCCGTACTGTATGTGTTTGGATAATTCAATGCCTGCCGCCCAACTAACCTGTCTCGGCCTCAGCCACCAGCTCGTGGAAAAACGAAATTGCACGTTCGTTCAAGATTCCGTCTCCAATTCCAACCGGCCCAATATCTGGAGGAAGTGTATAGAATCCACATCCCCTCAAAATCTCCCGAATACAACACAGGAAATACAATTACCATAACATCTGTGGACCTACACAACAATCACAAAAATGTAAGACGAAAAGGCAGGGAGGAACATGCGGCTACAGAAAGGAAGCCAAGCACCTTGATTAGGAGGAAGAACAGAAAATCAAGCGGATGGATGTATCCTTGGTGGGACGACCGTACGACTGCCACGCGACCGCGCGAGGAAACAGGAAAGAATTGAAGTTGGCCTTGGCCGGCCGGAGATGGCGAAGAAGCGGGCCCGCGATCTCCTGCAGGGGAGCTCGGGTGCCCAGCTAGATCCACCGGGCCGCCTAGCGGGAGAGCGCACAGTCAACGCCGCCGGGGGAAGAGGCGTAGGAGTCTCGCGAGGTGGATGCGTGTGCGGCCGACCGGAGCTCGACGGCCACCAGCACAGAGTGCATGGACGAGGCCCGGGTGCACGGCCATTGGTGAGCGCAGGGGCCGCGAGCCCGCGAGCGATGGAGATGCGATTCCACGATGGAAGAACAAAGAAAGGAAGAGGAAGAGGAAAAAGGGCAAAAAAGAAAAATATAAAAAAAAACTAATATTACTTCGGATGGGAGCTGGCAAATGGGAAGGCTTGGCCACGTGGACTAACCGGCCGATCGAGTGGACAAGGCATGGCATGCAGAAGCGTCGGTAGTTCTTTTATTTAAGTCTCCTCTTTTTTTAGTATACAGATAATATTACTTATTTTCCTTTCCTACAAGTAGTCGATAATATGTTTGCACCAAAATAAGTATACTATTGATGAGAAATATGGAGACATATTACTACACTTGATTAGTTGTTTTTAATAGAAGTAAAAATCCATAACAATGCACAAGTATACTAGCTTTTCTTTTCTAATTTTAAAGTAAAGATTGTTTCCATGATCCTACATTTTAAAAGCCTATACTGTAGAAACCGACCTACTGTAGCAACCGACCTGCATCTCTATATATATTGAGTTCACAGCTCCTTGTATGTATATAGAGCAAGAGACATGAGAATGAATGAAATACAGAACTCTATCTTCCTCTCCAACACTTTGTGTCTGTGTGTTCTTGTGCCTATGATTGTGTGATTGAGAGAACTCTGATTTCTAACACGTTATCAGCACGAGTTCTACCGAGCTATAAGGTGAACAGGTAAGAAATCAAGTTCTTCTACACATAAGGTGATGAACAACATCACCAGTGGATGCACACGCATCACACACGAACACCTATCGAGTCGTTGGCGCGTCGAAGCGCCCGGGCTTCTTTCCAGCGTGAAAGGCGGCTCTAGCAAAGGGCGCCGTTCTTGGAATGTCCATCACGGAGACGACCAAAGGGCGATGCAAGGAAGGCCCTGCCTCCGCTCGCCCGGCGATGCAAGAACGGCCTTGCCTGCGCTCGTCACAAAAAACGGCTCTGAAGAGCCACATCCCAGCCATCCCGAAGATGAGCATGGACACTAAGCCTTACGAGTAAGGAACGGGCGCCAAGAACGTCTGCCGCCCTCTAATGCCTAAAAACGGCGAGCGGATCGACCTCCTCCGCCCTGAAGGAGGATGGATCGGGCCAAGGTCGCCACGAAGGATAGCAAATCCGGCCGCCGCAAACCACAGGCGAAGCCCGGCCTTGCCTCCAAGCTGCTAACACGCTACTTCCTGTTGTCTGCTTCAACTTTGAAGAGGAGTATGGTCACACGCAAATTATAGCGACCCCTACCCAGGTCGCAAAATGAGGCGTACCAGCAAGGCTGGCTTCAGGCGCAGACTGGAGCTGCCTCGACCACCCCGCGCAAACCTGCGGTCCTACCCCGCCCATTGATTGATCACTGCGGCCCGCCGTCGCGGCGCCCTGAACTGAAGGCGTGCGCGCGGTGGACGAGTCGGACGCGGCCTGCTGCACCTCTGCTCGCCGGCACCGGGCGCGGCTCGGGCATGCGGCAGGGCGCGGATGGGCGCGACCTCTGCCGAGCGCTGACAACAAGCAGGCGCGGAGAAAGAAAATCGCTTGAAAACGGCCCAAATCAAAAAGGATTCGACACAGCGGAGCTGAGCGCGACCGCGTGGGCCGCTGGGAAATCGCGGATCCGGCGCACTTGGTACATAAGCACAACACATGGCACGAACTAAAGCGACCCGGCGCGAATCAAAAAGCCCAAAATAGGAAACGCGTCCGGCGTGGGCGGCGTGTCCAGCCGTCTCCCACACTTCGCGGACACCCTAACACAACAAAAAAAATATCATCCATACTGGTGCGACCTCGGCACCGCCGCGCCGCCTGGCCACGCTGCCTCGGCGCCGCCGCGCGCCTCGGCCGCGCGCCGCAGCGCGCCGCCGGCGCGCGCGCCCGGCGAGGGCGCCCGAGCCGCGGCGGCGGCGGGGTCGGCGTGCGGCCCCTGGAGCGGCCTTCCGCAGCCCCTAGCACCCGGACGGCTGCGGCGCAGACGCGCTACGGCCTGAACCAAATACAAAAACCGCCAGGCGGTGCGTGTGGACAGCCCCCGCAAAAAGTGGGGGCGCCGCCTCCTCTCTTTTTCTCTGCCCTGCATGTTTCCTGGAGAAAGGAGCAGAGGTTGAAGAAGGGAAAGTGGGATTCCTTTCACACGAGAGACGGGGAGGATAAGGATGCAAGGGGCGGGTGGAGTCCTGCATGCCAAGGTCAAATTAGGCCTTGTTTAGAGCAACTCCGAATGCTAGTCCTTAAATTAGGCCCTTAAAATTACATTTGCATGCTGAACTAAAACAAATAGAGGCTTAAATTAAACCTCAACTCCAAAGGTGGAACAAATCGCGGAGCCCCTATTCCTCCACCTGGTAATGACATATCATAATAGCCGCGTCCTCCCCCGGTCCCTGCGCTCTCTCCCCGCGTCGTCGCCGTCGTCCCCTCCGGTCTGGAGGCGCCACGCCGGTTCCTCACCGACTCAGGGTCACCTTCGTCGGGTCGGGCTCCGCGATCTGGCGGCCGCATGTGGTGGGAGCACTGGCCCCGGCGTCGCGTCAAGGCGGGGAAGGAGCTTTGCGCCGCCCGGGATGGGGGGAATGCCTCCGTCGAAAGCGGATGGCGAACCCGGTTCCTCGGGTACCCCAACAATCCGCAAGCCCGGGAGGTCGCCACGGCGCCCGGCATGCGCCGCGCCTCTCACTCGGAAGGTCCACCACCTGTACGCCTCACACTCGCGCCTTCCGCGTCGGCGTCGGCGTCCTTCGCCCGCGGCGTTGCGTCGTCACGCCGGCACCGGCTCCGAGCCGGGATTGGAAGAGCACGGCGGGCGGCGGTGCTTGGGGTGCCGTCTTCTGTTGGGCTGTCGTTGCGACCACGTGGTGGTGCGGGCGATGTTCTTGGTGGTTGCGTCGGAGCGGCCGTGCCCCACGCCCGGCGGCCTCGCCTGCGGCGGAAGAAGCGGCGCAGCCCGCTCCGACTCTCGGGCGGCGGGCGGCGGCGTCGGTGGCCGCGACCTCCGAAGCATACTGGCGAGGGTATAGCGTCGGCGGCGGGGAGGAAGGACGCGAGGAGAAGCATGCCGCGGTGAAGCATCTCGGCCGGGTCGCACGGAGGTCCGAGTCCGACCTTGACCCGTCTCTTGCGGCGTGGTGCCGCATCGGGAGCGGCCGGGCGGCGTGCGCGGCGTGGGCGGCGGCGGCATGGCGCGGGCGGGCGACGGTTGGGGCGGCGCAGGCGGCGCGGCGGCATGGCATGACGCGCTGGCGGGCGACGGTTGGGGCGGCGGCGCGGGGCGGCGCGTGGAAGCTCGGGCGGTCGGCCGCATGGCGGCGCCGGGCATCGAGAAGACGGGGAGAGGAAAAGTGTGTGGGTCCCATTGAGTAGGGGCTTTACGGATCTGAGGGCTTGATACTATTATTTGAGGGGGCATGAAAAATAGGGTCCCATTTAGGGTCTCTATTGGAGTTGGTTTTTTCTACAAACCCCATAGAATTTAGAGTAGGGGCTTAAATAAGGGGTGGGCTGGAGTTGCTCTTAGATGGCTAAAATTTCTAACCTTTTTCTCACTTTCTCTCCATCACATCACATTAAATACAACAAAAGACATATGTTTGGAGTATTAAATGTAGGTAAAAAAAATAACTAATTACACAGTTTAGATGTACATTGCGAGACGATTCTTTTTTTGAGCCTAGTTACTCCATGGTAGGATGATATTTACCACTAACAAACAAAAACGTCTTCCCAGATTAATGCGATGTGACATTCGGTTATAATTTTTAGCCATCTAAACAAGGCCTTAATGTACTGGCCTGCAGCTCACCCTTCACTGTGGCTCGTCTTTTCTTGCAACAAGGAGCAAGTGCATGCATGTGAAGAATGGGAGGGTGCCCTGCTGTACGGCTACACCAGCACCAGCTGCACCCAACACGCAAGGTAATAAATGGCATGAAGCCTTTGATAGTGGACATGCTATAAATAAATAGCAAAAGGTCGCTAAATACGGCCTGAAGACCGTAAGATATTAGTGACCCCGAAGTCCACTACCTTTTATGCTGTGCGTAATTACCTTTATTTAATTACTGCAATTTAAATTCGGTGTTTAAATTTCATAAATTTATTTACCGTAATTTACCTTTTAGTATTTAAATCCCACAGATTTATCTACTGCAATTTACTTTCCGTATTTAATTCCTGCATATTATTTAAATGCCATTTACTTTCTCGCATTACTTTCAGCAAATTATTTATTTGCAAATTATATTCCGTGAGAAAGGTCGTAATGTAATCCTGAAGATTACATACGACAACGCTATATATTTGCAGGAAGCAGTTTTGCTTGGACCGAGGTGCACTAAACCATGTTGCTAAAGGACCTGAAGTCACTGCGTAAAGAGGCCCGGTGCCTCGCATGGTAATGGTATAAACCATTTGATCAGTGCACCGATGATTACGGAGTCACACACATACGGCCCGAAGCCCGTATACAGTGGATAGTGAACTTGATATTCACGAGATCATGCCACTGAGTGGTATAAAGTCCGCAAAAGTTATTATGGTCGGAAGCCATACGCACTCGGCACAAATATTTACTTTATTGCAAGCTTTACATTATTGCAATTTATATATTTTCCGCAATCTACTCCTTAAATTGTGTGGTAATCCTGTAGATTACATGTATATCTAGGAAACAACGTAATCTCGAAGATTATGTATGGTTGCATAATCCTAAAGATTATATACACATAATCCTGAAGATTATGCATGATCGACTCGTAATTTTGCGCGTTGTATTTACCCGAAGTAAATACTGTTGTCGCATGACATGCCAGAAATTGGAAAGAGAGTTTGCCGAGCTAGCCTATACGGCAGCAACTGCCTCACTTGGGCTACCAATGTCAGGGTCAAACCCGACGATACATAGATAGACCCATGGTAGAGGCAACTAAGAAGGTCACACGTGAAACATCTGATGAGCAGGACTCCTGCAACAGATGCGGTGGTACAAGTGCATTGGCCTACCAATTGCCGTACCCCGAGACACCTGGCCGAGCTCCACCAATGTTCTTCCAGAAGTAGGAACGAGGGAGCCAGCTTGTGTCCCACTCTATCATTGAGCCTGTAGCTCATGAAGGTACGATAACAAGATTATTGATGCCGATAGTGGATGACCTTCTCGACAAGAACTCTGACTTCATGGGGACCTGAAGTATTCCCCTACCTAGTATCATGAAATGTTACATGCAAGGCATATCGTCAGTGTTATGGTCACGAATAATGCTCCTGAAGAGTGATGATGTTTTATTAGGCCTCCAAACCTTGTAGTGTTTCCTAGAATGAAAAATTATTTTGTTGGAAAATTATTCGGTGGCACCTGTGGCTAGAAAGGAAATATGTCCTGTTGACAGTAGCACCACTAATATAGTTATGGGGAGACTAGATATTTCCATGAAAACTAGAAACAATATGGTTATTGCCGGAAGCAATATTCTAGTAGACACCAGAAGTGTCACCCTAGTTCTCCCTGTGGGTACTTAGATCTTTGTATCCAAGTTTAATTCGAACTCCTCATACAAATTCAAGTTGGATTTGGCATCCAAGTTCAACTTGTACTTCTCATACAACTTCAAGTTGGACTTGCCATACAAGTCCAATTCGACTTGTATCCATGGGGATGGTTTCCGCATAGGGGACCAAGTTAAGCAAGATACTGAATATCTGCTTATGGATGTCAAAATCAAGTGGTGGAAAAACTTTCGTTGCCACTAGGTTTGCACCACATGTGCATTAAGCCCACCAAATAATATGTTGCTATAGAATCCATCGTTGAGATCCTAGAGTCATTCCACGTTGGCATGATATCAATCTCCTTGAGTTGGAAATGTTGATAATGGTAATCAACAATTCTGCTAACCCATGATATTGGAGAGCTTCCCCAAAATCCTGAAGATTTAAATTGCACTACATATGAAAAAAGGGAAAAGCTCATAACTAGACCATCCCTCCCGAAGCTTAGGGATAAGTCACTTGTGTTCCTACCACGGATACAAGGCGACATTTGTGGGCATGTTTAGCCCCCGTTGGGCTGATTAGATTTTGATGGTGCTTGTTGATGCCCCTACCCCATGGAGCTAGGTGGACCTGTTGTCCACTGAAAATTGATGTTTCCTCCAAGCTTCATTCCCTGATAACTGGTAAGGTCAGGTTGAAAGTTAATTATGGGCATCAAGGTAGAGCAATTCAATACCACATGCCCGCATACAAAAGGGTCTAGCTAAATCCTTGATCAAGAAGATCAAGTAGATTATATGGTTGTTATTACAGAAACATAGCCTGTCAACCAGAAGTTGCGGCTACATAGTATTGCAAGTTGTAATACTAACCAACTCAGGACAGCTGCATAAGAAAACAATACCCCCCCTACACCTAGTGCGTGGGAAAGGACTAAGTATTTCCCATCTGTGTACATTGAGTTATGCGGTACATGTGCCAGTACCACCACCTCAGCGTATATCAATGAAACCCCACCAGAAGTTGGGAGGATGTCCATAATCAAATATTGAGAGCCTATGATTGGGATCTTCATAAGGCTCAATGCGCTGAATGCATTTCCCAGCATTAGGAGGAGATAGGCATCCAGAGGAATGCTGGGAAATTGCATGGAGTGCAAGATGCGTTCCCCAAACTCACGCACTAGTGTATCTGAACCAGAAGTTCAGAGGACTAAGCATTTGCAAGGTCTTGCAAATGAGCTGCCAGTTGCCTTCGTTGATCATAAAAGTGACAATGTCGCGTTTACTCGTGGTAAACGCGCCGGAGAGAGCATAGGTAACCCTGAAGATTACCAGCTCTATTGTTTCCTCCGATCCTAGGTTGAGGGGGAGACCTCCGGGTGCTCAGGACAAGTTTCCGCAGAGACGTCCGCATAGACAAGTCCCCGTGCCACTTGCATCACTTAAGGATTCAGTTGAAGAAGCTTAACCCGAAGTTAAGGATGCCCGGCCCCGAAGAGGCAACTCAACCTGAAGTTGAGGTCCCTGAAGGACGCCATCCTGAAGATGGAAATCCCAATGCATCGTGCGCGCATATTATCGCATTGGAAGATTGGAACGCCCTAGCTCAATCGTTATGGGAAATCATGATGAGCTAGAGGATGATCACGGGGGTGATCGCCACTAAAATGTGGAATCGGGAGATTTGCATGATTGAAAGACCACCATTGTCGACATACATTACGCCCCTAAGAATTGCTAGCCCAATTGACCCGGGTCCATAAAAAGTCCATGGCAAAGTGCCGAAGCACTTAGATTGGGACAAAAGGGTAGTAGCAATCAAGGCGGAGCAAAGGCTCGCTTTATGAAAGAGGTTATTGGGCTTGGAGACCCAACCTCTAAAGGTCATCGGCGAAGGATGCGGTTGGTCTCCTCCGGAAGAGGAACAAATCTGGCACAAAGCGAGGCTAGTGGCATATGGGTTTCCATAGAGACCCGTCATCAATTGAGATGAAATATACTCCTGTTATGAGTGGCAAAGACATTCCGATACTTTTATTTATGGCAGCTAATAACTTGAATTTAAAATGCAGTTGATGGATATTACGGCCGCATATTTGTATGGGTCGCTGGATTCGGGAATCTATACAAGAAGTCCCTGAAGGACTCAAGATCCCTAGACCGAATCAAAAATAACAACATTTTTAGCGTTCGCCTGCAGCGATCGTTGTATGGGTTGAAATAATCCGAAAGGATGTAGTTCAACCATTTAAAATAACTTCCTCCTAAAGAGGGTTACACGGGCAATGTTGATTGTCTCTATATGAGATCCCCGAAGGATTTCCGTATCATCTTGAATTATGTCATTGGCACCTCAAAGGACATCGAGGAAGCAATGACTTAACGGATCCGAGATAAAGGGCCTTGGTGAGACCAAGTCCCACTTGAGCCAGCAGCTCGAGCACCTCCCTGAAGGAGGGATTATGCACCCGTCTCTAAAATCTCCCATGTTGGATTGATCCCCTGAAGTGGATAAAGTCCCATTTAGACCAAAGGTAATAATGAGGGAATGTTGGAACCTGAAGTTCCCTAAGTTGAGCCCAAGCATTAATGTACCTAGCAAAACCTCTTAGCAAGGTACAATGCTACCCAACCAAAGGATATTGGGTTAGCGCTCAAACTATCTGCATGTACCTATAAGGTACTCAAAACCTTGGTCTATGGTTCCCGAAGAACCAAGTCCCAATCATGGGGAGATATGAGCATAATAGTTGTGTGTTCGACTTGCATGATGTCAGGTCCTAGACTGGATGCTTATACTTCTCTATAGTGGTCGAGCCATTTCTTGGTGAATTAACCAACCAACCACCCAAAGAGAAGAGCCACACGAGAATGTGTTTGGCAACGGCGAATGATCAACCACATCCAGAAGTCATGTGGTATGAAAGCCATCAACGCCCCTACCATTATCTATGAAGATAATGCAGCTTGTGTTGCACAGATGGATATGGGCTATATAAAGAGCAATCTCACAAAGCATATTGCCCCTAAGTTCTTCTATCCCCATGTGCTCCAGGAGAGCGGGGAAGTGGATATTCTGCAAACTAGGTCATGTGACAATCTGGCAGATTTGTTCACAAAATCTCCTGCCTCTAGTTTCCACAGATGTGTTCGTTGAATTGGCATGAGACGACTTAGAGTGGTGCAGGGTTCAGGGGGAGAGTTTCCCCGAAGAATATAGCTCATAAATCTTGACCCTGAAGGTCATTGGTTGATCCTGAAGATCGACTAAATACATCAACTGTTGTACTCTTTTTTCCTTGATGAGTTTTGTCCCACTGGGTTTTCTCATGCAAGGTTTTTAATGAGGCAAACAGGTGCAACTTAAGCCGGTGCATGTGATGTACTCTTTTCTTCCGCCCTTTTTCCCACTGGGTTTTGGGAGAAGTTTTTAACGAGGCATGCACATGACACTTAATTGGGCAAGGGGGAGTGTTGTGAATATTGAGTCAAACGTTGACTCAAATTAGTGGCCAATTAAATAAAGAGGAGGAAGTAACCATATTTACTTATGACATGAGCTATAATTATATAAGGTGGTTACTGTAGCAGGGCGGTTACTGTAGAAACCGACCTGCATCTCTATATATATTGAGTTCACAGCTCCTTGTATGTATATAGAGCAAGAGACATGAGAATGAATGAAATACAGAACTCTATCTTCCTCTCCAACACTTTGTGTCTGTGTGTTCTTGTGCCTATGATTGTGTGATTGAGAGAACTCTGATTTCTAACATCCTCTAGGTTACAAATGCCTGATGCACACGCCTCTGGGTAGGGCATCCTTCACTCCCACTCAGGCCCTCGAACGTGCCTGTTGGGCCTGTGTTCAAGCTTTCCATGACGCGGCCCATCTTGATCTTGGGTGCCTTCTGTCTGGCTGTCGTCGTGCACGCTCTCCTCCAGGCTTGTGGACGTCGTGGGTGGGATGCTGTTCAGCTTGCTAAAAATAAGCTGGCTGAAATTATTGTTGGCTGATTTTAGCTGATTGTTTTTAAAGAAAAAACACTGTTCGTTCTCGAAAATAAACCGGCTTGACAAGCGAACAAGACCTAAGAGTAGTGTTCCCTCGTGTCTCGTCTGCTCATAGATACGCTGGACGTTCACTACAACAATGGCCTTCTATAGGGGCGGTTGAGGATGTACTGTAGGGGCGGTTTTCGTAACCGTCCCTAATTCTCCGTTGCTACTGTGGTCTCACTGTAGGGGCGGTTATCCAGCCGCCCCTACTGTGACCACTGTAGGGGCGGCTCGTGTTACCAACCGCCCCTTACCGTGACCACCGTAGGGGCGGCTCGTGTTATCAACCGCCCCTACCGAGTACCACTTTGTAGGGGCGGCTCGTGTTATCAACCGCCCACGAAATTAGAGACCGTAGGAGCGGTTCACTCAAAAACCGCCCCTACACTAAATTTCACGCAAAAAAAAAAAAATTATAAATATATATATATATATATATATATATATATATATATATATATATATATATATATATATATATATATATATATATATATATATAGCCGCCCCATACAGTGTTTTTCCCCAAAAAAAAAATCAAATTTAGAAAATCACAAAATATACAGATATTTGACAGAATAAATATCCATAATTCACATAACTCACAAAATATCATCTCCATAATTCGATCTCACATCTCCATAACTCACGTAATCGAATAAACATCCATAATTCACATAACTCACGTAATATTATCTCCATAATTCGATCTCACATCTCCATAACTCAAAGAATATTCATCTCCATAATTCACAGAATAAACATCCATAATTCAAATAAGTCACAAGTTCAATCTAATCTAATAATTCACCTCCCTAAACCTAGCCTTTCCCACTCACGAAGACGTTGATACTTTGGATTCGTATGCAACTCGGAGGTAGTGTCGATGAAGCTACCTTTGTGATGTATAATCTGGTCTAATATGAAATCACAAAGGCCAGTGACGAGTTCCAAGAGGTGGTCATCTTTGTAAGGGTCACCTTTTATCCCTATCTCTTTTATCGCCTACACATTTAACATATAAAAAAAGTAGTTAGCATGTATATATATAATATATATATAGCATATATATATATATATATATATATATATAAAAATATCTTGCTTGCACCCATGCTTTCTATCCCCTATGAGTGTTTTCTATCCCCCTCCTTGAAACGAAGGTGGCAGCTGCTGAGTGCACTGCCATGGGTACCCGACTTACTATTTTTGCTCATGAGAGATGAGCGTGGTCCTACGTGAGATGAACGTGGTCATGCATGCAAGTGCTTGAGACAGGTGAGAGAAGAGTGTGGTCCTACATGCAAGTACAAACAACTTGCATACTCCCAATTTTTTTTCTATCATAGAGAAGGCTCTCACCTGTACGTAACAACTTTTTTTTTTGCATGTGTCCAAACCGGCCACTAGTGCTCTCCCAAAATTTTCTATCATAGATAGAGAGGGCTCTCACCTGCGTCAACAAATATTAACAGCCATAGCTGGTATGTCTAGGAGCATGCATGTGCAAACTTGGCTGCACTGCACTCAATGAGTCAATGTAGTGCACTGCTGCTTTGTCAGGTTTAGTTCGGATATTGGTACCTTGTAACGGATTAGGCAGCTAATCATTATTACCCATAATATCACGTACGAAAATCTTCATCCGGATCAATTACTCCAAAAACAAAATACTTTCTATGTTTACATGAAAATTTTGCTCCAATGTTGCAGGTGCGGCCGTCAAATTGTGGAGCTTATTGCGTACTTGCAAATTTTAATCTGAATTGATTACATCCAAAAACATCTCGTTCAGTTCTTTGTTTCTGCCACCAAACACGTGACACCGGAATGCCAAAAAAAATGAAACCAAGCCGCTATCCTTGAATAGTTTCTCACGTTTTCTTTTGAGGTGTGAATACAACTACTTGTTGTTCAGTTCTTTGTTTCATATATGAACTGGCACAAAATTTGCATCAACATATTCATGTCATCTATTGAGCGGGTTACTAGGAGCTGCATGCATGCAAACTTGGTTCGCACGATCACTCCCATGGCCAACCCGTGAAGATGTGCTACTTTACGTGTGTTCCCACTCCTCTCTCTCCCTCTCATATTTCTCTCACCTTCTCACTCTCACGTCACTTTTCAGCATTCATCAAATCATCTTATGCATGCTAAAGCTTTAAGCGGTATTATTTCCTAAACCACGTAACTAATTTTCATTTTGTTTACATAAAATTATTTGTATTGATTTTATCTACAAAATAAGACCCATATCTGCTATTTTTTTATAATCAAGAAATAAGTGGCATATACATATTTTTTAGGCTTCAAAACATAGTCAATATGGGTCTTAATTTGCAGATTTAATTGGCATGAACATAACGGTGAAAACTATTTGATAATAAACAACTTACCATAAAGAATATCATGGAAAAACTCAAAATTTGCATGTGGTTCTTCTACTGTGTAGTGGAACTGTGAAAGCGGCGTGTGTGGAGGGAGGTGAGAGAAATGTGCATTTGCTGGAGCTGCCAGACTGTGCTTTGCATTGCCAATGCCTACGGTCCTTTCAAGAAGGCACATGTTTTGACCCATGTTGACTACAGTATGTGTTGAGTGTTACTGTAGGGTCCACATTGCATGCCTACAAATCTTAATTTGGCAACACCGTTAATTTGGCTTGTGATTAACTAAACATCTGTTTGCACCACCTCCCCTCTCTCTCTTCAACCTTGTTGTGAAACCCGGATCTGCTATCTGCTGCTCGGCTCTATGCCAACATATTCCAACATTTCAAACTTGTTATTGTCTGCTTCTCAGGGCCTGGCCATTATCAGGAACGGCCACGCCATTTACGTCATGGACGAACTCTGGTTAGGGGCTTTGCAATGCAACAGCTCCTTGCCATCTGCATGCCGCAGCTCCTCGCCCGTCTGCGAGTAGAGCTTATCCCCGAAGCTCCACGCACAAGCTGCTTCCCACTTTCTCTCTCTCAGCAATCCGATAAATCCGCGACCCCACGCTGGCAGCGACGAGTAGCAAACCTCTTCTGAGTGACCGAGTGTCCTCTTGTGAGCGTCCTATTTGAAGAGAGCATCTACTACTCATACTAGATGGACCATTTCATGTGCAGATATATGGAGCTGAAGTGTATGCAGCTTTGCAGTTTTGGCAGCCGAAAAAACTATTGATCAGCCTAGTTCCACGCAGGATAGATGCATGCATGTGACTCGTCCAACCATAGCAGAGAGGTTTCACTAGGCTTTTCGGCATGCGCGATTACAACAAGCCAATGATACTTTGCTACTTACTATTTCGATTATGTTTGTCTCGACCAAATCTCCAACGGTTCTTTTAACCAGACCAGCAAGCATACAGGCATAGGCGCACCGCGCACAGTTAGCTTCTCGTGAACCACCCTGCAGCCAACGTAGCCACACACGTGACCAGGAAAGAACTAGTCGGCTTCAGTAGTGTGCAGCAGGACTGCATAATGACCCCACGCACTCAGGCGCCGGTCTTAGCTGAGTGCGCTAGTGTTTGGTTAATTCAGCAGCATTCAATCAATTTAATTAAAGTTTCATGTGCGGACCTGCAACATTGGAGTCAAATTTCCTTGTAAACTTAGAAAGTATTTTGTTTTTGGAATGTAATTGGTTCGGATTAAGATTTTCGTACTTGAGATATTTTGGGTAATGATCAGCTGCCTAATCCGTTCCTAGGTACCAATATCCGGATCGGAGTAAAACATGACACAGCAGCAGTGCACTACAGCCAAGTTTGCATGCATGCAGCTCCTAGTAACCCTCAATGTCTGTTAATATTTGTTGACGTAGCTGAGAGCATACTAGGAATTACCATAATCTCCGCCAAAAATAGCAATACGAATATTGAGCACAGAGGAGATCCTCCCACATGCAAACGCAAGGAATGCAACAGGCACTGCACCGGAGTTGGAGGACTACACGGCAGAGGCAGATGACAACAGCTAACACAAACATATTTTCTTTATATATAAAAAACAAGCAAACAAGGCAAACGGACTCGTGCGACCTGAGACGAGATGGAGCTGGAACAGCGCGTGGGAGCCAACGGCACACGGAAAGTACAGACGTCCTTCTTTTCGACGGACCGGACGACCTGCAAAAAGCATGGCTCGAAACACGTTCTGAACACCAGAAATTTCTAGGAACGCAAGCAACTCCTTCATCCAATCAGCTGTTTGCAGTGGAATCGGACAGAAAAAGGACGCGAGGGCACGCCATGCATGAACTCCGTGTGGTCCTTCAATATCCCAAAAAGCACAGACACGGGAAACTCCATGTCTTTCTTACCACAAATGTCAATCCAACATCTACCGTCAAAAGCAACACATGGAAGAAATCTACTGTGATATACAACCAACCCCTAGTGGATAGAAAATATGGGTGTAAAAAAATTCACTCTAATATATATATATATATATATATATATATATATATATTTATATATATATATATGGTAAATTTTTCCTACACCTAAGTGTAGTTACTCCCTACTCCTAACAGGCTTGCCCACGCGCGCTAGTAGTTTTAGCGAGTCCGACTCTGGAACCTGCGTGTACACAGTCCAGCGTCATACGCGCATGCAAATACCATATACATCAGATTGTTTATTCAGTAATTATCTCTTCCATTAAATGTGTTTCTAATTCAGTTATTATCCCTCCGTTGGAATCGCTAGTGATAGGTACGACTTATATTAGAATTCATCGATCTATACGCCGCCAAATCTCCACCATATCTGCGTCGTTTTTAAGCGTACGTCCATCCTCGCTCGTCCTCACGGTTTAAAAAATAGAAGAAAAGTATACCGTGGCACTGCATCCGTCTGAAACTTTGGTATATAGTAATACTCAAATCTAAATCTTGTATGTGGTCATACTCACATCTGAAACTATTGGTATGTAGTGATACTCAAACCCGAATCTTGTTGTATGTGGTCATACTCACATCTAAAACTTTTGGTATATAATGAAATTGTGTACACAGGTACACTACTTCATTTAGGTATACCGATACACTTCCTAATAAATAAAACTGTGCAAGTAAAAGTATGCGCACATACTACTACGTTATACAAGTATCCACACATACAAAGTGAGTATGTGCACATACTATCTCTTATAAAGTATGCACACATACTCGCCTTTTTTTAAAAAAGATTGTAGTATGCACGTATACCAGTTGGAAAGAATATACACATATATTTTATTTTCAAAGTAATATGGATATACTATACCTTTTAAAAAGTACTAGCATGCACATATACACTCGGTTCTACAGTTGCATGTATAGAGATTGGAGACGCAATTTCAGAATCATGCATGCAACCGGCCACCCGCCCAACGAACCCGTGATTAACGCATGGGAATCATACATGCGACCGGCCACCCGCCCAATTTTAGAATCATGCATGCGTGGGACTGGCCGGACCTGTGCGTATAATCTCGGTTGGGTGTAACTACTCCTGGGTGTATAAAAAGTGCACCCTATATATATATAGAGAGAGAGAGCACATATACCAAGTCTAGGTGTCTCAGGTAGGGAATGCTGTTACTCATCGCCATGCATACGTAATATCCACAGTGTAGACTTTCGGGCTTCTGAATGGGGCACTGTATATACAAAATTGTTAGAAAATGCATTTGAGATTATGTTTCCCGTTGTATATACTGAAATAGGTCATACTTACGCAACAATTTGTTTTGACGCACAGCTCACCCTTCATTTTTGGATTATGTTTCCCGTTGTATTTTTAACATACCAGCGGTACCCCCTGTTCAAACCGATTTTCACAAATGCAACTTGTTAGTATCCAGCAGGTTATAGACACACATATAAGAGGATTGTCGATATGCATACGATTTGAGAATCGATATGAAGTCTTTATATGTGGCCGTCTCAAATTGTGCTGAATCCAAAACCCACGCCACGCTAAGCCCGAGATCGACACATATAGCAATCCAGTGATTACTGCATAAATTCAATCATAGGAAAACGATAAGCACGTTGCATATAATATGTATTTGAAAAGTACAGGGGTGAACTTACTTGAAGTGGTATGGTAGCCATATAATAGTGTTATGTTGGAGATTTTTGAAAGACATGGCAATGTATACCGCCATCTTAATGGACTCTTCCCTAATTGTCTTCGCCCGGATTTCCTCTTTCTCCTCCTTGGTCTTTCCAAATTCTAAATATTTGCTATTCGGATCCCATCGCTTAGGATATGCAAAACGAGCTTGTGCTATTTGTCGCGGGTCCACGTACCCATATTTCAAACTTGGAACCTTTTTTGCAAGGTGCGCTTGTTGACACAAAAATCGTCTTGTGCCGCACACACCGACAAGCCGAAGTAGCTAGCTTAACTTGAGAGCCCGGTGTCTTGAATCCGGTGGCGTGCCGATCAATTTGACCTGTAATTGACAAGGAGATAAACGTGAGATCAGGAACATGCCTGGTGAGACCAAGACAGTTCCACATGTACGGCCCTGAAGCCACTTACGATGACATATAGCTATAGAAGCTATCTGCCCACAAGTTTATGAACGCGTTCGGCAAGCATGTACAAAACATGAAAGAGTACAGTTACCGAACGGGCATAAGAAGACATGTTTGAACAAGTAAATCGATCATCAAGATATGATATCATAAAGCTTACTGCATGGATCGAATCAATTGACAACATGATAGATAAAAGCAGGTAATTCATAAATATAAATCTAATCTAAATAACACATGCATAGGTTTCATCCAACTAGTCTGCCGCACGTCTAGTTTTCCTAAACCCGTCTAGCTTAAACCCTAACAAGCTAATCCACCGCATGATACGACTTGTTACAGATCCAAACCACTTCTCATAACTCGATCAATCCACCGCATAAACCCTAACAAACTAATCCACCGCATGATACGACTTGTTACAGATCCAAACCACTTCTCATAACTAGATCAATCCACCGCATGATACAATCTAATCATGACAAGCTAAAAGCATGCATATATCTAAATAGATCTATAAAGACTTATTACTCATGAAAGCGTATATGCATAAACGGTAAAATACATATGTAAGCCCGATCTAATGATAAAGACAGAGATCTATTCCTATTAGTCCACGGACGACTAATCATCCTAAACCCTTTCATTCTAACAAAGAATCCACATGATGATACGCTGCAAGACTAGACGTTAACAAGAGACAAAACCTACACATGCAAGCTACACATAGATACATAACCGTATTCGGCAAGCTTACCGAATTGGGGTCCATGAAGAAGGAACTCACACGCAAAACCTATCAAATTAAACTGATCTCTAGTCCATCGGATGACTAGCTCTAGAGTAACCCAAAGACACAAGATTCGCGCGACGGTACCCGATCTGTCAAGACTAAACGTGTACGAACCCAAGAACATGTAACAACTTAGATTGATCTAAGCTCGGCTATGATAGACAAATAGATCTAGTGACATGGTAAGATGAACATCAAAAGTACTAAAGATAACTAGATCTATGATAAAGATGAAGCCGAACCTCATCAATCTAAATTGGGCAATGAGAGTATGCAAACATAAATAACCAATAAATAAAAGCATGCAACACGTGATAACTTAATGAATCCATTAGATCTTGCCAAATCTAATAGAGCCGATAACTAGCCCCAAGCTAGATCTTAGCAAGGTTGCCGGTACTTACGGAGGTCGACAGGTCGATGGTTCCTCTCGCAGATAGATCAACGACACCGACTTGGACTCGAAAGGGTGGCGCGGAGCCGGGTTTGTTGTATTGATTGGGTAGATCCTTTTACAGCTTGCCATGGGTCTAATATTTATACCCTGGACTTAGCACGAGTCTTAACCGACTACGATTACAAAGAAGGAAAATCTAGCTAAAGATAACTTTTACTCCAAGTCTTCTCGGAGTTGTTGATGGCGTGTACAATGCGGGCTTTTCCCCCTTGGGCAGCTTGCCGAATTATCCTCGATAGCCGTGGCGCCAAGTCCTCCCTAATAGATGACTCGGCCGAATGGTGATAGTCTCCCGAATGCTATAGTTCTCGCCGACCACCTCATACAAAGCCAGTGCGCTTGCCGAATGGTTTCTTGCCGAATGCCTCTTATTAGCATCTTGCAATGGCTTTTATTAGCATCTTGCATTGGCTAATTTATCATTCGAGCTAACAAATTTTAGTGTTAACACATGCCCCCTCAATTTTGGGGTAAAAGTGCCTTTTGCTCCAAAATTGACCATTGGCCTTCGTGAGTCAATACTGAATTTTTCTGCCGAATGAAGACTTGGACCAAACCTTCGATGGACCGAGGCCTTTTTCAAAGAAATTAGGCCTATTCGAACGGTTGTTCGGACATTTCCCAGCGCCGTTTGGCATTCCAATCTGTTTTCGGGATACACGCCACGATCTCCTTCATGGTTTCCCACGATCTCCTGTTCTGGCCTATAAGACGAACCGCATCCGGCACTTTCCCTCATCTCAACCTAGTATACTCTCTCGCCTTTGCCTTCTCACCTTCCCCTTCATCAAACCCAAGAAGAACCGTCGAGCTCACCAATGGCCGGTCCAGTACGCAATCTTGGCAAGCGTGCAGCCGAAGAGGAAGTAGGGGGTAGCCGCGGTCCTCATCGTCGAGTTGGGTGAGTTTCATTACTCGATCTGCTTCTCCTTTTCTCTCTTGTAATCTATTCTTAACATGATCCTTCGCTTTGTTCAGAGATTCCTCGACTAGAGGCAGAGGTAGGAGGCATGTGCTCCCGGATGTGAGGAGGACAGCTCACTGATCGCCCGGTGCGAGGTGCAAGCCCGGTTCCTTCCGACTCTTCATCTTCTTCGTCGGGATCGGGTTGGAGTATTCCCGCTCCTATGTTGAGAGCATCCGCGCAGAGACGAAGCGGGTTCAGGACGAGTACGCCAGGTACTCCCGGAAGATGTCCCGAGAAGGAACTGGAATGGGAGGACCAGGCGACGGCAATTCCTCGCGTGCATCGGTTTTGTTTTACGAAAAACCCTGACTTATCTATGCCTCACTCACCTCTCTCGATAAAATTTTATTCTTCAATTCGCAGAGCTATCCACCAAAACGCCCGGATGAAGGCTTCCGTACCGTGATCGCGGATAAGGTGAATGCCCAGCGGCCGATAGCATTGCGACCGCCTCGACCGCGTCAACGGCTGCATCGATGATGTCGCTGCTCACGGCCTCTTCATCGGTGCCGGCATGAGTGTGGCGGCGATGGCGGCGCAGGCGGAGGAAGACCTCTCCGTTACCCGATGGGTTTTAGGGCCAACAATCCGGCGAACTTTGACACTCACTTTCGAGTCGCTGTTCGCTAGATATGACGAACACGCCCCGACATCGCCGAGCCATCCCTTTGGCGAAGGTCTTCGAGAGACTGTTCGAGCCCTTTTTGTCTAGGGTGGATAATAAATAAAGTTCCTTTTTCATTTTCCATGATGATCTTTGCATTTGTCTCCTCTTGTATGTAATTTTTCTCCTTCGTGAATGTCATCTTAACCGATCAATTCATGCCGAATCTATTTATCCGATTAGTCCCGCCGAATAGACCGATTAGTCTTGCCGAATAGAACGAGGTCATCATAACCAATCGAAATGATTCGGTTTCTCCAAAGGATTTTCTATCGACAGAGAACACTTGATCGTTTTTTCAACCAATTATTTTGCCATTGACCCGGCCAAAATCCGAACCTTTTGGTGATGATTCACAAAAGCGCCATTAGCGTGATTTCCATACTAAAGGCGACATGTTCAATCGGCTATTCTCCAACCTTGGAGTATATTTTTTTTCGCTAGAGGCGATGTTTTATGCATCGACTATTTTGAGAGTCGTATTTCATCTTTCGGGCTCCAACTTCGACACTAGGATAGAATTTCTTGAGGAATCTCCCATTGATAGCTGACCTGAATTCTTCTCCTTATAAAGATTTTAAAATATATGCATTGCCGGTACACACCTTACTACCCGAAAGGTCCTTCCCAATTTGGAGACCATTTGCCGAACGCTCTGTCTTTTGGTCCCAATTGGTAATATTGCCTTCCATACTAATTCACCTTCGACAAATTCCTTAATCCCGACCTTTTGTTGTAGCATTTGGCAACACGTATTTTGTTTTTCTTAATATTTTCCAATGCCCTTAGACGAATCTGATGCGGATCTTCTAATCCGTCTATCATTAGTTTTTATAATCTTCCTTTTTCAAACCCTTTTGCAATGTGACACGTCTAGATCCGGATTGCATCTCCCAAGGTAGTACAAAGATGATGCCCATATACTAGCTCATAAGGAGACGTCTGGGTTGATCCATGGCATGCCATTCGGTAAGCCCATAATGCCTCGTTAAGAACCAAATGCCACTTTTTGGGCTTCTCATCAATCTTCTTCTGAATAATCTTGATCATGATCTTGTTGGAAGCTTCTGCCTGGCCATTGGCTTGTGCATAATAAGGAGATGAATTATATAACTTGATCCCCATCTCTTCATAAAGTCAAAAATTCTGCGTAAACAAACCGACTCCTTGATCAGTTGTAATGGTTTTGAATTCCAAACTGTAAATTATATGTTCCTTAACAAACTCAACCATATTTTTACGATGTGACCTTCTTCAAGGGGATAGCCTCAACCCATTTGGTAAAGTAATCTATGGCCAGAAGCACAAACTTATGGCCTTTACTCGATGGAGTATGAATCGACCAATCAAGTCTATACCCCATCCTCTGAATGGCCAAGGCTTGACAATAGGATTCAATGCGCATGCTTTGGCTCTCTGAATGTTGCCAAATTTCTGACAGTCTTGACATCCTTTATAATATCCAAAGCAATCCTCCAACATAGTCGGCCAGAAATAACCTGTTCTTCTGATGATCCATTTCATTCGGTAAGCCGACTGGTGTGCACCGCACAATCCTTCATGTACTTCATACATCATTTTCATGGCTTCTTCTTGACCTAAACACTTAAGCAGCACTCCATCTGTGGATTTGTAACATAACTGATCATCAAGGAGTACAAACTTAATAGCTTTATACCTGAGTTTCTGAGAAACCTTCTTTGATGGATCTTTAAGGTATTCGGTAATCTCGGTCCTCCAGTAATTGTCAGCCTGATCCTTACCGAATGCATATACATCTGTAGCGAAAACTTCTTGATTTTCTTTATACCCAGAAGCACTTTGAGCCAATCTGTTAGCTTCTTCATTGTGCTCCCTTGGGATATGATGCAAAGTTACAACTCAAAAAGTTTTCGGCAATCTCTCGGCACTCTTCATAACAATTCCTTAGGGCGTCATTTTTGCATTCGTACTCGCCCGGTTGGTTGTTTGAATACTAACTCTGAATCTCCAAAGATCTCAATCTGCAACGGCCTCTACTTCCACAAGAAGTTGAAGTCCTTTAAGTAATGCTTCATATTATGCCTGATTATTAGTCACGGTAGCATTAATAGGAATAGCAAACTCAAAGGATGCCCCCTTGGGTGAGACTAACAAAACACCAAAGACCGCCTCCTTTATCACAAGATGATCCATCGAAGAATAAAGCCCAAGGTGTAATGTTGATCATACTTGCGTAAGGATCACGATCTTTGAGTAACAAAATTAGCAATAATTTGACCTTTAACAGCTTTTGCCGATTCATACCTTAGATCGAATTCAGATAATGCTTGAACCCACTTACCGATTCTTCCATTCAAAATCGGCATTGACAACATGTGCTTGATTACATCAAATTTGGATACGATCACACATTCGGCATTCAATAAATAGTGCCAAAATTTGGTGCATGAAAAATAAACACACAAGCATAATTTTTCTATAGCCGAATACCGTGTTTCGAGGATCTAACGACTTTCGGCTATGGTAAGCTACCACTTGTTCTTTCCCATCCTTTTCTTGCATAAGGGCCGATCCTATCGTCGGGTTATCGGCCGCCACATACAACTTGAAAGGCTTATCAAGTCTTGGAGGAACTAGCACAGGAGGTGCTTTCATGTATTCCTTAATCTCATCCAAAGCGTTACATTTGTACGTCACCCCACACAAACTTACGAGTTTTCTTGAGCTTTAATAGTGGAGAGAATGGCTGGACCCTTTCTGATAAATTGGATATGAATCTTCTTATGAAATTGATCTTACCGAGCAAAAGATTGTAACTCCGTGAGATCGATTGGAGGAGCAATCTTCTCTATAGCTTCCATGCTTTTCTTCCCGACCTCAATCCCACCTTTGTGAACTAAGAATCCTAAGAATTCGCCAAAATTTAAACCCGAAAGGCACACTTGTTGGGATTCATCTTCAAACCATGCTTCCTAGTGCACTCCAAAGTCTTTCTTAAATCGGCTAGATGCTTTTCATAATCCTTTGATTTGACTACTACATCGTCAATGTAGATTTCAACTATCTTGCCGATCAACTCGTGAAATATATAATTCATAGCTCTTTGGTAAGTTGCACCGGCATTCTTCAGACCAAATGTCATGACAATCCATTCAAACAAACCGATATGGCCTGGACATCCGAAAAGCCGTCTTCGAAATATCCTCAATAGCCATAAAGATCTGATTGTAACCAGCATTTCCATCCATGAAGCCGATAATCTCATGTCCAGCAGGCGGCGTCTACTAGCAAGTCGGCAATCGCCATAGGATATCCATCCATAGGCGTGGCTTTGTTAAGATCTCTGAAATCTATGCAAACCCTCATCTTTCCGTTCTTCTTGTAAACTGGAACAATGCTGGAAATCCATTCTGCGTATCTACATGGCCGAATGAAGTCTGCTTCTAATAATCTTTTAATTTCTTTCTTCATATCGGCCAATACCTCCTCTTTATATATCTTCCGAGGAGGTTGTTTGTAAGGACGATAACCTTGCTTGATAGGTAACCGATGCTCAACAATAGAACGATCTAATCCAGGCATCTCTAAATAGTCCCAAGCAAAACAGTCCTTAAACTCTTTGAGGAGGTTTATTAATTTTGCTCTGAATTCTTGATCCAACAAGCACCGATGTACGTCGGCCTTGGTTTATCGCCATCACCAATATCAATTTCTTCCCGGTTTGTCGGTGACTTAAAACCATGCCCCCCTTTTGCCGCCATCAATTGGGTTACCCATTAAAAATTGCTGTAAGAGCCGACTGCTTGGATTGGCTATTGATCCCCGTAGAAAGTACTAACAGGACCTTCTCTCCATTCCCTTCCTAAGAAGCACTCCACGCCTTCGTATTCCCAGAATGATGGTTCGGTAGCGGTGATACTCACTAAGTCATCGGCCTGAACCACTTCAACGTCTTCACCGTTCCACTGGATTAGAATCTGATGCATGGTGGAGGGAACACAACAGTTGGCATGGATCCAATCCCTTCGAAGAAGCAAGCTGTAGGATCCCTTACTATCGACCACAAAGAATGTAGTGATCAAAGTCTTTGAGCCGATCATCAACTCAACGTGAACGGCTCCGTGGGTAGCTGAAGGATTGCCAGCAAAGTCTCTAAGCACAATATCCGTTTTCAACAAATCCTCCTTTGTCATCCCCAGCTTTCTGAAGGTTGTATAAGGCATAACATTGATGGCAGCGCCTCCATCAACCAACATTTGGGTCAGGGGCTTCCCATTGACGTATCCCTTCAAGTAGAGAGGCCTTAGATGATTGTGCTTTCAGGGTCTGTCGAACACTGCTTGTCTTGATAAAGCCAACTGTCCCAGTTGATCAATCATCTCTTTGCTGTCAAAATCGGAGTAAGCTTCCTCATCTGAATAAGCGTCCTCTTCGTGGTCTACAACAGCTTGATCTACGGGGGCTGCAAACTCTATTGGAATGTAGAAGACCATGCTCACATCTGCCGAACGCCCACTTGCCGAATGCCGGTCTACCGAATGCTCGATTTTCTCAGGTTTCTTCTTTGGACGCCATACTTTCCAGCGTTCGGCTGCTGCTTCCTTGAGTTCCTTGTTTCTGAGGCGTTGTACTCTTCTCTTCTGGCTTTTCCTCAGCCCTGGAGGGCACCACTGTCCCTTCTGCCATGTATACGCTTGAGGAGAGTCCAGGTCATCTTGGTCTTCATAGTCTTCATAGTCCGCCCATGCCTGGTCGGCAACTCTTTTGTTGCTATGGAACTTGCTGCTTTCTATTTTTACACGCCGATCATCCTTTGGGAAACGTGCCCCCAGTCTTTCCTGGATGGGATGACGGTTGACTCACGCTTGCCTATATCCATGATACTGCTCACTGCATTCAGGGCAGTTATTCCTAGCAGGCAACTTCAAGCCTTCATTCCAACAATGTATGAAGAAAGGACAATCCCAATGAGATTCCTCTTGTTCTCTCATGTACTCTTCTTGTTCCAGGTGGTACATCTCTTCCTCATATCTCTGCTGCTCTTCTGCAAGCTGCTGATCTCTATGCAACTGTTTCTCTTGCTGCCTTTGCCATTTGTTCAGCAGTATGCAAGAAGTCACTCTGGGTTTGGAAGTCTCCCCTCTTTCTGTTCGACTATTCAGGAACCGAACGCTATGCTGCTAGAGCTCCACACTGGTTACCTGCCGACTAGGGTCAACTGAACCACTTTGCTTAGCCCTATTAGATGTCAGCACCTTCAGTTTGCCTTTACCCTTCGGGTCACTTGCGCACACCATCTTTAGAGAAGGAAATCATGCCTGCTGGGAAAGGCTGCTTGTCCACCTTCATGTTGTTACTTGAACCCGTGAGTCCTTGTATAGCTCTTTTGGACTTACCGCCTGAATATTTGGCAATCAGTGATGGAGTGGGAGCTCGTGTCATGGAGACCACAGTATCTTCCACTTTTCACTCCGTCAGAACGCCGCATAGAGTGATTTTCTGGCAGCTTGATGCGCCCTTCCTTGACCAAGAACTCAAAGAGTTTGTCAGATTTGGAGACATCGAAGTCATATGCCCCCTTGTTCTGCTTCATCCAGTGTTGATTAACCTGGACAGGTTCTTTGCCCCAAACAAACTCAGCAGCAGCTATTTCCTCCTGGCCATCATCATCTTCTACCCCTTCCAGAAAGCCTTGAAATGCTTCATAAGCGACATTGCCCCCTTTCTGGTAGCGGGTATCTTTCTTGATGTTCTGGAACTGATTGGCCATAATCGCCAAACGTCGTGAGAGCTGTCCAAGATCCTCAAACTCCATGCTGACTAGCTTTTCTCTAATAGCTGGATGCATATCGCGTATAGCTACGGCCGGTAATTGATGGTCTGGTAAATTCGGAGAATAGCGAGTTCTTAGTTTCTCTGAACCTGTGCAGGAACTCCCGAGGTGTCTCATTGTACCTCTGTGTCAACCCCATCAGATCAACAAGCTCTTTTTCATTGGAACCACTGAAGAAATAGGCATGGAATTTACGTTCCGGTTACGCCTGGTTCCAATAGAGGATTAGCCGCAACGTGGTAAACCGCACGCAAAGCCGCCCCGTGAGGGATGATGGGAAGTAGCGAGATCCTCCATGCTTCATCCATGGCAAGCTCTCCTAGCTGGATCAGGTAGCGACTGATGTGTTCGGTAGTAGTAGTGTCATCCTGCCCAGAGAACTTGGTCAGATCATTTGGAGGTTTCAGTATTGAAGGAAGCGCCACCTTGTTGTACCAATCTGGATATGGTGACCCATATAGGGCCGATTCTTGGGTTTTAACCCAAACGGTTTTGCATCATATCGACCATCCTCGTTAAGAGCATGTCTACGCTTGAACTCGGGATCCATATGATCGCCCCGGACGTCCAGCAGTTCGTACCGAGGATTCGTGCAGCATTTAGAGTGGAGTAATCAGAGAACTTCAGGCGCCGGTCGAATGGATTCCTCTCAACAACCCACTGGTCATTGGAGCAATCATGTAAGAATTGTATGCTTGGGAGGATTCCTGGTGTACCGAATGCCATGTCTCCATATGTGGCATGTGACTTTCCGGCCTCCTTTGCCTTGGATTTCTCCGGCTTCTTCGGTGTTCTATTCTCTCCCTCTTCCTCTCCAGCTCCTTCCTCATCATTTGCAGCACTCTTCCTTGGCTGTGGCTTCGGCGTGTGGAAGTATGTTGGTCCAGAAATCTCACCGAACCATTCCTCAAAGTGCCTATCAACTTCAGGCCCAAAGCTGCTCCTTTCATTTTTGAAGATTGTGTTATGATTTGTCATTGTTTTTCCCATGGCCGCTTGGATGATCTCATCCATCTGGTTGATCTCTTCTTCAGAAGGCCTCTCGGGTTCACCAGGCATCAGAACTGTTGGTAGCTTCTTCTTGTGGAAGATCGCTGGCGCTTCTCGTTCTTGGAGAAAGAATCCGGGCACTTCTCCATAAAAGCTTCGCACTCATCTCGCACCTTTTGGTTCCACTGCGCGTGCCGGTAGGTCATCTATGGTGACCTTGATGACCGCCTCTTTATCCACTTCTTCAGGCGTCTTGAGTTAAATCTTGATTGTCCCACCAGGCGTGCCAAAAAGTGTGTTGACACAAAAATCGTCTTGTGTCGCACACACCGACAAACCAAAGTAGCTAGCTTAACTTGAGAGCCCGGTGTCTTGAATCCTTTGGCGTGCAATCAATTTGACCTATAATTGACAAGGAGATAAACGTGAGATCGGGAACATGCCTAGTGAGACCAAGACAATTCCACATGTACGGCCCTCGAAGCCACTTACGATGACATATAGCTATAGAAGCTATCTGCCCACAGGTTTATGAACGCGTTCGGCAAGCATGTACAAAACATGAAAGAGTACAGTTACCGAACAGGCATAAGAAGACATGTTTGAACAAATAAATCGATCATCAAGATATGATATCATAAAGCTTACTTGCATGGATCGAATCAATTGACAACATGATAGATAAAAGCGGTAATTCATAAATATAAATCTAATCTAAATAACACATGCATAGGTTTCATCCAACTAGTCTGCCGCATGTCTAGTTTTCCTAAACCCGTCTAGCTTAAACCCTAACAAGCTAATCCACCGCATGATACGACTTTGTTAGAGATCAAACCACTTCTCATAACTAGATCAATCCACCGCATGATACAATCTAATCATGACAAGCTAAAAGCATGCGTATATCTAAATAGATCTATAAAGACTTATTACTCATGAAAGCGTATATGCATAAACAGTAAAACACATATGTAAGCCCGGTCTAATGATAAAGACAGAGATCTATTCCTATTAGTCCGCCGGACGACTAATCATCCTAAACCCTTTCATCCTAACCGCAATCCACCGCATGATATGCTGCAAGACTAGACATTAACAATAGACAAAACCTACACATGCAAGCTACACGTAGATACATAACCGTATTCGGCAAGCTTACCGAATTGGGGTCCATGAAGAAGGAACTCACACGCAAAACCTATCAGATTAAACTGATCTCTAGTCCATCGGATGACTAGCTCTAGAGTAACCCAAAGACCTGCATCACCATACGGTACCCAGTCCTGTCAAGACTAAACGTGTACAAACCCGCAACATGTAACAACTTTGATTGATCTAAGCTCGGCTATGATAGACAAATAGATCTAGTGACATGGTAAGATGAACATCAAAAGCACTAAAGATAACTAGATCTATGATAAAGATGAAGCCGAACCTCATCAATCTAAATTGGGCAATGAGAGTATGCAAACATAAATAACCAATAAATAAAAGCATGCAACACGTGATAACTTAATGAATCCATTAGATCTTGCCAAATCTAATAGAGCCGATAACTAGCCCCAAGCTAGATCTTAGCCTACCTTATGACTCATGATCTAACAAAGAACCTTCTTGCTCCATAGCCTAATTCCTCCGCACGATACTAAGCATGGCAACAAGACTACTTGCAACATATATCTAAATCCGTACGGACGATACTAGACATGATGCAAGGTTGCCGGTACCTACGAAGGTCGACGGGTCGATGGTTCCTCTCGCAGTTGATCGATGACACAACTTGGACTCGAAAGGGTGGCGCGGAGCCGGGTTTCTTGTATTGATTGGGTAGATCCTTTACAGTTGCCATGAGTCTAATATTTATACCGGACTTAGCACGAGTCTTAACCGACTATGATTACAAAGAAGGAAAATCTAGCTAAAGATAACTTTTACTCCAATTCTTCTCGGAGTTGTTGATGGCGTGTACAATGCGGGCTCATCCCCCTTGGGCAGCTTGCCGAATTATCACTGATAGCCGTGCGCTCGAAGTCCTCCCTAACAGATGACTCAGCCGAATGGTGATAGTCTCCCGAATGCTATAGTTACGCCGACCACCTCATCTCATACCGCATGGCTGCTTGCCAAATGGTTTCTTGCCGAATGCCTCTTATTAGCATCTTGCACTGGCTTTTATTAGCATCTTGCATTGGCTAATTCATCATTCAGAGCTACCAAATTTCAATGTTAACAGCGCTTGCATCCTACATGAGACCGCTTAGGTTAGTTACAACGTTATCAAAATAAAAAAAAAAACCATATCAAGTGGGCAAAGGACTTACAGAGTGTAGATGTGGACTAGATTTATGTCCATTGAACCGAGGCGATACAATGTATGGACGTCGTTGAAGTCGGCCAATATGCGCACCAGGTCCTCCGAATATCCCGTCGGGGTACTCACATGGTACCGAGGTTATGCCTGACGACGATGTGATCAAGTACCAATGATGGAACATTTTCATTCCACGTGGCATGTTTTGGATGACATGGTTTGGTAGGGAAGCCCTTGCCTAGTTCAAATTTTTTCGGGCATCTCTTTGTCCATTTGACTTTTCCAACATCTCGCATACTTGGTTGCCGGAAAGTGATTACTATTGACTATAGGTTCAAAAGCCCCTCGTGGTACTTCTTTGACTTGGTTCTCAGGCTTGAACTGGTCATGGGTGAACCACTTGGATGCCAACGTGACGTCCTTAACTGGCGTAAAGACTGGCCTTATGTGGATTGGATGTTGTTTTCTAAGCTCTGACTCCTCCCATACATCCTTTGATGCCATAACTTGTTCAGAACACATTTGCTCTTTACAAAGCTGTTCTACCGGAGGCACCTGCTCTTCAACACGAGTTTCTTTCAGAGGCACATGCTCTGTAGGAGGCGTATTAGGTCGTTCCACCTCGGGCTCTTGCTCGTTTGAAGGCGGAGAAGAGTGTGGCATCTCGGGCATTTCATCATCACGAAGTTGGTGACGATCTCTCTCCCTCCTCAATAACTCCCTCCAAATCGGGTCACACTCAGTCAGCGAAGTCGTCCGATAAGCGGAGTGGATGAATAATTAATTATTATGTAGCTTTTATCAGTAAATTTATTTAGTTAAATTAAAGTAAGCTTGAAAAGACTAATGGGCTTGGCCCGTTAGCAATTGTAAACCCCTCATATAAATATGGGGGCAACTATTGTGAGAGAATCAATCAAGAAAAATTAGGGTTTAACCCTACCTACCTAGTGTTGGTATATCTTATAGCATAAAATATAGAGGTTTTTAAAACTGAAATAAGGGCTTAAAATGAATATCAACATAGTTTAGGGGCTTGACCCGACATAATTCCACGAGTTTTCATGATTTATATATTTTTAGGGATTAAACAGAAAAACGCCAAGAGTTTACAAGCCTTACGACATAAAAGACTTATCCGCGAAGTAATCCAATTTGGAACCCACGCAAGAACATTCTAGAAGACACCCGAGGGACACGACGCTGAAGTCAGGGGCCCACCGGGAGCCAGGGCGCTGGCCGCCCTATCGGGCAGGCCGCGCCGCCCGGTAGGGCCCCCCGTCGCCCCTCTGCTTCCTAGGTCGGTTACAACCGCCATTGAGGAGCAATCTAGTCCATCTATCAAGGTCGGTTTGATCCAAGGGCTGTGGTGCATCCTCCGGGGCTATATAACAAGACCCCCTGACCCCTGGGTGAAACCCTAATTCATTCCAACTCATTCTACTCCAAGTCATCAAGTCAAGATCCCAAGCCCTAGTTCCACCATAATTTGAGCATTAGCTATCTAGGCTAGTTCTAGAGGAAGTCAAGTATTGTCTTGGATTCCTAATCATCAAGAAGTAGCGGGAGCCGAGCTTCTCGTGGCTTCTCTCTTGTATCTAATCCTGTAAGTATTTTGGTTAGTTACATTTGTTATGACATTGCTCTATTCAATGATTATATTCTTAGTTATATGTTCCAATGTCTATTATGATTATATGCCTAGTATAGTTAGATTGTCTTTATATTCAAGCATGGAGTCGTATAGCGCTCACTTAATGACGTCTTGGGTGAGTGGCCAACAATGTGTAAACGTGGTGTTTATACAATGTTTGCCTGCGACATCACCCTATATTCTGGGATGTGTGGTAGATCGTGGATGTGATATTGCCATTGAGTCCTTTGTAATCCACCCCCTGAATGTAGGGCTAGTTGAGCCTTATTACTATGGTAGATTTCTTGCTTTGTTCTTGATCTTCCTTAGTAATGTTCACCATGTGTAGATATATTGCTTTCCTACCACGATTGCTAAGTGTATTGCACTAATCTTAGTATGCATTGACATATAAGTAGGAGTAACATAGGAATATTCTGTCTATTCTACCTATACCATGCTATCATTGCCTTTTATGACACATTCTAGTGGCACACCATGATCTTTGACTTGGCACTTATCATTTATCATTATCTTTATATGACTTACCCTGTTCGAGTAGTTAGATTACATATGGTTATTCTGCTTTACAACACTGCAAGTGACCTCAATCAATCTACCCATTGCCTACCCCTTCCTTGTGGAACATATAAATACGATACCTGGATAGACTCCTGGTGAAGTGCTACAATTGGGTAATTCTATCTGTGCGCTTGCAGATACCATAATTATATTATCATTGTAAGAGATTCAAGTGTCATATTAAGAATATCCGTTCACGCATTTCTTTTAGCGTTGTGAGCTAGGGTGACACTAGTTTCGTAGGCAATGCTAGAATGTGTGGTACACCTTTGTACCTATCTTGGTGAGATTAACTCCACCATAGATAATGTTATAGAGTCATACACCATAACTAATTCCGTCTAACTATTTTAACTCTCCGCTCTAACCCTTGTTGGAATGTGAGATTAACTCCACATCCGCACTAACTTATTAGATAGATACCATTATACATTTCTGGCGCCGTCCTAAGGTTGGGTCTTAGATCCATCCTTTTGTGATTGTGTTAAGAAATGTCAACACCTAGCTCTCAACCACCGCCGCCGCCCCCCTCGCCGCCGCCGCTGCCGGTCATCTACGCCACGTCGCCACTTCGCCTCCCCTCGCGTTGACCGGAAATGGGTTGTGACAGATTGGTATCCGGAGACCGGGGCGATCCCATGGCCTCGACCGGAGCAAGAAGTTCATGGAGGACGTCAACAAAGATCATCAACAACTACATCACGACCATGGAGGCGTCATCGCCCCCATCATCGCCTAAAATACGTTCCGCCCTCCAAGCGTTTTCTTCAATCTGGGACAGCGATGAGTTCACCATCCGCCGCACCTCCGACGCAAAAAAATTCCCGACCATCGATCGCGCCGAAATTCATACGTAAATTGCTACAGAAATTTCTACGAAAATTCCTACGCATTACACCACAAAAACTCCTCCTAAAATCTCTCTGGAAATTCCTAGACGGACCGGCAATAATCTAAAATTATTTTTTCCTGAGTATGATGGTAAAGGAGATCCTTCTCATTGGCTGTATAAATGCAATAAATTTTTTCTCGCTCAAGGCATCAAAGATAATGATCAGATGCAGCTTGCTTCATTCCACCTTCAAGGGAACGCTCTATCTTGGTTTATTCGTTGGGAAAATGAATTGGGCCAGCCAGCTTGTCCAGAATTTTCTGCAGAATCAACAGGCGTTTTGGATCACCACTACATAATCATCTTGGCGATCTGATAGCCTCATGCCCACTGGGAGACTTGGACAACTACACAAATAAATTCACAGCAACACTGAATAAGGTACAATACCTCTCTCCCAAACAACAGGTTATGCTATATATTGCTGGGTTAGCACCTTTGGTTCAGATAGATGTCCAACTACACCAACCACCTGATATGGAGACTGCTATAGCATTGGCCAGACGTCTCTATACAGCAACACGTCGACAGAGTTCAAAGGTAAATAATCGACGACATTCAGATGTTCAAATATCAGTCCATGGATTAACTGGCGTAGCTACATGTCCTACTATGCAATTACTTATCAATATAAGTGGCAACAATTTATTGGCTTTGTTGGATTCGGTTCAACACATAATTTTCGGACTCAATTGGCTACTAAACTGGATTTACTAAGCTCTCCCTCACATCGATCTCTCCGAAGTCATTTTGCTAATGGACAACATATAACAAATGTTGGGAGGTATGATGATGTTGAATTTTCTATTGCCAATGAAAGTTTCAAAGCAGATTTCTTTAGCATTAAATTGGGTGGCTATGATGGGGTCTTGGGTGTGGAATGGTTGAGCTCTCTGGGAAATATTGTTTGGAATTTTAATAAGCTCATTATGAAATTCTGGCGCAAAGGACAACCGATCACATGGCACAGTCTCTCGAAGGAAATAGACCATCCACCAGGTATTCATATCCTTTCCCCTGATCCGCCAATGGAACCTCTGCTGTGTAAATTCCAACAACTCTTCAAAGAGCCTTCGGGACTTCCACCTCAGCGGCGCTATGACCATCGAATTCATCTCAAAGATCCTACTCAGCCAACAGTTGTTCGCCCTTACCGCTACCCTCAAATACTGAAGAATGAACTGGAACAACAATGCTCTGACATGCTCTCCCAAGGTATTATTAGGTATAGCACTTTGCCATTTCATCACCTGTCCTTCTTGTCAAGAAACATGACAAGACTTGGCGATTCTGTGTTGACTATCGGGAGCTAAATAGTAATACTATGAAAGACAAATTTTCAATACCTGTTATTACTGAATTATTGGGCGAGTTGCAAGGTGCAAAATTCTTCAGACAAACTAGATCCACGCCGAGGCTATCACCGGATACGCATGCATCCCCTGGACATCGAAATGACAGGCTTTCAGAACACATCATGGGCACTTTGAGTTTTTGGTCATGCCATTTGGTTTATGCAATGCACCTTCAACCTTTCAAGCTTTGATGAATGATATTTTGGGACCTTTTCTACGGAAGTTTGTCCTGGTTTTCTTCGATGATATTCTAATTTTCAAAGAAATCCTGGACTGAATATCTCTCACATGTGGAGGAGATCTTCAAGGTACTAGCATCTCACAACATTTTCTTAAAGAAATCTAAATGCCTCTTTGGTCAATCACAACCGGGTTATCCGGGACATATTATTTCGATCTTTGAGTAGCTTTGTTGATCCCGAGAAAATAGAGGCAAAGTGGATCGCTTGGCCAATACCTACAACTCTCCGCGAACTCTGAGGTTTCTTGGGACCTACAGGTTACTATAGAAAATTCATCATGGATTATGGTACAATTGCGCAACCTCTTACAGATCTTCTTAAAAAGGATTCATTCTGTTGGACACCTCTAGCAACAACAGCCTTTGAGCATCTAAAGAGGACATTGTCATCAGCACCAGTCCTTTAGCTTCCAGACTTCAACAAACTGTTCGTGGTGGAGTGTGATGCTTCTGGTACAGGTATGGGTGCTGTTTTGCATCAGGGCAATGGTCCAATAGCTTACTTTAGCAAACGATTGCCTGATAAGTACAAAAAGTTGGCTGCTTATGAACGAGAACTCATAGGGCTGGTAACAGCAGTCAAACATTGGCGACCATATCTCTGGGGCCGCCCCTTTGTTATAAGGTCAGATCATTATAGTCTCAAATACATTTTAGATCAACGTCTATCCACCATTCCTTAACATCAATGGGTTAGCAAATTACTTGGTTATGACTTTACTGTGGAATACAAACCTGGTAAATCTAATGTGGTGGCTGATGCATTATCTCGTCAGAACACCGAGGAATCTTCGTTAATGGCTATTTCAGAAATTCAATTGGGTTTGTTTGATCAGTTACGTGAGGAAATTGCATTCAGTGATGAAGCCATAAGCCTTATTGATTCCATAATCAATGGTAAGGATTCAGCATGGGAAGTTCATAATGGGTTGATTCTGTTCAACAAAAAGGTATGGCTTTCACAATCATCCAAACATCTTCAGACCATTCTTCATGCAATTCATGATTCAGCTCATGAGGGAATACAGAAAACATTGCATTGATTTCGTCAAACCTTCTTTGTTAAACATGATAAACGCATTGTCAGAGATTTTGTGAATGATTGCTTAGTATGCCAACGCAACAAAACTGAACATCTACATCCAGCTGGACTTCTTCAACCTTTACCAGTTCCAGAACAGATCTAGGAGGATATTTCAATGGACTTCATTGAAGCACTTCCAAAAGTTGGCACCAAGTCAGTAATTTTAACAGTTGTTGATCGTTTATCCAAGTATGCCCACTTCATACCCCTCTCTCACCCGTACACAACAACTTCAGTAGCTCAAAAGTTTTTCTCATAGATTGTTAGATTACATGGTTTGCCAAGGTCCATTGTTAGTGACCGAGATGTGGTTTTCACAAGTCAATTTTGGCAAGAGCTCTTCGGACTGTCCAACATTATCCTATCACCAACATCAGCTTATGATCCTCAAGCAGATGGACAGGCCGAGGTAGTAAACAAAATTATTACAATGTATCTACGCTGCTTGACTGGCGACAAACCAAAAGATTGGGTAAGATGGTTACCATGGGCAGAATATTGTTATAATACATCATATCATACATCCACCAGAACAACACTATTTAATCTGGTCTATGGGCACGACCCACCTACAATCCGAGGCTACAATCCGGGTGAGACAACGTTACCGTCAGTAGATGCCTTGTTATCTCAGTGTGATGCTTTCCTCAATCAGACAAAGGTTCGTTTACAACTGGCTCAAGATTATTACCGCAAATACTTTGATGCTAAACATACGGAGCGACAGTTTAAAGTGGGTGATTATGTCTAGCTCAAACTATTATCCCGGTCTGCGGCGACTATATCAACATTATACAAAGGCAAGCTCTCTCCAAAGTATTTTGGACCCTTCAGCATCAGCAAAATTATTACTCCAGTTACATATGAGTTGAACCTACTTGCTGGAACTCGCATCCACAACGCTTTTCACGTCGGCATGCTTAAGCCACATCGAGGAGAGATTCCTACTAATATACCGGACTTGCCACGTATACACGAAGGTACACCGGTTCCCGAACCCGAGATCATGCTTAAATCCGAGTCCGGCAGGGTCAGCTTCAAAAGCTCATCAAATGGAAGAACAAGATGGCTGCAGACGCTTGTGGGAGGATGCTGAATTGTTCAACAAGATATATCCAGATTTCCAAATTCGAGGGGCGAGCCGAATCTCCAAAAGCGGGAGAGATGTCACACTCGGTCGGCCGAGTCGCCCGGGATAAGCGAGTGGCTGAATAATTAATTATTATATAGCTTTTATTAGTAAATTTATTTAGTTAAATTAAAGTAAGCTTGAAAAGACTAATGAGCTTGGCCCGTTAGTAATTGTAAACCCCTCATATAAATATGGGGAAACTATTGTGAGAGAATCAATCAAGAAAAATTAGGGTTCAACCCTACCTACCTAGCTCTCAACCACCGCCGCCGGGCCGCCGCCCCGCGCGCCCGCCGCCCGCCGATGCGCCACCGCCGCCGCACAGGCCCGCGCCGCCGCGCCATTTTATTGCAGCGTCTTGGCCGCCTCCCGCCGCTGCCGCCGGTCATCTACGCCTCGTCACGCTCTTCGTCTTCCCCTCGCGTTGAACGGAAACGGGTTGTGACAAGTCGTGTAAATGGCGAAATAATCGGGTGGGGAGGTGAACAACCGGCCAATACGATGTCCCGTTTGTGCCCGCAGGATGAACTGCCCAATCACTTGCCCTAGTTCGCTCAAATCCCTCGGGAGTTGGGTGTTCAAACATATAATCCATGTAATGGGGTTGCACAAAGATGAACCTCGACCCTAGTGTAGTCTAGCGGGATAGGCTTACCGTGCCACTTGCCCCCGTGGGGAGATGTGCCACACTCGTTGTGACAATCTTCATTGTGTTCGCCCTTCCAACGAGAACCACCAAGTTGCAACTAGTGGGTTCCCGTGTGCGATCGATTGGGGTTGTGCCTGCAGTGGAACCTTGGCTGATAGGAACTTCCGGAGGGCTCCCGACAATGCAACTTGACCCGGCGAGTCCATAGACAACCCTTTCTCCTCGAAAGCACCTTCGCTACCATAGCCTTCATCAGTGCTTTCAAGATCCAAATCTCGTTCTCGCATGTTTTTGTACATATGCATGTCCTCTTCGAAACCATGTCTCCAGGCTAATGTTTTCCCTAAACCCCCGGTGCGTCCCGGGTGCTCTACGCTTCCCAAGGCAAGGCTAAGCTCGTCCCTCTCTCTGTTTGGTACGAATGAGCCCTTCTCCTTTTCTTCACCGTATTTGAATATCTTTGAAACGACCTCTTCGGTAGCTGGATTATCAAACTTAAGAGAAGAACCGGACGATCCGGTACTCCTCGCATGTATCCAATTCCTTGAGCATACCTTCAAATTCTGCACCGGAAGCCCAGCTGCTTGTGCCTCCTCGTCCCTCTTCTGGAAAGACGATTCTGCGGTAAAAAAATTTGCGAGTGTAGGAGATACGTAGGAGACTAGCACACCGGCAAGAATGTTGAGATGTGTTCAGAGATTAATAAAGCTCTTATTAACAACATTTCTTTCCCGGTTCAGATGTTGGCCTTTTTAGTTTAATTTTCTAGTAAGACTGGTGTAACAAAAATTAAGGTAAGATCGATGCATGCACCCCAATGCCACCTAAGTTTTTGTTAGTATTGTCATCACATGCATGTTAAACCATAGATGCTAGATGAAATGGTACAAATTGAGAAATACAGGTGTATACAGATTAATTTCTTACTAATTGAAACTAATTTCGGGTAATACAAAATCAAACAAGAGAAATGCCGCTGTTGAGGATTTTCACCAAGCCATCACATGAATCATCCAAAATTATCAAACAGTACAAATCACCAAGCCATCAAGTTGAGGATTTTCATTTTTTTCTTAGCAAAAATTGACCAAGAACCATCCAAAATTATCCAATAGCAATGAACAGTGAGCATTCTCAATTGCGCAGCGGAGGAATGGGGAGGGGTCGCCGTGTACTGCAGAGCGTAGGAATGGGGGGAGGGGTCGCCGTGCGAGTGGACGGCGTCGGCGGTGGGGCACCAGGACCTCGCGGCACACGAGTGGACGGCGTCGGGCGGTGGGGCACCGGGGCCACCGGGTGGTCGAGGAGTAGGGGCACCACGACCTCGCGGCGGGGGCACCGCACCACGACAGCCGAAGTCGGACCGGGCACGTGGTTTCAAGCCGGCGCGGTCGGGCGGCGTGTGGCGCAGCCGCTAGGGTTTCTAGCCGGCAGCGGGCGCGTGGCCGCTAGGGTTTCAAGCCGGGGCGGTGGAGAGGAGGGGAGTCGGGCAGGGGAACCATGGTGGCGGCGGAAAAGGCAAAGGGCGAAAAATCCGCAGCCTCGTCGGGCGCCCGTGAGGAGAAGTGAGCTCCCAAACTTATCCGATTTTCATCGCACGAAGGCCCAAAGTATATATACTTCACACGATTAGTAAGGGCGGTTTTAGATGCACACCGCCCTAAAGTGCCTAATAGTAGGGGCGTTTCCCAATTCAGCCGCCCCCCTATTCTTTTTCTTTTTCTTACTAATTTTGATAAATATTGTTTACAATATTGTTTCATAAATATTGTTTGATAAATATTCTTTATAGCATATATCCTTTACAATATTGTTTGATAAATATTTTTTCTTACTATTTCTTTTTCTTACTAATTTTGATAAATATTCTTTACAATATTGTTTGATAAATATTCTTTTTTCTTACTAATTTTGAAAATATTGTTTGATAAATATTCTTTACACCATATATTCTTTACAATATGGTTTGATAAATATTGTTTGATAAATATTCTTTTTCTTACTATTTCTTTTTTCTTTCTAATTTTGATAAATATTGTTTGATAAATATTCTTTACAATATTATTTGATAAATATTGTTTGATAAATATTCTTTTTCTTACTATTTCTTTTTCTTACTAATTTTGATAAATATTCAGGTTGTTTACTAACACTTTCTCAAAACGAAAAACCACCTATACAAAAAAATGTCGATCTTGATGAGTTATGAGAATTCGGTATTCAAAACTTTTTCGTTCGGGGTCATTTAGTGCTCTGTTTGACCGAGGTTTGACCAGGTCAAACATTGATTTTTTTTAAAAGGACACCTCCGCGCTAGTTTTCAAAGCACTGGATGGCCTCAAGCCGAAAAGTCACGAATACCGATATTGTTAATCTCTTCAAGATCTACATTTGCTATTAGAGTCAACTTTTCATTTTTCGAAGTTTTGACGTCTTGAATTTTGAATTTTGAATTTTTTACGGTTCGGGACGGGTTTTGAAGCCCTAGACGGTCTAGACACCTGAAAAGTCATGAATACCAAAAATTCATAACTCATGAAGACCTACGATTGTTATTCAGGTCGTTTTTAGCGTCCGAGAAAGTGTTCGGAAAGTGTAGTTCTAAACGGACGACTCTCCCACGTAGTTTCATAACCTCTCGTGTGAGATATTTGGTTTTGCAACTAGTGTTTACTAACACTTTCTCAAAACGAAAAACCACCTATACAAAAATGTCGATCTTGATGAGTTATGAAATTTCGGTATTCAAAACTTTTTCGTTCGGGGTCATTTGGTGCTCGGTTTAACCGAGGTTTGACCAGGTCAAACATTGATTTTTTAAAAAGGACACCTCCGCTCTAATTTTCGAAGCACCGGATGGCCTCAAATCGAAAAGTCACAAAAAACCAACTATTTAGTTCCCCAACTGTTATCACCTTGTCAAGAACTACGTTTTATATTTAGGTCATTTTTTAATATAAGATCATTTAGTGTATTATTTGACCAAGTTTGACCAGACCAATTGTAGGGGTGGTTTATCTAGAACCGCCCCTGATGGTTGTTTATAGCAGGGGCGGTTCATTTCGAGCCGCCCCTACAGTGGACCACAGTAGGGAGCGGCGGGATATTAAACCGCCCCTTTATTAGTAGGGGCGGCTGAAACAAAAACCGCCCCTACAAAGGGTCACCGTAGGAGCGGTTAGTCTGATGGAAGGATTTGCTTCACTGTAGGGGCGGCTCAAAATATGAACCGCCCCTAATCAAAAAGGGAGGTGTTCCCATAGTAGGCTTTTGTAGTAGTGGTTGCCTATACTACTGACTACTGTGAGCATCTCTGTGTCTGCTAATTGTCATCTTTAATGAACTATAGGCATATGTGTAATAATACACTTTCATTTTGACAATATCAAATTGTGAAGCATCTTCGTTATATGTACACTAGTCCATCAATCTATGCACGGGCAGGCGATATACAAAACTATATCTTCATTGTTTTTTTATGCAAAGCAAATAGATTCCTTACATAATCACATGTCATGGACAAATAAAGTTTTCATAACAATCTGGATATAGGCTATAATTTAATTGGGATGTTGTGACTCCATTAAACTATATATAAAAATGAGCCCTCCAGTTAGGATGACCTTATGCTTCCTCTATTATAAAGGTTAAGTGCACTTTTTAGTTAAAAAAAGATAAGTAGACACATGTAAATATGTTCCTGGAGAATGCTCACAAAATCATCACTACTGGAGATGAGTTATAGCCCCTTTTGCACTGGCAAAGGCTTTGCCGAGTGCCACATTCGGCAAACGACACTTGGAAAAAAAATCATCGGCACAGCCACCTTTGCTTGCCAAGTGCTGAGTCAACACTCGGCAAAGAAAAGGTGCCGTCATGGCGCTGGAGCCGATGACGACAGCTTTACCGAATGCCAACCTGGCCGGCACTCGGCAAATATTTTTTGAAAATCTTTGCCGAGTGCCCATTGAACCGACACTCGGGCAAAGTTTTTTTTTTTTTAACCTTTGCCGAGTGTCTCCGACATGGCACTCAGCAAAGAAGGTATTTTTTAAAAAAATAAAAATAGCTTCGAAAGTGACGTGGTCAATGTACTTGGCAAAACTAGGATCTAGGTGCCCAGATTCCCAGCTTTGTTGAGTTCCATGGTCATTGCATTCAGCAAAGCGCCCAGGTTCCTAGCTTTGCTGAGTGCAATGACCGTGCCCACTAAAAACAACCTTATTTATTTATTTATTTATTTATTAATTTTTTATATTCCATCACGACAAACAGAACATATCACATATATATCACATCCATCACAATATATATATCACAATGAGTTCTCAAGTACATCACATCATCCAAGCAAGTCCGTCACAGTTGTCCAAATATCACAAGTGAATCACAACAAGTATATCACAAATCCAAGTGCTTCACCAAGTGAACCAGAAGCGCAAATACAAGTGCGAATCACAACAATCATCCCCAAACTTGATCATTCGAAGGCGCATGAGCTGGATTATTTGAACCCACCGATTGAGGCTGCACAAAGGAGAAGAGATTGCATGTGTGAGACAAGATTACTTGATCTAAGGCAGTTTACTTGGGCTAATTATGCTGAAATTCCAACTTATGAAAAACTAGACCAGGTTCTAGTGACAACTGAGTGGGAACAAAAGTTTCCTTTGGCTACCGTTCAGGCTCTTACACGAGAGATCTTTGATCACACACCTCTTTTACTTGATGGAGGAGAAACAGCCCACAGAGGTGATGCTAGGAATTTTAAATTTGAACTAGGATGGCTAATGAGGGAAGGGTTTTTTTATCTAGTTAAGGGGGTGTGGGAATCAGAGAATAGAGGTATGACACCTTTGGAATGGTGGCAATCCAAAATTAGAAAGTTACGTCGTTTTCTCCGTGATTGGGCTAGAAATTCTGTTTCTCAAAATAAGAAAACTAAACTAGATTTGTTAGGTAAATTAGATGCTCTGGACAGAAAAGCTGAGACAAATTTTTTGTCATCTCAGGAGGTAGAACTTAGTCATCATCTTAAAGGGCAATTAACTAAGTTGCTAAGAGAAGAGGAGATTTATTGGCTCCAACGATCAAAAGCAATGAAGTTATTGCAAGGGGATGATAACACTAAATATTTTCACTTGCTGGCAAATGGGAGACATAGGAAAACTAAAATTACTCAACTTGAACAGGAAGAAGGAATTATTGTTGGGGATACAAATCTAAAAGACTATATATCCAAGTACTACAAACGTTTTTGTTTGGAGCATATTTACATAATTCTTTCTCATTAGATGAGACTTTGAGGCATGATGTACCTCAAGTGTCGGAGGAGGAGAATGAGTTTTTGGTGGCTCCATTCACTGAGCAGGAGGTCAAACTCGCAATCTTTGATATGAAACATAATAAGGCATCAGGTCCGAATGATTAGGCAGGATCTGATGGGTCTTTTTTATGAATTCTATATGGGGAGATTGCCTATTCATAGTTTGAATTTTGAGGTACTCACACTTTTACCCAAGATCTCAGAGGCAACTAAAATACAACAATACAGACCAATTTGTCTCCTTAATGTGTCTTTTAAGATTTTCATGAAGGTTTTGAATAATAGACTGTTGAAAGTGGCGAGATAAGGTGATAGGTCCTTCTCAGTCGACCTTTCTTCTAGGGAGGTACATAATGGAAGGGGTAGTGGTTCTTCGTAAAACAATTCATGAGTTGCATAGGAAAAAATCTGATTGGGTAATCCTAAAGTTGGATTTTGAGAAAGCATATGATAATCTTAAATGGCCTTTTATACAACAAGTCCTCAGAATGAAAGGTTTTTCCACCAGTCTAGTGTGAATGGATTTCAAAAGTCAAGTCTAGAGGAAGTGTTGCTGTAAAGGTTAATGCCAATTTAGGCCATTATTTTCAAACAAGAAAAGGAGTGCGGCAAGGGGATCCGTTATCTCCAATCTTGTTTAATATAGTGGTTGATATGTCTGGCAATCCTTATTTCACGAGCTAAAGAAGACGGTCAAATTCATGGAGTGGTCCCACATTTGATTGCTGATGGATTCTCTGTTCTTCGGTACGCGGATGACACTATTATCTTTATGGAAAATGATTTAGAGAAGGCCAAAAACATGAAGCTTCTGCTTGGTGCTTTTGAGCAATTGTCAGGAAAATCAATTTCCACAAAAGTGAAGTGTTTTTGTACGGAGAGGCTAATGCCTATCAGTGGGAGTACACCCAATTTTTTGGGTGTAAGTTAGGATCATTCCCTTTTAGTTATTTAGGAATTCCTATGCATCACCAGAAACTCTTGAATAAGGACCGAAAACATGTGGAAGAAAGGTTCCAAAAGAGATTGAGTGGGTGGAAAAGTAAGTTGCTCTCAGTGGGAGGAAGGCTTGTTCTGATTAATTCAGTGCTAAGTAGTCTCCCTATGTTCATGATGTCTTTCTTTCAGATACCCAAAGGTGTTCTAAAAAAGTTAGATTTCTTTATATCTCGTTTCTTTTGGCAAAGTGATGAGCATAAAAAGAAATATAGATTGGCAAAGTGGAAGGTTATTTGTACACCGAAAGACCGGGGTGGCCTAGGTGTACTAAATTTAGAAGTGCATAATAGATGTCTTTTAAGCAAGTGGTTGTTCAAACTTATAAATGGGGACAGGGGTATGGCAGTAATTACTTAAAAACAAATATCTAAGGGATAAGACTTTGACTCAGGTTTAGCACATGCCCGATGACTCTCAGCTTTGGTCTGGCCTTTTGAAGGTCAAGGATGAGTTCTTGTCTATGGACAAGTCTGTTCTTGGTGACGGATCTCAGATTCATTTTTGGGAGGATTCATGGATAATGCCACGCCCTCTCAAAACAATATATCCGACACTTTATAATATTGTTAGAAAGAAAAGTGCTTCTGTTAGGACAGTATTGTCTACGGTCCCGCTAAATGTAGCTTTTAGGAGATCACTGTTGGGAGCAAATTTACAGGCTTGGCATGGCATAGTTGCCATGATTGTTGATGTACATTTAAATAACCTAAGAGATCATTTTATGTGGGGGCTACATCAGAACGAGCAGTTTTCGGTAAATTCCATGTACAGAACATTGTTAAACCAGCAAGCTTTACCACATAATACTTTAATTTGGAAGCTTAAAAATACCCCTCAAGGTGAAGGTTTTTATGTGGTACTTGTACAAAGGAGTAATTTTAACAAAGAATAATTTAGCTAGGAGATAATGGCAAGGAGATAGGAAATATTGTTTTTGTTCCTCAAACGAAACCATACAACATTTATTATTTGACTGTCATTATGCTAAATCTATTTGGAGGATCATTCATATTTCTTTTAATCTAAAACCACCATCTGGGGTACACAATTTGTTTAAAGGGTGGTTGTAAGGGTTAAATAGAAAAAGAAGATCTCAAATCCTTGTGGGTGCAAGTGCTATTTGTTGGACAATTTGGTTAACAAGGAATGGTGTTGTGTTTAACAAGACCACAATACCGTCATATCTACAGGTTATCTTCAAAGGGATGTACTGGACCAGGTTTTGGTCCTTGCTTCAGAAGGAGGACGATCGCCTGTTTATGAAGGCGGGCTGTAGGATCAATGAGACAGCTGCAATGGAAGTGTTTGTAAATCATGGCTGGAGTTTTAATAATAGAATTGCCCTTTAGTTTTTTTTTTTTGGAGAACTTTTTTGTCTTGTTGGCTCAGAACTTTTTTGTTGTAATTTCCTAGATCGGTGTTTGAACGCTTGTAATAATGAATAGCCATATGCATCAATCGATGCAGAAGCTGGAATATCAATATATTCCCTTTTCTAAAAAGCTAATCTAGGAATTACTTGCATGTGTGAGATTGTATGTTTTTGTAGTGTCTTCTTACTTGCCCTCGACACAATACAATTTTGCAACTTAGAGAAAATCCTATCAACTTGCCTATAGCTAATCTAGGAAGGCAGAAGTCATACAAGCAAAGCACAAGCGAAAGCAACAAACGTTCATACTCATAGGTGTAACTGAGGGAGTAGTCGGAGCTGGAGCAAATAGCCTAGGTGGCGAAGGTAGACCCGTATGGGCTCCAAGACTTTGCATGTACCGAAGAATATCTGTCATCCTCTGTTGTTGGGCCTCCCGCTTGGCCCGCTCGGCCTCCGTCTAGGCCACTGTTGGCATTTTTAAACGTCGTCACTACTAAGGGTAGGTAGAATCTAACTCCTCAACGACACCTAGAAACACTGAGTATAAAATAAATCTAAACTTATGTTGTCACATATAAAAATCATTATATCCGCAAGCGCACAAATATAAACTGAAAATAAACTCTATACCACTGTAGCACTTCACCTAGGATGAACCAGGTATCGTAATTTATTTTTTCCCCAAAGGAAGGACTGTGAGGCAACATTTATATGGCTCATGGCAATAATATATTCTATGTGCATAAAATCAATCATTCCAATACTCTAGCAGGGGTAAATAAAAAAGATAAATAATAAGTAAATAAAAACAATAATAAAAAATAAAAACGATGCCTAGGGTATTCCATGAGATAGAGAGATGTAGAGACTCAACTAATATGGTAAAGACAATCGTGGGTATTCTGAGTAAAGAACTTCTAAATAACTATTAATCATTAAGTTTAAGCATAGCTAAGTAAAGTATTCTCATCTATAGCACAGTCAAATCAATATCATATAGCAAGAGGAACATCAACTAAGGAGGATTTATAATGAGATAAACTAGTCTCCGTCGCGACCAAGTTCTACCGTTCACTGTATACGGGAGGAGGATTATAGAAGACTCAATAAGGCTGTCACCTCTACGAACTACCCCACGACCCAGCATACAACGGGCATCCGCAAATAACTTACATCTAAACACCATAATTACATATAATTTAAGACTTAACCCCCTCGAGATAAAGGCTAAGTTGTCCACGATCTCAAGCATATAATAATCAATAACTAGAACTATATCAAATATAAAACTAGAATATACTAAAAACATAACAATCAATAATATAAATAAATAAAGCATAACCATAATGAGAACTCAAGATAAAATGTATTACCGAATATCTCCAATATAATAGATCTGAAATCCTGAGCCAAGCTCGCACTCTTCCTTGAATAAATTAGAATGTCTAATACTCTAATCTCTGAAGAACTAGAGCTCTAATCTTCTAATCTCTGGAAACCCTAGTACTAATCTCTCTCTAATTGCAATGAGTCTAAACCCTAAATAATACTGAAGACTAATGAATTAAGGTTTCAGGAATGAGCTCTGCCCTTTCTTTTATAGCCTCCTTGGATGAATCTCAGCCCTTGGATCAAACCGACTTGATTGGATAGCCAAGATCTACTCATTAGGTCGGTTGTGGGAACCTTCCAGAAGCTGGACAAGTGGACCCACAAGGGGGTGCCGCGTGGCCCCACACAGGGTGTCGCCCGGCCCCACCTACTGACATGTGGGTCCTGGCCTCTTCGAGCTTCTTTCTTTCTTCATTTAGGTCCTTGGAACTTATATTAATGCCCTGGATTTGGTCCTTTTCTTCCGTTTCTCATTTTCCTCTCTTTTCAGCTCTTTTTCGGGGGTTTTCTGGATCCTTCCTGCAAAACAATGTATGCACCAAAACTCGTAAAATTCATCAGTAATAATAATATTTATCTAGCATTGATCCTCAGTTGATGGTATAAAACATATATAAAAGTAGTTAATAATTACCATCAACAGCCACCATCCTCTGTTGCTCAAGAGACGTGATGTTGCATCCTTCTTGCATCCTCCGCTGCTCAAGAGGCGTCCTTGCCTCCAGCTCCTGACGTTGCCTCCTTTCTTCTTGCAGCTCGGCCTACAATAATGCAAAGCTAATGTTACAATAATGCAAAGCTATAAAGGTGTGTAAATATCAATGTACGATGAATAAAACAAGAAAAACCTAGAGTGCGTCGACCTAGTGCTGTGCAGTGTCTAGCCATGGGCATATGGCCGGGCTTGAGCTCGTGCTCCGTGCTCGGATTTGGGAGAGAGTGGGTGTAGGGCCGTGTCGATGACGCCGTCGCCAAGCCAAAACTGTCTATGCTTCTTGCCTCCTCCCAGCCTCATGACGATCTCTCCATCAAGGTCTTGTGTGCTCGGATCGTACTTTGGCCCATGGACCAACCTTGCCGCCGACGTGTAGTCACTGATGCGGGTGTGGACGCTCACGTTGGTGTATGCCTTGGACGGGTCCTCCCGGTTATACGAGACGTCGCGTGTCGCCTTGCCCTTGTGGGCCACAACCCATGCCATGAACGAGGAGCAAACAGGATGGCCACCATGTGACGCAGACTGCGAGAAGGACAACAAGATGATTAGAATTCAGGCAAAACTGAGCGTTAGAATAGATAAATGAATTCGCTTACCCTCTGTGTCCGGTGAGGCTGCGGCTGTCTTGATGGTGTGCTACACCATCATCAAACACCTGTCCCAGGCAGCGCCGTGCGTCTCGGCCCACTCGGGGCGCACCACTTGTCCACAATCGCCGTCCAGCACTCGGGATACACGGCGCACCACAAGGGAATCATCTACACATCATCAAGTATTTGACATGGAAGATCAAATTAAGCCTACTTAATTTAAAAATGAATCAATATTAATGTTCTTTATCTACATGAGAGGTGGATGCATGACCATCCAAACAAGCTTTAATTTTTTTGACTGAAAACACAAGCTCTAATTTTAAAAGTTGGAACTAAACGCACATAAAATGAATCCAACACCCAACCTAATCCAAGTCAACACTCTAGAACCAAGCACACACAACAGGAAAGAAAGAACACCGAGACGCTAAAGAAAGAAACAATAATTAATACACTAATAGAAGGGCTGGATCTTACAAGAATGCAACTTGCGTGCCAACTAAAGTGATTCACGTTTGACTAAATTTCTAGTGAATAATATTCACAATTATAACTCCAAGTTAATTTATTATATTTTTTAAAAAAATACATTTCACATTTAATCTAATGGTATTTGTTTCATATTGTAAATGTTGATATTTTTAATTTATAATTGGTCAAATCACGAGATGAATCTTTTAAACCTAATTAGTCAATGATTGAATACTAATTGCTAAATAACAACGAAAGTGCCACAATATCATTTTTTCAAAAAAATTTGCAAACTAAACGCAGCCTGCCACGTGTCAGAACTTACCTCGCCTTTTGGGTCTGGGAACGACAGAAAAAAAAAGGTTATTATTATCAAGGTGTGTCCATACCACTTGCTTCACAGAAACCCAGTTTAATCTCAATAACAGACTGAGGCCTTAAAGGTCGTCACTCATTTGCTTGCAAGCAGCATCTTTGCTTGCAGCAGTCTGCAGTCCCAATGTGTATTAATCTTCATGGTTAACATATGCCCATAGAGGGAGAGGGAGAGGGAGAGGGAGAGTAAACAAGGAAGGAGACATGGAGGAGGAAGCCCATGGCATCGTTATTGTCGGCGGCGGCATCTGCGGCCTTGCTACTGCTCTTGCTCTTCACCAGTGCGTGCACTTGCACTCCTTCCTCTACTAGCATTGTGACTGCCCTTACATCACCGCTTTACTTACCTGAAAGAGTTTCAAGTTTGAAGGACAGGTCTTGGACTTGGGCACTTTAAGGGAAAATTGTGTATCAATACATCATGTGTCTCACTTTTGCTTGCGGGGTTGCATATAGGAAAGGCATTGCTAGTCTAGTGCTGGAGAAGTCTGAGACCTTACGAGCAGATGGAGCTGCAATTGGTGTTCATGTCAACGGATGGAGAGTTCTCGAGCAACTTGGAACAGCTGCAGAGCTCAGGGGAACTGCCGATCTCATCACCGCGTAAGCTTTTTACCATTGCGAAGTTGTTCTAAACTATTGTATTATATAAAAAGGTGCTAAATAGAAGGTTTTGTCTCCACGACTTTGCTGGTTCCTGATAACTTCTACAGACTCATTATGATTGCTTTTGATGGCTTGAATATTCCTGGGCAACAATTTGCAGATCAGAAGTCTCAGCTGTACAACAAACTGAGAGGAAATAAAAGGGAATATGTTCCCTGGTGAAAAATATACTAGCAGAATCAGTAATGTTTGCTTTGACTCTGGCATTTCAGGCATCATGACGTGTGGCAGCTAACAAACAAGACTGCCCAGGTACCAATCAGGTCAGTATATCGCAAAGTTCATTTCGCGTTCCGTCGCTACGGCGCGACTCCTCTGCAGAGTCAACCTTTTTCTTCTTCTCCATCTTCGACGGACTTAAAAGGGCTCGAGAGAGGCTGAGCTGGCACGTGGTGAACACAGGAGAGAGCGGCGAGGTGGAGGCGGCGGTGACGCCGCTAGAGCGGGTGGCGGAGGAGGCGGCCGGGCAATAAGATTAGTGTCCTTTATATCTTTTTCCCGATATGCCTCAAGTGTAAACTTCAAAGAAACTTATAATACGTATGAGACTCTATTTGGATCCCTATAAATAATAGCTATCTACTAATATTTATCTCTTTTAGATCCATTTGTTAATAAAATAGGTAATGCTAATAACTATGACATTGTCTAGTTGGACCAAATGAGACAACAAATAGCCATTGGTAGATTGCCGGTAACCCATAATCTAGTTCATTTCTTCGTAACCAGGCCTAATCCTCCAACAGGTACGTTTATGATTTAATATGGAATTACTACAAGAGAATGTGTTGAAACTCGTGTTTCCAACGGGGTTTGAGTGCCTCCGCCTGGACGTTGCTCCAGGAGAGTTAGTGTGGTATTTTGCCTAAGTATGAGATACGCTATATTAATAGCAATAAATTTCATTCACCAACCAACAACATTAAGGACTCTGCCCTCTATTTATAGCTTACAGACACATGAGAGTGCTAAGTTACAATTCTACCCTTCTAGGTGCTTGGTATATTCCGGGCACTGGTCATCACCGCCGCGGGGCTTTAACGTCCTTTCATGTCTTGAACCGCCTTTGCTTTTGGACCTTCTGCTCGGCCCATTTAAGGCTTGACTTCCACCTTCGGTCCACCGGATGACACCTCTGCTGAGCTAGATCTCCGCTGGGCCTCATTCGCTCGGCTCCCGAGTCTTTGGCCGAGTACCTCCGGGCGGGCCAGTCTGGAGACCACGATGTTGGCGGAGACCTCCGTCTCTTCCTGCGGTCGGCAGACGGAGCTCTACGAAGCTGGCGGAGATGACACCTCCGCTAGCCCAGCATCATCGCGCACTGACCTCCGCGGTCCTCTGCAAGGTAGGCACATGACTAAACAGAGAGATCAGTAGCCTTATGTTCTGAACATACCTTCGCGCACTTGTCTGCCTTTAGGGCAGCACCTCTGCTGAGCGCCAGGATTCCTGTGAAAATATGCGCCGACTCATATGGGGATCTGCAAGGCGATCACATGACTGAAGGAGGAGATCAGTAGCTGATTGCCGTGGGTCAGTGCCTCCACCAGTTGTGCGGGATCATGTCCCAACAGTCCCCTCCCCCCCTTGAGGACTAGGGAACAAGGCGGAGACGTGTCCTTGACCTCAACTTCTTTGGTACTGGCGGAGGTGTTGAGGGTGCCTTCGCCCCTAGCATGTTTTCCCTTGGACCTCCAAGAACGGAAGTTGAAGCGTCATGGCTCCAACGGACCAAAACACATGCCTTTTGAGGCTGATTTGACCATTAACCACCTGTTGGTCGTGTCCGTTGGTTTTGGGATGCGAAGGGTCGCCTCTGTGCCTATGAAAGGCCACGTTCCCTTGACGCGGAGGGTACCCCCTAGCTGTTGCTTTCCTGCACTTTCGCTTTTTTTGCTAACCTTGGTTAGCACTTGCTGCTTTAGCTAACCTCCGCTACTTGCTAGGGAGTCTTCGCATGAGTTGCATGCTTGAGGTTGCTGGGCCGTGTTGCATCAAGGGCTATTACCCGCGCTATGAGATCTACGGGCCGTACATGGAGCTTCTTCTGGTACGTTCCTCTCAGTTTGCCGATTACTACGAAGATTGCATGTTAGAGGCTGCTCGCGCTCAGGATATGGAGGAATCACTATCTGACGTCAAAGTTTCTGTCAGAGATCTAATTGGGCTTGAAGATATGGGTGACATTACTTACGAGTTCGGAAAGTCGAAGATGACTCAGGCAATGCTAGACGAGTTGGTTCAGAAGGGTTGGATTCAGGTTGGTCACACGGAGGTTCCTGAGGACGAGACCGAGCCGAGGGTCCGCTGGAAGTGGGGTGCTGTGTTCAAGGATTTTTTTACCTTTGGTCTTAGAGTTCCCTATCTGCCCTTTCTCCGTCAGATCTTGGAGGCTTTCAGGGTTCAAATCCACCAGCTCACTCCGCATGCCTTCTTGACCATCGCTAAGTATTGTTGGGCGTGCGAGTCATATGGTGCTGAGCCAGAGATCTACACCTTCTGCGAGTTCTATGAGCTGTACAAGCAGCCAAAGATGAGGAAGATGGCTGACGGGTCTGAGAAGAAGTGTCAGTCCGAAATGTGCACTTTCAGCCCGCACCTCTTTCAGGGTGCTTAGAAGACGAAGATATCCTATGCCCAAAAGAATAAGTGGGATGCGGGCTGGATGGAATATTGGTTATACGCACGGTCTAGTTCGACGTCCAGGACAGTTGACGGTGTGGAGGAGACGCGATATGTCTTCGCGTCGGAGCTTATTCATGTGGACGTGGACACCCAGTTTGCTATTACTATGGAGGATTCCCCACGCCGCACTGCCGCACGCGAAGCTTTCATGGTGGCGTGCCGCTACTCCTCCGGACGTGATCTGATCGAGGAGATGTGCACGGCCAACTACTCGCTGCTGGCTAAGGAACGACCCCCGATTATGATCGAGATGGTGAATCTTCCCATCTTCGGAGAGGAGAAACTTGTCCCCTACCCCCATCTTGGCGCGAGATTGCCCAGGGGCGTTAGCGGAGGCCTTCATCATGACTGTCGAAGATAAGGCATGGGAGATCCTCGGCATGATTGGCCAGAGGGAGTATCTCGCACGGAAGTCCGCCGTAGGGACCATGTCGCGCCTGAACCGCTTGTTCGAGGAGATGAGTATCCAGTACGGTCCCCATAAGGTTTTTGGCTGAGTCTTAGCTGCTGTTGCTAAGACCAAAAAGAAAGATGCTGACAAAGTGGTGAAGTTATTGGCGGAGGCTGTGTCCGCCCCCGCATAGGGTAAGAAGAGGAAGGCGCCTCTACCACTCGTTTAGGTTCTAAGAATGGGAAACCTGCTGATGAAGGCACCTCCGCCCGGATTTGTGCGGCTGTTGCAAGGTCAAAGGCTTGGGAGGAGGCAAAGAAGAAGAGGCAGAAAAGAGTTGTGCAGAGGGGAACTGCCCCCACCGCTAGTGGCGGAGATGAGTCCGGGCACGGTGATCTCTCTGGGGGTGAATCAGAGGGAGCTCGTGAGATTTCTGCCGGTGGTGGAGCCACCGCGTCTTTGCTTAGGGTTTTCGTGGAAACCCACTTGGCTGTTGAACATCGACGAGCCCTCGATGGGGGTCCTAGCTTGGAGGGGCCTATGGTCATAGCAGATGTTCTCGTCGGGTTTTCCTCATCAAGCGAGAGCTCCGTTGGGTCTTCCTCGAAAGGTTCCAGTCGGTTCCGCACCAAGGAGGTGAAGTCTGAGAGGGCAGTGTCTGATCCCGCGTCTGCCCTCTTCGTCGAAGTTGGGGTTGCATTGGATTTCCAAAGATAGCTTTATTCCTCCTTCTGGACGCAACGTCACCTTTGCCCAAATGCAGGAATTCCGCACCATTGGAAGTGGGATCCGAGGAGAAGGCTAGGGCTGCCTGTAAGTGCAATCAAGCCCTAAGTGGGTTTTGGCGTTGATGACCACCGAATTAGGGGACTAATGAGATTTACGAAGATGACATGCAGGGATTAAAATATGGAGTTGGTGAACAGGTCCAAAGGTACCAAATAAGCTAGATGATGGTGTTTCCGGATCAAGGCATTTAAATTATTTTATATTTTGAATCTTGAGTTTTAGGAAATGCCGTACTATTAAGAGGGATCATAGGATTCTCGGGTATCTGTGGACCAAGTGCTCTAAACAACAAATCCAGACACCACACATAACTCAAGCAAGCCCGACCAGCCAAAAAAAACACCTTGTTCCACCCTTTGTCGTTAGCGGGCGCGGCAAAGGCAATGCAAATGGTGCGGCAAGATGCAGCGCCTACGCTGCAAGCGATGCCGCGTGTCGCAAGCGGCAGTGCCACACTTAAATCCTACCGTTGGGTCCGTGGGGTATAAATACCCATTCTACCCCTCCCACAACGGTCACCCCGTTCACTTCATCTTCTACCTCGAAAGAGAAAAGCCAGAACTCACCTCTTGCTCTCTCTCTCACCTCCATTGAAGTTCTTCAAGCTCCCCACTCAATCTCTCACTTCCCACCTGGGATTCTTGAGGGAAACAAACTGCAAACTTCGATTGGAGACCGGATCTACTACTTCCCCACTCAAAAGAGCATTTGGTTCACGTTTGGCCTAACCCTAGGGTTCTTTACTCTTGGAGCTTGCTCCTAGACGGCTAGGCGTCGCCCTTGAGCTTGCCCCCTCGTGTGGCAGCCTTGGGAGGTTTGTAACCTCACTCTACAGCAATACATTACCCCACATCTCTAGGGTTAACTCCCTAGACTTGTGAACGAGGGAAAAAGCAAGCCGGTGGGCAAGCTAAGCCTTGTGTGGCAACCTCAACAACGTGGGCGAGCCCGACGTGTGGCGCGGTGAACCACGGGTCAAATCCTTGTCTCACTTGTTCTCCCTTTACTTTATTGCATATTTGTCTTGTGAGAAAGGGCTTCGACCCGATCTACTTGGTTGCTGGGTTTCGCCCCACCTTGGAAGGTTTTCTGGGGTATATTTGTGTGCGGAACAAGTGGGAACCTTGAGCACCAAACTCCGGCTTCGTGGACTAGCTTTTGGGAGTGCTCGTTCCAAGGGATACGCGGCAGTGCCGCTCACCACGCGGCAGTGCCGCGCCGCCTGGCCGAGAAGTGTCTCTCTCGCTCGCCCCTGTCTCGTTGGTCCGTTCACGCGGCGGTCGCGTGACTTGACGCGGCGCCTGCCGCGCCTCTTGTGTGTACCGACAGTCTGAGAAGTTTTAACAGTCAATTTTGGGGTTAAGCCTATTCACCCCCCTCTAGGCTTCCATCGGATCCTACAAGTGGTATCAAAGGTAGGATACTTCGTGATACGCTTCACCGCTGAAGTATGGAGACACCGGAGGGATCGAACAAAGGAGGCAAGTCCACCATCCCCGTGGAGGAGGTGGAGGCCAGACGGCGGCGAGCTTTCTCTACAGCTGCTGAGAGCACCATCAAGGGTGATGCCACCGATGCCGGAGAGAAAGACCGCAAGAATAGCAAGGCGAAACGCTAGAAGGCAAGAGCGAGAAAAGAAAAGACTAGAAGAGCGAGCTAGTGTCAAGCTTGCCGAGAAGCTTCAAAGAAAAGATCAAAGAAAGATGATTCGTGAGGCAAGAGCTGCTAGGAGGGCAGCAAGAGAGAAGAAAAGGCAAGAAGAAGAGGCGGAGTCAAGTGAGCTATCAAGTAGCTCCGACGATGGAGATGATGATATCTCCTACAACAAGAAGAAGAAGGAAAGCAAGAAGGATGAGGGCAGCGTCAACAACAACAAGTTCGCCGCCATATCCTTTAATTATTCTTCTTACTTGACTAACCACGCCGATAAGAAGTCTTTCATCAATGTACCCGCGGGAAAGTTGCCCCGTTTCGATGGGACCAACTATGCCAAGTGGAAGCACTTGATGAGAGCCTATCTTAGCGCCCTTCACCCCGTCTTTGGGAGGTTGTGTGCGCAAAGGATTTCAGCCACCGGTGAACCCCAAGGAGCCGACGAACGAAGAGCTAGCAGCTGCCCACATCAACGGCCAAGCCACAAGCATCCTCCTTAGTGCTCTTGAAGGCAATGAGTACAATAGGGTGATGAATGTCAATGAAGCAAAGAAGATTTGGGACACTCTAGTACTTGCACATGAAGGAGTAGACAAAGTAAGAAAAGGCAAGATTGACTTGTTGAAGGCCAAGCTCAACCGGTTTGTGATCCTTGATGGAGAAGGAGCCCAAGAAATGTTTGACCGGTTGATGGTGCTAGTTGGCAAGATTAGAGGATTTGGAGATGAGGATCTAGATGACCACACCGTTGTCAAGATCATGCTTGAGGCATACACACCTAGAAATGACATAGTGGTCACCTTGATTCGTGACAAGAAGAAGTTTGAACAATTCACTCCAAATGATGTGCTTGGAAGACTACTCACCTATGACATGCAAAGAGAGGAGGCAAATGAAAGAAGAAAGCTTGGAGAGTTGCAAGCCAAGCTTGAGGGCATCAAGATCAAGGATGTGGCTCTCAAGGCAACCAAGACAAGCAAGCCAAGCTCCTCCAACAAGATGAAGGGCAGCAAGCAAGCATCAACAAGTCTAGACAAAGAAATGAAGAAGATGCAAGAAAATATTGATGCAACCTCTTCCTCAAGTGATGATGAAGATGATGGGGCTGATTACAAGAAGATTGAGGACATGGCCCTATTCATGAAGAAGTATGGGAAGGGGATGAAAGCAAATGGCTACAAGATGGTGCAACGAAGATTCCCAAACAAGAAAAAAGAGAACATGCTTCAATTGTGGCAGCACCGAGCATTTTGTTGCCGATTGTCCTTATGAGAACAAGAACAACAAATACAAGAAGGACAATGGCAAGGACAAGAAGCAAGACTACAAGAGAAAGGGAAGAAGCATGGGTGAAGCTCACATCGGCCATGAGTGGGACTCAACAAAAGAGACAAGTGAAGAGGAAGTCCATGTTGCAACATTTGCTATGCAAGAGACCTCTACACCCAAGCTCTTCGACAACATGACCGATGATGAGGATGAGGACAATGACTCCACTCATGTTTGTCTTATGGCCAAGCATGAGAAGGTAAAATCCAAACCCAAACCTTCTCCTTCTCTTAGTGATGACTCTAGTGATCTTAGTGAAAGCTCTAGTGAAGATGAATCTAGTGATGATGAAGAATATGTTAGACTCACTAAAAACCTAGATCCCAAAACTAGAGGCTTTCTTGCTCAACTAATGGCGGATTTAGAAAGTACCCAAGCGGAGTTAGCAACTAGAGATAGTCAACTTGATAGACTTGAAAAGCTCTATGTTGATAACAAGGATGCTCTTGTAGCTGAGAGAAGTGAGGTGGCTTCCTTGCAAAAGAGCCTAGCTAATGAGCAAGGAAATCATGCTCTTACTAAGAAGGCTATGGTCACCCTAAATGGGAAATATTGTGATTTGCAAGACAAGCACAAAAAGCTTGAAAATGAACATAGCATTCTTAGTGAGAGCAACTCACATCTCCTAGCCACAAAGGATACCTCTACTCCCTCCACTAGTCAAGGTTGTGGAAAATGCTATAATGTTGATATGAATGCTTATGCCACTAACCTTGCCAATATGAAAGCAATGGAGAAAGAGATCACTAGGCTCACCGCTATGGTAAGAAAAGAAGGTGAAACCAAAGAAGGCAACAAAGTGAGCAACAAGATTGAGGCTCCCAAAAGGCCCAACTACATTGATGGGAGAAATCCAAGAATCAAGGATGGACTTGGACACAAGCATGGAAACAAAACCAATGGTCGAAAAGATGATCAATGGTGTTGAATGTGTCAAATTCTTGAGCAAAGGCACAAAGAGGGTACGAGAGAGACCTGCACGGCGCGTTGACACAACCCAACCCGAGCTGTATCATGCGCCCACACGCCGCAGTGCCGCGAGGATCGCGGCAAAGCTGCGCGGACGGCGGGCGGCGCGTCGCGCCCCCCAAGAAAAGGGAAGGTCACCTACACTGCCTCGGCTCGAATAGACCCAAGAAAATGGTCCAAAAGCCTGTGAAGAAGGTCCAGAAGTCAGAAAATCTTATCTGGGCTGTTCCTAAGGGCCACTTCTATCAATCAAAGGCAAAAGCAAGCAAGTTAGACTCAAATCCTTGCTTTGAAGTGAAGGCAAACAGCAAGGGGAGGTGTTTGCAAAGTACTTGGGCAAAGGAAAAGAAACTTTATTGCAACACCTCTATATGGGTTCCCAAAGTTCTTGTGACTAAGGTAAAAGGTCCCAAGAATCTTAGGGGACCTAAACTTGTGAACTAAACTTGTTTTGCAGGCATACTCCTCCGGTGGGTCAAGTTGGGTGTTTGACAGCGGCTGTACAAATCATATGACCGGAGAAAGGAGTATGTTCTCATCATATTCCCAAACCAATGACGACAGAAATAACATAAGGTTTGGAAATGATGATGTGAGAAGTGTGATCGGTCTTGGTAACGTTGCTATCACAACTGAACATAATATTTCTGATGTTTTGCATGTTGATTCGTTGGGATACAATTTGTTGTCGGTCTCACAATTGTGTGAGAAAGGCTACAATTGTCTCTTTACGGATGTTGGTGTGGAAGTCTTTCGCAGGAAGGATTCCTCTGTTGTCTTTACAGGCAAACTCAAGAATAAGCTTTACTTAGTTGATTTCAACAAAAGTGAGGCTAAGCTTGATACCTGTCTAATGGCAAAATCTAGCATGGGCTGGTTATGGCATCGCCGTCTAGCACATGTTGGCATGAGGAACTTGGCCAAACTGCAGAGAGACAACCACATCATTGGACTAACAAATGTTGATTTTGATAAAGACAGGATATGTGGACCTTGCCAAGCCGGGAAGCAAGTAGGTGCACCTCACCCACCAAAGAGCGTGATGACCACTACTCAACCATTGGAGTTGATACACATGGATCTCTTTGGACCGGTGGCCTACCTTAGCATCGGGGTAACAAATATGGACTTGTTATTGTTGATGACTACTCCCCGCTTCACTTGGGTTTTCTTTGTCTTTGATAAGTGTCGGGTACAAGAGAAGGTGAAAACCTTCATCAAGAGGGCACAAAGAGAATTCGATCTCCCCGTCAAGAGAATAAGAAGTGACAATGGGACCGAATTCAAGAACACCCAAGTTGAAGAGTACCTTGATGAAGAGGGCATCAAGCATGAGTTCTCAGCCGCATATACCCCTCAACAAAATGGTGTAGTAGAGAGGAAGAACCGTACACTCATAGAGATGGCAAGGACAATGCTTGATGAGTACAAGACTTCGGACATCTTTTGGTGTGAAGCCATCAACACCGCTTGTCATGCCATCAACCGCCTCTACTTACACAAGAAACTCAAGAAGACTTCATATGAGCTCTTAACCGTAACAAACCTAAGGTGTCATACTTTAGGGTGTTCGGGTGCAAGTGTTTCATTCTCAACAAAAGGCCCCGAACCTCTAAATTTGCACCTAAAGTTGATGAAGGTTTTCTTCTTGGTTACGGATCAAATGAGCATGCCTATCGTGTTTTCAACCAAACCACCGGTAGGGTTGAAATCACTATAGATGTGACATTTGATGAATCTAATGGCTCTCAAGTAGAGCAAGTTGATCAAAGTGTTGTAGGAAAGGAGGATCCACCTTGTGAGGCAATCAAGCAATTGGCTATCGGTGACATAAGGCCTCAAGAAGATCAAGCTAATGGAGAGGAGGATCCACCGCTTGTTGCTTTGACAAGATTCCGCCGACGTACTCGATGACCAAGTGCAGCGCACGCTCGCCGGAAGTGTCCAATACGGCGGTAAGTGCCGCACCTACGCCGCGCTACAAAGGCCGCGCCTTCTACCTCGGCAGCAACGACCGATCCACCCGCATCACCTGTTCAACCACTTGATCTTGCTCCAATTCTTGAAGCCGATGATGAATATGATGAAGATCAAGAAGAAAAAAATGCGAAGGCGTTGATCACCCACGACTACGACAAACAATTCAACGGGATCATCCCGTTGACAACATCCTTGGGAGTCTTCGAAAAGGGAGTTACTACCGATCTCATCTAGCTGCTTTCTGCCAACATTTCTCGTTTGTTTCATCTTTGGAACCGCAGAAAGTAGATGATGCTCTCAAGGATCCGGATTGGGTGTTGGCCATGCAAGAAGAGCTCAACAACTTCAAAAGAAATGAAGTGTGGGAGTTGGTGGAAAGACCCAAGACTAACATCATTGGCACCAAGTGGGTCTTCCGCAACAAGCAAGATGAAGATGGGTTGGTAACAAGAAACAAGGCAAGATTGGTTGCTCAAGGCTTCACTCAAGTAGAGGGCTTGGACTTTGATGAAACCTATGCACCGGTGGCAAGACTAGAAGCAATTCGCATTCTTCTAGCCTTCGCTGCCCATCATGACTTCAAGCTGTACCAAATGGATGTCAAGAGTGCATTTCTCAATGGCCCACTACAAGAGGAAGTATATGTTGAGCAACCACCCGGTTTTGAAGACCCCAAGTTTCCCAACCATGTCTACAAGCTCCATAAGGCGCTCTATGGGCTTAAGCAAGCACCTAGAGCATGGTATGAATGCCTTAAGGAATTCTTGCTCAAACAAGGCTTTGAGATAGGCAAAGCCGACCCTACTCTCTTCACTCACAAAGTTAGCAATGATATATTTGTATGCCAAATATATGTCGATGACATAATATTTGGTAGCACTAACAATGTGTATGTTGAGCAATTTAGTAGGACTATGACTAAGAGATTCAAGATGTCCATGATGGGTGAGCTAAAGTACTTCCTCGGGTTTCAAGTCAAGCAAATGGAGGAAGGGACATTCATTTGCCAAACCAAGTACACCCACGACATGCTAAAGAAGTTTGATATGGCTAAGGCAAAGCCAATCAAAACTCCAATGCCAAGCAATGGACATCTTGATCTTGATGAGGAGGGTCCAGCCGTGGACATGAAGGTATATCGCTCCATGATTGGATCTTTGCTTTACCTTTGTGCATCTAGGCCGGACATAATGCTTAGTGTGTGTATGTGTGCTCGTTTTCAAGCCAATCCAAAGGAATGTCACAACGTGGCTGTTAAGAGAATCTTGAGATACTTAGTACTCACTCCTAACCTTGGCTTGTGGTATCCCAAGGGTTCCAAGTTCAATCTACTTGGCTATTCAGATTCTGACTATGCCGGTTGCAAAGTAGATCGAAAAAGCACTTCGGGGACATGTCAATTCCTTGGACGGTCCTTAGTGTCTTGGAGCTCTAAGAAGCAAAATTGTGTAGCCCTTTCCACCGCCGAGGCCGAGTATGTTGCAGCCGGTGCATGCTGTGCTCAACTACTTTGGATGAAGCAAACCTTAAAAGATTACGGATGTCATTTCACAAAGATACCTCTTCTTTGTGACAACGAGAGTGCCATCAAACTCGCAAATAACCCGGTAGCACACTCTAGAACAAAACACATAGACATCCGTCATCACTTCTTGAGAGACCACGAACTCAAAGGAGATATCGCAATTCGCCATGTGAGCACCGAAAAAGCAACTAGCCGATATCTTCACCAAGCCTCTCGATGAGTCAAGGTTTTGTGCTTTGTGTAGTGAGCTAAACATTCTCGATTCTCGTAACTTGGTTTGAATTCCAGCACACATGCAATGCTGCTTGAGACACTAGTTCGACATAGAAAAAGTTTGTGAAAACTTTCATATTGTGTTTCAAAAGGATTTCAAATTCTAATCCGAAATTCAATGCCATTGTTCTGTACTGATGATCTGTCCCTGGCAGTGAATTTTGGTGTCTTTGTGATCAAGTCTGAGGAGAAATAGGTTAAAAAGTGGCAATATATATGCGGGACAGCAGCGCTGGAGCGGCGGTGCCACGCGTGCCTGCTAGCGGCGATGCCGTGTGGAGCACGTGCGATGCACGCGTCCTTGTCTTTCGATGCAGCGCCCTAGGATTTCAGTCGGCTGTCGAACCGTTTTTGGGCCAAAACTTTATTCTTTCCTTTTCTACCCACGGCCCAACCGGTTTCCTTCTCCTCTCCTCCACCCGACTCCTTCACGCGGTCATCTCTCTCTTTCTCGCGTGAAGAAGGAGCGCCGCCCGCTGCTCGCCGCCCGTCTTTGCCGCCCCCCGCTGCCGAGAGCTCCGGCGATGCCGCGCGCGCCGCCCGCCGGCCATCTTCCTCGACTCCGGCCCGGCCTCTCGCTCCCTATCCCCGGCAGCTTCTCCTCTTCTCCTCTCAATCCAAGAGTCAAGGTACACCTAACCCTAAGTCATCTTTGTTCTTGCCCGATCTATGCATGGTGTTGAAATTTCTTGTGGATTTGTATTGATTAGTGATGTATGAACCCTAGGAAAGTGATTTGGTAGAATGGAATCGACAAATTTCGCATTTTAATTACTTAGGTGATTTAGGGGGAGGGCACGGCATTGCCGCCCCAAATGGAACTTAACAAGTTCCTAGCTGATTCAAACAAAGAAATATTCCCCAAATCACCTACTCAATTGAGATGGGAAATTGATCGATTTCAAATACCGAAGAAACCTTCACTTCGACTCATATTCCTTTTCAATCCACGGGTAATTTACACCTAAATTGTTAATTTGATCTCTGAAATTGGCATAGAAATACGAGAATGTGTCAAATAGATGGTTTAGAACTGTTTGGGAGAGATAAAAATAGGTGGTTTGAGCAAGGAGGAGCGCGGCGGTGCGCGTGACCCGCACGGCGATGCCGCGAGGTCACGGCGCCGTCTGTGCCTCCCCTACGCGGCGATCTTGCCGCGTAGCCCGTGTTTTTACCCTGGATAGCTTGCTCCAATCACCTAAGTTTATGTCTCAAACCTTCTTTCACATATATTTGACCATTTTTGACCTTCTATCAATCGGGCCGATCAATGTCTTAAAATGCATAGATGGATCACGGAGGCGATCCTCATGGCAAGAGAAAGATGAGGATCAAGGTCTGTTGAAAGGAGAGGTCGTGGAAGAAAGAACCCGAGCGGAGGAGCAGGTGATAGCAATAGTGGGGGGCAGCTCACTCACCGAGGAGCAACAAATACAGCGGATGGGTACACCATTGTGCCTGATGGTGACCAAGGGACCCCTGAACACCCCTCAGTATTTGACAGCAGCTACATGCAGCAGGTGGAGGGTGTGTTTGAGATGGCGGCACCTGTAAATGATCCACCTATTCCAGTGGTGAGCTATCTCAAGAAGCAAAGGGAGGTTGCAGATGCTAGAGCAGTGAATGTCTATGCTAATGAGCAGTATGAAGGCATAGATGAGAGATTTTGGGCAGCATTCCACTCCAACTTCTATTTGACTGTCCTCTTCCACTCTACCAAGAGCAAGATCACAACTATGCATTATATTGATTTTGAGAGGATGGCAGACAAGGAGGAGGAGGCCTTCAATGAGGCAATTGAAGCTTGTGAGAAGTTTGAGCTGACAGATATCATGTCTTTCAAGCATGATTGGAATGAGGAGATCCTTAGTCAGTTCCATGCCACTTATTACTGGGGAAAGGCCGTCGGACACCATCCACCGGATGACCGACAGAGGCACTACGAGTTGACTTTGTCACCTTCATCGTCGATACTTGGTTTTGGGGCTGACCACGAGAGTACACGAGATATCCATGAGATAGACCCTATTGATGCCAAGGCCATCGGGGGGCTGGCTGGGCTGATCGAGGGATTGCTTGGCAAGAGGAAGGGGTTGAAGGACTTCTTCTATGTGATGAACAATCTCGTCGGTGTACCATTGATCCTAAGGATGGGGCAACTTCGATGTGAATGGATATGCTAGAAATCTGATTGCCTATTTCAGGAATGACGAGACATTCAATGTGGGCAAGTTCATTTGGAGCCAGCTAGCCAATGCTATGGATGATGCTAGGAGGAACCTGCCATATGCTCCTTACATCATGTTCATGATTGAGAGGGTTTTACGGGAACATCTATCCCAAGGACTGCTTTCACACAGTCTACAACATAGAGAAGACCCATGGCTTGGATGGTGGGAAGACTAGTGGCAGGGCAAGACCCTCAGCAGGAGGCACCTCAGCTGGCAGAGAGGACTTGGAGGAGCCCTCTAGCTCTAGGCCCAGGAGACCACGCAGGTCTCGATCCAAGGTGAAGAAGTGGATCAAGGCCATTTTTGGGCATTGCACTTATGCATCTCGGCGGACTTATGAGTTGCGCGGGGAGGTTAGACAGGGCGTTCAAGAGTGTCGGGGGAGAAGCAAGGACTTCCGGTTCCCCTTCTATCCCTAGACCACCACAAGCGACCTCCCGGCTTTCGGCTACCGGCTCCTCGACCGGGACTCTTGTCCGACATGCTTGGTTCGATTATGCGCGGCGAGATTCCAGCTTCGACGCTCCACTCGTCGCTCCACGCGAGCCGAGTGCTACTATCTGCGAGGAGGGCGAGGACATAGCTTCGATCTTTGAGGACACCGGTGAGGAGTGACTCCGCTTCTTTCTTCTCTTTTCTATGATCTTTTTGGTGCTTGACGCCAAAGGGGGGAAAAAATTAGAAGAAATGAGGGGGGGTCAAACTTTTTCGACGCCCGGAGATGGTTCGAGGATGTAGCGGCAGCAGATCTTCGAGTTTAGATCTTTTGAGAGTAGCTTGTTAGGTGTGAGTTTGAGAGAAACTCTATTTTATGTAATAATGCCACCTATGACTTGTTATTTCTCGGATTTGGTTGGTTTGGTTGATGTTTAAACTCTGTCTTTATTTACCCTTTTACTGCCGTTTAGTTTACATAGTATGTCATCTACGCTTGTGATGTGATGTTGTCAATGCATGCGTTTGTCTTTGATAGGCGCGGCAGTGCCGCACCAAAGCGCGGCGATTGCCGCGCATCATCATCGAGCATGACACTCTTTTGTGCTCGATCATATTCTTCGTTGTCATATGCATCACGGATATATTTTTCGACACCTTTGAGCACCCCACAGCAACCATGGATGTAGGGGAGGCCTTGCACACTCTAAATGTATATCTTGACTTTTATGTCAAAATTGAGAATTCAAATCTCACTTATACATTTAGGGGAGGCCTCACAACACCTAAATATGTGAAATTGACATTTCAGTCAACCATGAGAATTCAAAACTCAATCACATATTTAGGGGAGGTTCCTACATCCTTAGTCTTAAATAATCTAAGTTTGACCTTACATCTTATGTAAGCTCTAATTTGGTTGTCATCAATCACCAAAAAGGGGAGATTGTAAGTGCAATCAAGCCCTAAGTGGGTTTTGGCGTTGATGACCACCGAATTAGGGACTAATGAGATTTACGAAGATGACATGCGAGGATTAAAATATGGAGTTGGTGAACAGGTCCAAAGGTACCAAATAAGCTAGATGATGGTGTTTCCGGATCAAGGCATTTAAATTATTTTATATTTTGAATCTTGAGTTTTAGGAAATGCCGTACTATTAAGAGGATCATAGGATTCTCGGGTATCTGTGGACCAAGTGCTCTAAACAACAAATCCGGACACCACACATAACTCCAAGCGACCGACCCGACCAAAAAACACCTTGTTCCACCCTTTTCTTTGTCGGTGGCCGGCCGATGCCAAGAATGGTGCGGCAATGCCTGCGCCCTACGCGGCGATGCCGCGTGTCGATCTTGGCGATGCCACACTTAAATCCTACCGTTGGGTCCGTGGGGTATAAATACCCATTCTACCCCTCCCACAACGGTCACCGTTCACTTCATCTTCTACCTCGAGCGAGAAAGCCCGGGAACTCACCTCTTGCTCTCTCTCTCACCTCCATTGAAGTTCTTCAAGCTCCCCACTCAATCTCTCACTTCCCACCTGGGATTCTTGAGGGAAACAGCTGCAAACTTCGATTGGAGACCGGATCTACTACTTCCCCCACTCAAAAGAGCATTTGGTTCACGTTTGGCCGGAACCCTAGGGTTCTTTACTCTTGGAGCTTGCTCCTAGACGGCTAGGCGTCGCCCTTGAGCTTGCCCCCTTCGTGTGGCAGCCTTGGGAGGTTTGTAACCTCACTCTACAGCAATACATTACCCCACATCTCTAGGGTTAACTCCTAGACTTGTGAACGAGGGAAAAAAGCAAGCCGGTGGGCAAGCTAAGCCTTGTGTGGCAACCTCAACAACGTGGGCGTAGCCCGGCTTTGTGTGGCGCGGTGAACCACGGGTCAAATCCTTGTCTCACTTGTTCTCCCTTTACTTTATTGCATATTTGTCTTGTGAGAAAGGGCTTCGACCCGATCTACTTGGTTCTTTGGGTTTCGCCAGCCTTGGAAGGTTTTTACGTGGTATATTTGTGTGCGGGAACAAGTGGGAACCTTGAGCACCAAACTCCGGCTCGTGGACTAGCTTTTGGGAGTGCTCTGGTTCGGTGTCTGTGGCGGTGCCGCTTCGATCCTGTGGCGATGCGGCGCTACTGGCCGAGAAGTGTCTCTCTCTCTGTCTCTGCAATCATTTGGTCCGGTTCACGCGGCGGTCTTGCGACTTGACGCCTTGGCGGTGCCGCGCCTCTTGTGTACTTGGCGGTCTACGAAGTTTTAACAGGTCAATTTTGGGGTTAAGCCTATTCACCCCCCCCTCTAGGCTTCCATCGGATCCTACACCGCCACGAGACTCTGAAGTCCTTGCACACCTCCGCTCCTTCCCTCGCTCCCGGTGATGAAGGTTTGGTGGTCGTCGATTCTCTATTTCCTTTTTCATTTTTTATTTGAGCTTTTGGCTAACATGTTGTTTGCAGGTGGTGGTGTGTCGAAGGTTCTTTGCTGCTTTGTAGGTGAGGCGTCACACCCTCACGTTGCTATAGAGGAAATCTTAGGTATTTTATCTTCGCTTCCTACTTTCTTTTTACTTTTGACTATTGTTTTTGAACTTGTTTATTTTCCTTAACAGATGTAGTTTCTCAATATTTTGAAGGTGGTGACATGGCTGAGGTTATGGACAAGGCTTATGACCAGAGTCTTGTGGTTAGTTGTTTCCTTTGCCCTGCTTGTTTTCATTTTGTTTCTGGAGACTTATCTTTCTTTGCTTTGCAGATGACCGTTAGTCTTGAGTCGTTGCGTAAGCGTGTTCACGAAGAACTCGCAGCACACAACTCACTTCTTAAAGAGCTGGAGATGAAGGCTACGGGCTAGAAGGTGGAGAAGGAGAGCGCCGAGAAGTTACTTGCTGATGAGCGGGACCTGCACTCCAATTATGTGGAGGAGGCCAAGGAAGCGGAGACCCAGTTGACTACTAGAGCAGAGCGGGCAGAGAAAGAGCTGGAGGAGTTGCGGACGGAGCTTGAGGAGGCCAATTCAAATTTGAACTCCTCTCACATCCAAGTCTCTTCCCAAAACAAGAAACTTGAGGACATCCAGCTTGCCAGCATCTCCGCTACCGAAGCTTATGCAAAGCCCCTTACTTCTTTCGGGGCCACCACGACTCCCTTTCCTAAGGATGGTGTTTCTTTAAGTGTTCTGAAGTGGATGACAGAGAACTTCGCGAAGCTTCCCGCAGTGCTGAAGGGCATCTCAGATTTCGGAGCTCGCGCTGGCGTCTCAAGCGTGGCTCGTATTCTCAAGGCTGAAGGCTGTGAGCATGTGGAGGCAGTGCGAGTGAAGGATTCTCATGTGCCTTCAACTCTTGGAGTTATGTCTAAGGGTCTTGGGCGCTTTCTAGAAGACTTTTTGGGCCAAGCATGGGCAAGTGGAGGCTTCTAGCCTTGCGCAATCTTTGTTGCAGGTTAGTTTTTCTTTATTTTGTTGTCTTTATTCTTGTCGTAGACTATGCAACGTCTGTTAGCTAATGCGTTACTTTTTCGGACTGTGCCAAAGGTGACAGAAGTTCCTATGGAGCAAGCTAAGGCGGGCAAGGAGTCCGGAGGCCATGATGGTGAGCCTCATCGAGTCACGTCTCCGCAAACTACGAAGGACGCCGGCGAGAAAGCTTCGTCTCCTGCTCAAGACTGCACGACCGGCCTGGCGTTGAAGAGGTTTAGCCTTAGGCCATGTTTTATCGTAGTGTAGACATTTTGCATGGACTAAGGTCTCCGCTTTGTAATTATTGTCTAAGAATACTTTAGTTATCACGGCTATCTAATGTTTTTGTGAATATGGAAATGGTGAGCCTGCGTAGGAGGTGTTGCCTCTTTTTTTTTATCGTGATGGTGTTTACGTGGACGGAGGTCTCTGGTCTTATTGGAGGGATACCTTCAAGAACCCTAGCGTAGATGATATGTACGAGGATGTTTTGTTTGATTTGGGAGATATGCGTATGGCTTTTACACATTCTGTAGCTTGGGAAGGACCTCCACCATCAAATTAGCTGAACAAACTTTAGTGTTCAATATTGTAGCTTGTAAACATGTTCAATATCTCTTTAGCGCTTTTGTTACATTTTTTTCTATTTTGCGCTTTGGTTGCGATTGCTGTGCTCTCTTCTTCATTCCCTCATTCAGCTTGTGAATCATCTCTGCGTTGAGTTGGATTTTCTTAGTCGTTGTTTGTAAACGTTGTGGGTCCAACACCTTCGCACTTGAGCTCTGTGTGGATCGGGTTTTTCATCGAGGTTTGCACGTAGCTCCTGCGTGGCTCAGGCTCTTATGCGTTAACCTTCGCGGGTCTTTGGCATGGATCTCGCTTGTGGATGCCTCATTGAGGTTTTTAGTTTCGGGGGATGTTACGAATCTTTACGCGGTCTCCCCCAACATATCCAGTTGTGAAGATCCTTACGAATCTTTACTCGGTGTCTTGGTTCTTAGCCTCCGTTTGGCGAAGGTTTACATTCGCCCATTGTGATCTGAGTTGTGCTAGTCGTGGGTTATTTCTTGCCCAACTGGCTGGGCTAGGGGGCATGACTTCGCTTTTATAGTGCCTTTGTTTCTGTAGGTATTTACTGCTTTTGTCTTGTGTTAGGTTTGGTAGTTGGATTGGGTAGTATAAGAATGGATGGGTTTCCCCCCTGTCTGGGTTGATTCTATGGTTGAATGTAGTGATGGTGCCGTGTGTTTACTCATGATACCGTGTAAGGATTCGTATCAGTGATTCTGGGTCTTCGACTAGGGTGGTGCACTATTCGGGAGCTAGAAGTCTTGACTAAAATAGGCACAAAGCTATTAACTCTTGCCGATGATTGCTTTGAATCTCATGGCGGCGAGGTTTGGTTGAAGTTGGAGTTCACCGGTTCCGCTGGCTTTGTGACTACAAGCACATCTCCGGCGCTTGTTTGCTCTCCGCTGCGTAGGGTATGCTTTGATCGGAGATTCACGTCAAAAGTTGAGGGCCCAACGACACAACGCATCGATGAAGACATGCAAGTTTTTGTTTGCTCTTAGTGAATATGTTGCCTAGTTATTTGGGCTAAGATTGCTCACCTTCTTCGATTCTTGTTGAGCTTTCTTAGATTGCCGTTGAGCTAACGTTGTACACCCTCTAGCGAGAATGTTTGCAGTTTTGACTAGCACAATGTCAAGCACTTGTGCCATTTGTAAATAACTGGCAGAAATATAAATGTAGTACAATTTATTCCTGAAATTTTTTAGGCTTTTGTTTCTCTCTGGCCTTTGTTGGCGGAGGTCTCGGATGCCCGAAGTGGACAAGACTTGTTTCAGCTTTTGTTTGTGGCACTTTTGTCGTGTTACCTCAATGCCTCGTATTCGGGTAGGTCTTGTTTTGAGGATTTTTATGGCTTTCGAAGGCCTTTGAGGTCGTCCCATGGTTAGAGTCTCCGCTCTAACCCCGGGAGGTCCTCCTCGCCTACTCATTTTGCTTGTTGAATTACGTGGATAGCGTTGCTAGTCACTTTCGACTTTTGGGATTTGTCTTCGGGATTTTCCTCTTTATATTTCAGAGGATTTTTACATAAATCCCGCCTCATTAAAAAACTCACCTCCACTAGGAGTTCCCCGTGAGGAAAAGAGTGTAGATTCTTTTTGAATGAAAAGGCTTTAAAACTAGATAACTACTTATAGAATAGTAAATTGACCGACCTCCGCTTATATTGTTGCGAGGTGATCTTACATATAGTACTTGCGGAGGTTATCCACGTTCCAGGTGTGGTTGGAGATATTGCATTTGCTATCGACCAGGCAGAATGCTCCTGGTCTTGTTGTTGCTCTTGCGATTAATGGGCCATCCCACTTGGCTTGTAGCTTTCCGACCGTGGAGGCGTTCGGCTTTAAACTTTAGGACTAGGTCTCCGTCCCGTGATGTCTTTCCTCTAGACCTTGCTGTCTCTCCATTTCTTTGTGCGGTCCTGTATTTATGCGTATGTTTTCCACGACTTCTAGCCCGGTTTCTTCCAAAGTTTCTTTGGCGTACTCTTCATCTTCCGCCATTGCTTGTTTTATGACACGGAGACTGCCATGCTTTATCTCTTCTAGGAGCATTGCTTCTTCTCCATACATGAGCTTGAATGGTGTGAATCCAGTTGCTCGTGAAGTTGTTGTGTTGTGTGACCAGATAACTTTTGGTAGTTCGTTAGCCCATTTGCCTTTATCGAGGTTGAATAGTGTTTTTGATATGGTAGAGAATATTATTCCTTTTTCCCTTTCAACTGCGCCATTGGATTCTAGGTGACATACTGATGCAAAAGCTATTTTGGTGCCCATCTAACTGCAAAAATCCTTGAATTTCTCTGAGTCGAATTGCTTGCCGTTGTCTATGGTGATCATTCTTGGCACACCGAATCTGCAAATTATGTTTTGCCAGTAAAATTTCTTAATTGCTTCATATGTGATTTTGGTGAGTGGCTTGGCCTCTATCCATCTCGGTGAAGTATTCAACTGCGACCACTGCAAATCTATTTCCCCCTTGGGAGGTTGGTAGTGGTCCAACTAAATCAATTCCCCATCTCTGCAGTGGCCATGTCGGAGGTATTAGCTGCGACTCTGCTGAGGGCCCTTTTTGGTGTGGTGCGAAAGTTTTGGCAAGCTTCGCATGTCTTTACGATGTTTTGAGCGTCTTTGATGTGCGTAGGTCAATAGAAACCTTGCCAGATGGCCTTTGTGGAAAGTGCTCTTAGGCCTATGTGAGATCCGCAAAGACCGGCATGTATTTCCTATAGGAGCTCTATACCTTCGCTTTGAGAAATGCATCTCAGCATGGGCTGGACTACTCCCCTTTTGAACAAGGTGCCATTGATCATCGTGTAGTTTCTTGCTCGTGCTTTGTTGTTACTCGTTGCCTCTGCTTCCTCTTCTGGGCAGTTGATGCTGTTAAGGTTGTCTATTATTCCCTGTCTCCAGTCTTCGCCTTCTACTAGCATTATTGTCTTGAAAGCTCTAGTTAGTGTTTCAGTTGCTGGTTTGTAAGAGATACTGTAGAATGTGTTTTGCGGCATGCGGAGATTGTTTGCGGCTGCTTTGGCCAGCGCATCTGCCTCATTGTTTTGTTTTGTGGGGATAAATTTGACGTGAATCCACGAAACCTTCGCTCTAGTGCCCTGACCACCGCTAGATAGTTCACTAACTCTGGTTCCCTGGCCATGCACTCTTTTTCCACTTGTCCTGCAACAAGCATTGAGTCTGTTCTCACTTCTACAGTTTTCGCTCCATAGGCCTTCGCTTTGGTGAGGCCTAAGATGAGGCCCTCGTACTCTGCTGTGTTGTTTGTTTGTGGGCATTCGAGTCGTGTGGCACAATAGGACCAGATGCTAGAGGGTGACATGAGGACTGCGGAGGCACGTGCTCCGTGTCGCCCCCAGGCTCCATCTGTGTAGATCGTCCATAACTGCGAATCTGGTGCTTGCTGTCCCTATTTCTGCGGTGTCCATTCTGCTACGAAGTCTGCCAGTACCTGAGATCTTATCGATGACCTGTGGACAAATGCAAGTTTGAACTATGAAAGCTCCATTGCCCATTTTCCTATCCTGCCTGATGTTTCCTTGTTTCTGAGGACTTCTCCCAAGGGTTGTGACGTTGGCACTATTATCTCATATGCCTGAAAGTAGTGTTTCAGTTTTCTAGAGGCTGTTAGCAGGGCATAGGTGATTTTCTCTATCTTAGTGTAATTAATCTTCGCTCCCGATAATGCTTCTGATACATAGTAAACTGGTAGTTGTACCAGACGATCAGCCTCAGTTTTTTCTTGGACCAACACGGCGCTAATGGCATGGTCGGAGGCCACAAGATACAATAGTAGTGGTTTCTCTTTGTCGGGTACTGTGACTGAAAGCTGGGCTTGCAAATATTCTTTGAGGTGTGAGAAAGCCTCCGCTTGTTCTTTGCCCCATTGTACCTGGCCACCTCCGCGAAGTGCTCGTAAAAAGGGTAGGCTTCTCTCTGCTGATTTTGATATAAATATGTTCAGGGCTGCTATCCTGCCTGTGAGTTGTTGGATCTCTTTTTTTGTTGAGGGTTCAGTCATGTCTCTGATTGCATTTGTTTTTTCAGGGTTAGCTTTTACCCCTTCTGAGCTCACTATGTATCCTAGCATCTTCGTTTTAGTTACCCCGAACACGCATTTCTCCGGATTTAATCTGAGTCCGGATTTTCTGAGGCCGATGAAGGTTTCTTGGAGGTCTTGGATGTGATCCTGCTCTCTTTTGCTCATCACTATCAAGTCATCTACATACACGATGATATTTTTGAGTAGTTGTCCTATCAGGACCTTGCTTGTCATTCTGGCAAAGGTTGCTCTTGTGTTTTTAGGCCCTCTGGCATTCTGACAAAACAGTAGGTGCCGAAGGGGGTGGTGAAGCTCGTTTTTTCCTCATCTTCCTTCCTCAACCAGATTTGAAGATATCCCGAGTAACAATACAGGGAGGGAAAAATCTCGACAACCTCTTTGCCCGACCGAGGTGTCTATCCTTGAGAGTGGGAAGTTGTCCTTTTTGGTGGCTTTGTTGAGGTCCGTCAAATAGATGCACATTCTCATTTTCTGGGAAGTTTTCTTTGGCACTAGGACTACATTTGCTAACCAGTCCAGGTATTGACCTCTCTGATGACCTTAGCGTCGAGTAGTCTTTGGACTTCTGCTTGCGCGGCTAATATTATATCCTCCGACATTTTTCGCTGTTTCTGTTTCTTCGGTTTCATGTTTGGATTGATGTCCAAGATGTGCTCTATAGTGTCACTGTCGACTCCTCTGAGGTCTGCCGCTGACCAAGCGAAGATATCTCTATTTTTGGTCAGTAGCTCCGCTAGGTCTGCTTCCTCTTCTGCCGAAAGATTGGCGCTGATTGTCACCTTGTGCTCGGGGTCTTCGTCTATCTTGATTTGTTTTCCTTTCTCCTATCCTTTGACAATTGTCTGCCCTCTTGCCATGTTAGGAGGCTCAGGTTCTATGATCGGAGGTTGCACGGAGTTTATGTTCCTGTGCGCCTTGTTTATGGCCCTTTCTATGTTTCTTGCTTCTTTCTAACTCCCATGCACGTTGATGACTCCGTGCAAGGCTGGGATTTTCATGCACAAGTACCCCATGTGGATTGCTGCATTGAACTTGTTTGTGAGGCCTCTGCTAAATATCGCGTTGTATGGGGAGTAAATGTCCACAACATCGAACGTGATGTATTCTGTCCTCACGTTCTCCAGATGTCCAAATGAAACTAGGAGAGAGATTTTTCCTAGTGCTTGCACTTGTCTACCTCTGAAACCTATTAGTGGTGAATCCGAAGGTTGGAGTTGATTTCTGTTGAACTTCATTTGATCAAAAGCACTTGCGAAGATAATGTCGGCGGAGCTTCCGCTGTCTACCAGTATTCTGCTCATGCCCTAGGTGGCGATATTCGCTTTGATTACTATTGCGTCTATGTGCGGGTAGCTTTCTAGCTGAAGGTCTTCCTCTGAGAAGGTGATAGGGGTTTTTGACCACTCGCCAAATTTGACTGTCGGTTGTGCTACTGTGTTGTTAACCAGGCGGAGATGATCTTTCTTTTGTCTCGGTTTCTAGCCCCAGAGAGGATCCCCCGGCTATCGGTAGTGGTGTGTGAGGGTTGTATTGGTTTTCTGCATTTGGCTCATTCCTCATAGGCGCAGGTGGCGGTGGGCCTGGCGGAGGTGGTAGATGCGCGCTAGGGTTTTGATTGTTTTGCTGCCTGTTTACTTGTTGAGGATGGCTTGTCTCAACGTAGGTTAAGTGCTGCCTAGGCGTAGGGTAGGACATGCTGGATTCGGAAGAGTAGTTTGGCGTAGGTACTGGTGGTGGAGGCGAAGGTCTCCACGACGGTAGGAAGTTGGGGTAGTAAGCGTTTGCGATGGTAGATGGGTGTATCTGGTTGGAACTAAGGGATGGGTAGACTAGGCAGTATTACTAGTGTTGCGCAGGATTTGGCGGAGGTTCGATGCGTGGGTGTGTGAAGGCACTATTCACTTCCCTTGTTTGTTGTGGTGGGTTTGGAGGAGGTTGGTTACTTGTACCTTTCATGGCCCTATCTTTTTCTTGTTGAATGATCGGGCAGTTTCTCGTGAAGTGCCCCTTCTCTTCGCCATGTATGGCGTAGAATTGCTTCCTTGGTTTTCTGTTCCAGCTTTTGCCCAGTCCCTTGCCTTGGTAGGGTTTCTGGGGGTTGGGGGGTCTGGCCCCTTGTAAGTTCTGTGACTGGTTTACCTCCGCCAACTGATCCGGTGCTAACACCTGCTGATTTTGGCCCTGTTTCTGCGGAGGTTCCTGTTGCAGGTTCTTCCTGTTTCCCTTGGATTGTTGCCTCTCTTGGTTTTGCTCTTCTAGTCTTTTTCCTCGAAATCATCGCCCGTCGCCGTATCCATATTTCAAATCGCGGATAGATCTTGCATGTTGGTGGGCTTTCTCCTCACAAGTTCTCCGGCAAATGGCCCTTGGCGAAGACCCCTTATCGCCACGTCTATGGCGACCTGATCTAGGACGTCTGGGGCTTTTTCTTTGAGCTGCAGGAATCTCTAAATGTAGTCTTTTAGGGACTCACTCTTCCCTTGCTTGCATGGGAACAAATCCATTGATGTGAGGGACTGCACTATGTGTCGCTTGAAGTTTGCTAGTATCTTGTCACGGAGGTTCTCCCAAGAGTATATGGTGCTTGGTTTTAACATAGAGTACCATGCCAAGGCATCACCTTTGGCGGCTATAATGAAAGCTTTTGCTAGGACTGCTTCATTGCCCCGCGCGGATGCTACTGCTGCTTCATAGCTGATGATGAATTGATAGGGGTCGGTTCTGCCGTTGAATCGTGAGAGTTGGGTGGGTTTGCATCTCGTCGGCCATGGCGTTCTTTGGATTCCCTCCGACAAGGTAGACTTTGGATCGAAGGATCTCCGCTCGTCGAGGGTGTGGTGAATGGTTAGCGGCGTTGGAGCGATTCCCTCGTGCCGTGGGGCTGGGTTTGTCGACCGAACATGAGAAAGGTTGCGGTGATCGGCGGCGCCGGTGCGGTGGGGTCCGGTCGACCAATTGCATGCTTTGGATCTCTGCTTGCAAGAGCGCGATCTGTTTCCTGATCTCCGCTGCTTGAGTCGACGCTTGCTGAGCCCTATGTGTCTCGGCGTACGCGGTTGCAGCTTTGTCCCTTTCCTGCTGTAGTCTTTGGAGCATAGCCTGGAGTTGTTGTAATTCTTGAGTCGGTGTAGCATCTCCACCTTTATGTCGCACCCACCTGCTGTCGCGGCTCCTTCTCCATCATGGAGGTTGGGGGGAGGGGGGCGGTCTTCTGTTCCTCCTCTTCTTGCGATGTATCGCTCCCGGCCGTCGCGTAATCACTTTTGGTGCTGCGCTTAGGCCGGGAACTCTTCGCCGGAGCTGCGGTGGCGGACTTAGCGGTAGCCTTCCTATTTTGTGGAGCCATGGTTTTTCTTTGGCCCCACGGTGGGCGCCAATGTTGAAACTCGTGTTTCCAACGGGGTTTGAGTGCCTCCGCCTGGACGTTGCTCCAGGGGAGTTAGTGTGGTATTTTGGCTAAGTATGAGATACTCTATATTAATAGCAATAAATTTCATTCACCAACCAACAATATGAAGGACTCTGCCATCTATTTCTAGCTTACAGACACATGAGAGTGCTAAGTTACAATTCTACCCTTCTAGGTGCTTGGTATATTCCGGGCACTGGTTATCACCACCGCGGGGCTTTAACGTCCTTTCATGTCTTGAACCGCCTTTGCTTTTGGACCTTCTACTCGGCCCATTTAAGGCTTGACTTCCACCTTCGGTCCACCGGATGACACCTCCGCTGAGCCGGATCTCCGCTGGGCCTCATTCGCTCGGCTCCCGGGTCTTCGGCCGAGTACGGCCGAGCGGGCCAGTCTGGAGACCACGATGCTGGCGGAGACCTCCGCCTCTTCCTGCGGTCGGTAGACGGAGCTCTACGAAGCTGGCGGAGATGACACCTCCGCCAGCCTAGCATCATCGCGGACCAACCTCCACGGTCCTCTGTAAGGTAGGCACATGACTAAACAGAGAGATCAGTAGCCATCTGTTCTGAACATACCTTCGCGCACTTGTCTGCCTTTAGGGCAGCACCTCCGCTGAGTGCCAGGATTCCTGTGAAAATATGCGCCGACTCATATGGGGCTCTGCAAGGTGATCACACGACTGAAGGGAGGAGATCCATAGCTGATTGCCGTGGGTTAATGCCTCCGCCAGTTGTCTGGGATCATGTCCCAACAGTCATGTCCCAACAGAATGAATAATGAACTACTAGAGCTTACAATGATGTCATCCAGGAATAATCACTAAAGATGTGAGCGCCACAAAGGATTCCATGTTAGAGAAGCTACGAGATCATTTCCCTCCTGAGATCATGGAGATGGTCCAAAACTCAGATCCAGAGTCCCTGAACGTCGTGAACAACATCTGGTACCGACCTCCATGGCAGGTCATGTTCGGCACCTTCTGCAAGGGCGCCGTGACGGTCGCTGGCGATGCGATGCACGCCATGGGCCCGTTCATCGGCCAGGGAGGCTCGTCGGTGCTCGAGGACGCCGCCGTGCTTGCCCGGTCTGTGTCACGAGCCAACGACGATAACTACAGTGCCGCGATTCGGGAGTACGTTGAAGAGAGGAGGCCAAGGGTGGCGTTGCTTTCTGTGGAGAGCTTTGTCTTGGGAACGCTGCTGCGCGCCAAATCGCTGGTCTTGAAGTTTGCCTGCTTGGCTATTCTGGCACTCCTGGGCACCAGGTCGCTTAGGCATGCCGACTATGACTGCGGTCCCCTCTAGCACATTAGCACTTCAGAATGCATTTCCTTCTCGATCATGGCATTCATCAGTTGTCATGTGGAGATCGGAGAAATTTGTGTACGTACCAAAAAAGAAATATGTGACAATAATTGTCGTTGCTTCATCCAGATGAGACAAAACAATGCATCTAGTTTTATATTGTCGTTGCTTCATCATAGCTGATATTTTTAGATGTCGTTTTATATCTTGTTGTCCCATCTGTACTGGCCTTTCTTTTTCCTTGAGCAGATGAGCAACTATTGATGATTAGTTTGTTTCCGTGAGGAAGCAGTTGCTCATTGCTGTAAAAAAAAATCTACTCTACCAATGCACCATCATTTTCATTGCTAAACCCAACCTACAAAACATCTCCCACTGAGAAGCCCCCCCATCCATCCATCTAAGAATTATACCCAGAAATATCACATTAAAAACAAACTGTTCAGATTGCTTGTAAGTCTTCTGTCTCCTTACCCACTCAAATTGAATGATAAAAATCATGTGTATGGTACTCCCCGTCCCTACCATCACTCACTCCCGCTGTGCCATGCGCGGTGGTGGGGAGCCGCAATAGGACGAGTGGGGGGGAGAGAGAGAGAGAGAGAGCCACAAGAGAGTGAGCATGGAAGGAAACTATGGCTGGTGTTTTATGGGCGACATGGATCGTTGGTGGCCAAGTGAATAAATATTGAGCGATGTGGCCATGCTGAGTGATTTTGGGGCGACATGACCTATTCCACACACGTGGGGCAACATCGCTTTGTAGAGAGAAACCGACCTTCATGGTTAACACACGCCCATGTATGAGGGAGAGGGAGAGATGAGAGACGGGGAGTAAATAAGGAAGGAGACATGGAGCAGGGAGGCAGCATCGGCAGCCTTGCCACTGCACTCGTTGTTCCGCTCTTCACCGGTGCGTGCACTTCTGCTCCACATCTTGAGTATGAGTCGCCCCCAAGCAGCAGCGGGCGGTGGCGCATGGAGGTATGCTCCTCGTCCTATGTCCTCCCTGAGATCTAGGGCAGATCCATCCCTCACTCTTCCTCGCTTGCAAGTCAGCTCATCAGCGATGGTGCACGTCAGCGTCAGCCGGCCCCTGCTCCTCCTCGGCGGCAGATCCAGGACCCTCTTCCCCGACGGCGTGAGCAGGGCCCAGATCTAAGTAGCAACAGTGGGGAGGTGGTTGCGGCTGGGGCAGCGGATTGACGGCGGCGATGGGATGTCCAGGCCCATGCGGCCTAGTCTAGGCCTGCTTGGGCTTTTTCCTTTTTTTTTCTTTTGTTTTATTAATCGACTAATGGAGGCAGGTAAAGTGCAACTGCCTCCATTTATCCCATTAAACGAGGCTTTTTAATGGAGGCGGTTACCCTTATCTGCCTCCAAAAATGAAACCTGACTGCCTCCATTAAGATTTCTGTAGTAGTGTTGGATTAGCTGCAGCTGTCAACTTATCATTATGCCGGATGAACGAAATATGTTATTAACAATACTCATATCACTGCTGGGAAGGTGAATAATCAAATCAGTGTATGAAGTGCAATAATTAAGCATATGGACGCACCTTGATATTTTGGCTTTCAACTTTCAACATAACAAAAGGACCACATGCATGTGAGTATGCGACAGAACATGGACAATCACTACTACAGAATCGCTCATCACTGCCGGGCTCCAACCCCCCTTCACTGCCGAAAACTGAACCGGCAGAACCATAGCGGTAGTGATGTAGGGTTCGAAACACTACCGGGTCAAAACACCGGGCGGTGATTTGAGGAGAGATCGCCGGTTTGACATCGAACCGCAGCGCATCGTCACCGAACACCGCCGGGTGTTCCATGCACCCGGCAGCATTTTTGATCCAAGGAATGCCGGTTCGGAAGTCAGCGGCAGAGTTGATATTGAGAGCACCGTCGGGCTTTAACGAACCGACGCAGGCTGAGGGATAACACTATCGGGTTAGATTGAGCCGGCGATTGTATCGAAGAGATAACAATGTCGGTTTACTTTGGACTGTCGGTGAACTTTTTACGTGAACACCGTCGGCTGATTTCAACCCGACAGCGTTATTAGAGTGGAGACTATCGGTTGATTAATGCAGCCGACAGTGATGTTTCTGTCATAGATGACGGTTTGTAATTCAAACCAATAGTGTTTGGTGTAGTTACACTACCGGTTTGTTTCTCATTCACTGTCGGGCCCATGCCACCCGGCGTTTTTGTTTTAAATTTTTGAATTTATTCGTGGAATTCAGCTATTTTTAAATCCGAAAAATCATCATACATTAATATCGTCAAAACATTACAGATTTAATGGTTACATACAACAAAATCCAACTAATTTTCTAGAAACTAAGCCTACATCAACTTCTAAAATAAGAAGACCAATGACCATAGATTCATAGACATAAATAAAAGCATGACATCTTTCCAAAACCAATTAAGCAGCAATTCTCGCAATCTTCATAAGTATGTGGGGTGGCTTCTCTTCAATCTCCAGGGCCGGCTAGTTTGCACCATTGTAAGCGATGACAGCTTCACATTCGGTGTTGTATTTTCTCAGAACAATTATTAGCGTAGTCTTGGACTTGAGCATAGCAATCTTCCCAGGTTAGATAGATCCCCGACGCGCGACCAACAAACACTACGTACCACGCCATGCTTGCCTATACATGTAACCAAAATAGGATGATAATGCTATGTTATTCATAAATGTTGTACAAGAAGTAACGCACATATATTTAAAATATCCAAACTGGATTTCGAACAACACTAACTCATGAATTTCAATCACAATTCAGTATTAGTATGTCTTCAATCATGCTTGTAAATTACCATAATATTTTAAAGCTCATTTGTTACTAAGGATCCGAATCGCGTTTAAAAGCAAAATCTATGAATTTCAATCATAATTCGAGCACTAGTATGTCTTCAATCATGCCGTAAATGACCATAATGTTTTAGAGCTCATTTGTTACTAAGGATCCGAAGCTGTTTGAAACCCAAATCTAAATATAAAAAGGAAAATAACAGATTGCGCTTATCCACACGGGCATTTCAACGAACACCTCAAAGGCGTGGACCGATGCACTCACCAAGCTTTCGTGCGCCTGCGTGCGCACCTATCTTGTCTCGGAGGATTCGAGGAGGATAAGTTCGCGGGACGGTGCGGCGTCGGGCGGTGAAGAGGAAGACGGCGTGAGGCTGCGGACGGCGAGAGGTGTGGCGGCGTCCTCCGTCGGCGTGGAGGAAGACCAAGCGGGCGGGCGAGGCTAGGACAGCGGCGAATTAGTTCTTATTCTCATAGGTAACAACTCGAACACCTAAAGGGATAATTAGTTCTCACCGTGGAAGGGGCCGAAGGGCAGAGGATGCCGGCGCGGCGTTGGGGACGTCAGAGTGGAGAAGCACGGCGTGGGAGAGCGCCGTCAAGCCTCCATTCCGCTGGAGCGGAACGACCGGGGATGCGCGAACGGACGGCCCGGGCGGCGTAGGGGACGACGAACGGCAACGTTGGAGTTGGTGGTGCTCCGTCGGCGAATCTGGTGCTCTTTCGGCGCTGGTGGGGAACAAGAATGGCGCGGGGTTCAAATGACTTGCCAAAATTTCGCTCCGAGCCACTCACATATATATATCGTCAAGGCTAGTTTCGGCGCAGTGGGGAACGAAATGGCGGGAGATTCAGATAGATTTGGAAAATTTCACCCCAATCCTATTCACTGCCGGTTATTACCCGCAACCGGCAGTGCTATAGAAATGCTGCCACTTCATGGATGATCATGTACCTCTGTGAAGGATGTGTAATCCTCCTTGGTGGAAATGGCTTGAATTTTTTTTTGCAAATATGTACACCCAAAACATGACCCCACACAAGATCTTAGGTTTTTCCGATAAATATTTTAATTACTATGATTTTCTTCGAGCTAAACCGGAGACAAGAAGGCTAATTACACCATGGAAACACAAGAAATTTTCATGGACCTCCACGAGTGATTTGCCTCCTAGGGCACATGAGACCCTCGGGAAAAGTCTAGCAAAGATTCCGGCTCTTTTAGGTAGGTACGCCGAGTTCAAACTATAATTACACGGTGGCGTGCCGCGAGAAATTCAAATAAACCGAGAAAAGTACCAAACCAACTCCGAAAATTCTCAAACTTCGTGGTTGCTTCCCTATTTGCATGTGAAAGGCTCGAAAAAAAGTTTGAGACCACTACAACACCGGCAAACATATGAACCACACGAGAGCACAAGATCTACACCGTATAGTCCTAGTTCGATGGAAGGGATCATGTGCCTCTGCAGTAAAGGATGTGTAATCCTCCTTGGTGGAAATGGCTTGAATTTTTTTTTTTTTGCATCATGTACACCCAAAACATGACCCCATACAAGATTTTAGGTTTTTCTGATAAATATTTTAATTACTATGATTTTCTTCGAGCTAAACCGAGAGACAAGAAGGCTAATTACACTATGGAAACACAAGAAATTTTCATGAACCTCCACAAAGATTTGCCTCCTAGGGCACATGAGACCCTGTGGAAAACTCTAGCAAAGATTACGGCTCTTTTCGTGGGTATGCTCGAGTTCAAACTATAATTACACGGTGGCGTCCGCTGCAAAATTTAAATAAACCGAGAAAAGTACCAAACCAACTCCGAAAATTCTCAAACTTCGTGGTTGCTTCCCCATTTGCATGTGAAAGGCTCGAAAAAAAGTTTGAGACCATTACAACACCGCAAAAACATATGAACTACACGGAGCACAAGAACTACACCGTATAGTCCTCGGGTTCGATGGAAGGGATCATGTGCCTCTGTGAAGGATGTGTAATCCTGGAAATGGCTTGAATTTTTTTTTACAAATATGTACACCCAAAACATTACCCCACATAAGATTTTAGGTTTTTCTGATAAATATTTTAATTACTATGATTTTCTTCGAGCTAAACTGGAGACAAGAAAGCTAATTACACTATGGAAACACAAGAAATTTTCATGAACCTCCACAAAGATTTGCCTCCTAGGGCACATGAGACCCCGTGGAAAAGTCCAAAGAAAGATTACGGCTCTTTTTCGGTAGGGCACGCCTCAGTTCAAACTATAATTACACGGTGGCGTCGCGCTTGAAAATTCAAACAAAATGGGAAAAGTACCAAACCAACTCCGAAAATTCTCAAAATTCGTGGTTGCTTCCCCATTTACATGTGAAAGGCTCGAGAAAAAGTTTGACACCACTACAACACCGCAAAACATATGAACCACACGAAAGCACAAGAACTACACCAGATAGTCCCGGGTTCGATGGAAGGGATCATGTGCCTCTGTGAAGGATGTGTAATCCTCCTTGGTGGAAATGGTTTGAATTTTTTTTTTGCAGTCATGTACACCCAAAACATGACCCCACACAAGATATTAGGTTTTTCTGATAAATATTTTAATTACTATGATTTTCTTTCGAGCAAAAAACGGCGACAAGAAGGCTAATTGCACCATGGAAACACAAGAAATTTTTATGGACCTCCACAAAGATTTGCGTCCTAGGGCACATGAGACCCCTGTGGAAAAGTCTAGCAAAGATTTCGGCTCTTTTCGGTGGGTACGCCGATTCAAACTATAATTACACGGTGGCGTCGCTGAAAATTCAAATAAACCGAAAAGTACCAAACCAACTCCGAAAAATCTCAAACTTCGTGGTTGCTTCCACATTTGCGTGTGAAAGGCTCGTAAAAAGTTTGAGACCACATGGGGCACAAGAACATTACAAATTAATTAGGAACCAGTTAAACTATAACCTTACAAATAATTAACATAGTAAACACACTAATCATCGCCATCGCCGTCGGGGTCAATATTCGGTCCAAATTTTTGTAGTCCATGCACACGAATGTAGGATTGTAGAAATATCGGGTAATTGATGTCACGGATTAAGTATCCGCTGAGTCGATGAAGGTCAATGCCCTTATGATTGCACTCTCTCGCCCTCGCAAGGCCGTAAAAATGCTCGACCATAGATGTAACCTCTTGAACGAACACCGCCTAAGTCGAAGAAACCTTATGCGATATTATCGCCCTTCCGTAGTTTGCTGGCCGAGGTGTGCCGCGAAGTCCCGATCGTATTCGAAGTTGGTTTGTAGCTTGGTCGAGAACGGCCGCCAAGCCACATGCAAAGATAAGTAAGATCGTGGAGCAAAATCTGCAAGTGGGAGAATCAAAATGAATGAGGATGATGTGAATCTATCTAATATGCAGTGTCAAAATGATGAATTTAATTTATTACCACATCACCATGGTTGTAACTCCCAACATATTCGCTATATTGCCATGGGGGGATATTCTGAGAAGACAAAGCATGTATCTTGAAGTGCGAGAAATCAGGCACAATGTAGCAAACACGCCGGCGCATCTAAGCATAAGGAAACGGCATTGAACTCGGCGTCTTGCACGGACACTCTCTCGGTTCCCTCTCTCGTGGATTAGGTGGCTGTTGTGTCCTGAACACCTCGAAGGGATGTAAAAACTTATTTCACACGTATATAGTTGATGACCATGTGCGGCTCTAGATGTCGTGGTCTCCACAAAACCAGAGATAAAGAACCCGAAATAAGTGCTATTTCTAGCCATTGTACTTTGGGGATAAAGTCTATGACACATATAAATGCAACAAAATGACGTTAAGTTAAACTTAAACTAATCATCCATGTATTTGTTATAGTAAAATAAGAAATAAAAAAATGTTAGAAAAAATTTCATACGATGACCGGATAAGGGAATGGCATTGTGTCCACACCAGGCGAATGGCTCATCACTAGCGTGGAAACCTGATTGTTGTGGTGGCGGCAAAGGCGGAGGACCGTTCATACCACCACCGAAAGCGATAAAAAAAAAAAAAAAGAAGAAGAACAAAGCTCATGAATATATATAATATATATATTGTTTATATGCATATATATAGGAATTCTAGACAAGAAAAAATATCCTTACCAATAAAATATCCTGGAGCCATGAACAAATCTCCTAGAAAGAGAGAGAGAGGGAAAGAGCCGAGTGGATTTCGTGCGGCAGTGACCGAGCTCGTGGGTGCGTGCGTGGGTATGTGTGTTTATGTGGCCGGGCGCCTTTGATTTATAGCACCGTTGAGGGCGGCTAAATCACTGCCGCGGTGTTAAGATTTCCGGCAATGAATACAATATCACTACCGGTTATTTGTATGTAGCCGGCAAAGAATTCACAAAGTTGTCACTTCACTCGCTTTGCATGCATGCATTGTTGCGATCGCTGCATATGTACGAGTAGATGCTTCACGCAAGTTTGGATATCATATCACGTTCTATGCGCATATTGTTATGAATGTTTTTAGTGACATTGAGGCCATATGGATGTGAATAAAATTTATTATCTGTTATATTTTTTTTTTGTTACACATATAACTTTATTTCATTCACATTGGATTTGGATATCATCATTGTATTTTCCCGACATTGCAAAGATATTTTATTGACGCAACCGTCTTCTATTATGTTCGATGAAGGGTAAAAAATGAGAACTCAAAGATATCGAAGAGACAAACAACATCCATAACAAACAAAAATATAAAAGATAAGAAATTTGATTACATATATTTCCATAACAAAGACCTTACATAAAACTAAATATACGGTAACAAAGACCAATTCACGATAGGTCAATGCTACAATCAAAGTGTACAAACACATTAAAATTTAACCACCTTAGTAAGTCTCTTGTAGCATCTCTCTCGGGGTCGAAGAAGTGGCGAGACCGCTAAAGAACCGACCGAGGAGGTTGGAGGATGAGATTCACCGGTAGCTTCGTCTTCAGCCCAAACTTGACCATTGGACGAAGGATGAAGTCACAAGAATAACCGTCCAATGAGCATTGTTTTTCCATGGATGCACCATATGATTCGTGATACTATATGCCTATGTGCCCGGGGTTTTGGTTCGACATTTCCACCCCAAAGCACAAGGACTCCGGACTCTTAATATGAGTCCGCAGTAGGATCCTAACGGCGGATCCTAGCACTGTGAATCATGGCACCCACGTAAGCCGCAAGCTCGTGTCTCTCTATCATCGGTAAGACTCTTTTTAGCACCTTTTCAGAAACCATTTTCTTCGATTAGGCATATCGTATGTGGAGGGCTTTCTCCCAAAGAAATGCCATATGTATGTGGAACTGAAAAGTAATGCTAGCAAAAGAAGATCGAGGACGAAGAACAACGAAAAAATAAGCGTAAAAAAAGATTTCCTAGATCCAAAACCCATGACACTAAAATTCAAAACTAAGCCCTCTCAGATTTTGAGGAGAGAGTAGGAACTACAGGACGAACCAAGAATGCAAGAACAGATAGGAGAAACTGGGTGCAAAACACAGCGTCCCCCATGCCGTTTAAATAGGCGAGATGCCGTGGTTGAGGCGACTGCCGTTGTACGGAGGACGCCGCAGCGAAGGCGCCAAAGATTGGTGCAAAGGGTCACCCGATCGAGTTGAGAACTGTGCGGCCGTTGAATATTGCGAAATCACCGCCGGGTCTCCGCCACCCGCAAAGATATCGAATACCACCGCCGTAAAGCTTGGCATAGATCACGATCACGCCGGTTGTAAAACTACACCCGCAGTGTTTTAACCGACATTGATTTAACCCGCCGACGCCGCAACCGGGTGCCACAGTGCTTTCTCATCGGTTCCGAGACACCGCCGGTTTCCTAACCGCGCAAGTGAATACTACCGGGCAACGCCGTTCTCCACGCTGAAGCGGCATGCATGCATGCACAGGCCTCTGTGGAACACGCTAAGTGAACGTGACAGCTACAAGATTGTGCGTACTGCATACTACTCCCATGGTCAAAAAAAAAAAAAAAAAAACGTGATGGCTATCCGTTGGGCGGTACAAGTTTGATTCTTTAAATAGCCCGGCAGTGTTGTGGGCGTGCTACAAACAAGTTGAGTGTCATTTGTTCATGCTCCCGCCGCAGGTAGCGAGAAGTCTCTCGTCTCCCTCCCTCCCTCCCTCCCTCGCTCCCTCCCCGTCGGCATCGAAGGTACGCGTGTGGTTGATCTTGTAGCAATGGTAAATAATGTAAAGCATGCATTCCTTGTTTCAAAATAACAATGGTGTATTTAGATAAGTATCTTTCTATGCTATCAAATCAATATCATTAGATTTCGTGAGCAACATCTATAGCAATGGTAATCCTAATTAAACTCGAGCATCGGTTCTTGAAAAAATGGTCAAATACCGGCTCGTTGGGGGATCGAACCGGGGATCGGATTGAGTGCCTTGGGAAACACAAAGGCGGCGAGGAAGCGCCATTGAAACGCTACGCGAAACGCTGCGTAGCCGGTCGCCTTGGTTGCCGCCTAAGCGGGGGATTGGAGATCAAAACGCATGCCTTCGTGTGCCGGGGAGACGGGCGGTCATTTGTTTGACTTTTTTTTCATGGCGCCGTCTTGGGAAATGACAATCGACCGCATGCATTCCATGGCTTGTTACTATATAATCGTGCACAGCACCTCCCGATTTGGTACCATCTCCATCGCTAATTAACCTCTCTCTTTCCATAACCCCGATCACCGTGCAGCTTCATCGACGCACATACGAGATGGCCGGCAACTACACCATGGAGGAGCTTCAGCCACCGTCGCGCCCATGACGCCCTCCGCAAGCTCACCAACCTGGCGGCAAGCCGGGCTCGCCAACGTGGCTTGGCCGTTGGTGGAGAAGGCCAACTTCTACGCCTACAAGGTCGATACCATCGCCGACATCCTCGCCGCGGATACCGGGCGAGGCCGGGCGCGCCGAACGCTGGGCGCCGAGGCGCCGGGCGGCGGAACGCCGCCGGGCGGGGGAGGACGAGGCCGCAGCGAGGGCGAGGCCTAGGCGGCGGCGCCGCTTTTTATTTTTCATTTTGTAAATATATTATCTAGTAATATATAATGAACCCGCCATTTTTAATTCGTCTCCGTGTGCAATCTTCTGTTTCTATCGTTTGTTTTTACCGTTCTTTGGTCTTCAAATCGCTATCGGTTCTTATTCAAACCCGCGAAAGTGATTCAGGTCCATCAAGACCACTGCCGGGGAACGATTCAACCCGGTGGTGATCTAAGTCTTCACCGCCGAATTGGTCGAGTCCGTGGAGTTTCGAAGTTTCCTCGCGCTGAACGGTTCATCACCGCCGGGCGAGGTTCAGCACCGCCGGTGGACTGAATTCGGCGGTGATGCCGGGCGTAGTGATGAGCGAATCTGTAGTAGTGAATAGTTCATGAACATATAATGCCAAATACATAGCTAGGTCAGTGTCAGTTAGTTTATCAGTGGCGTCGGTCTGTGTTAGCGTCGTCAGTGCCAAGTTTGTATTTCAAGCCATACGTACATTTTCCATTATATGTTTCAAGCCATTGTTAGGTCAAGTCTTCGTCTTTAAAAGAGTGCACGCCTCGCTCTTCAAAAAGTCAACCAATACAAAATTTGACTAAACATATATAGCACGCAGATTACTAAAATCTATCATCTATACCACCTAAAAAAATGAAGAGGTTTCGTACACAAGGTTTGATCGATGCGCGCTCGCTATACTTCCGTGTAGGTTCTCCCGAGTCTACGATCTCCACTAATATTAGCTATTATTAGCTAGTTTGGTCCAACTAGGGAAATAGTTGTTAGTTAGATATGCAGCTCGCTAAACTATTAGCTAGACTTGTTTGGATCCAAAGAGCTAATTATTAGCACCTCAAGCTAAGATCATGTTTGGATCCATTATTAGCTATAGCTAATAGTTCATAGCTAATATTAGCTATTATTAGCTAGTTTGGTCCAACTAGTGAAATAGTTGTTAGTTGGATATGCAGCTTAATTAGCTAAACTATTAGCTAGACTTGTTTGGATCCAAAGAGCTCATTATTAGTGGTTAACTAGCTATTAGCTCTACAATGGATCCAAACATATCAAAAGAAAGCCCCACTCTTGGACTTGTACTCTCAACTCTCAACTCTGGTTCCTCCCTAATCATCTAAAGAACTTCATCATCAGGTTTCAAGTCAAAACTTCACAGAACTAATAATTCCTAGAAAACAAATTCTTACATGAGGATAAATTTTAGAAAGTCGTACATATTTTACTTTTAATCAAAACTGGTGCTATTGTTTATAGGTTTTGGTGATTTTTATTCTCCCATATTTCGCTCAAAAATGAACTTGCAAGATTTGGACGCGTTACATTTCAACCTCTACAAAAATGAACTCGGCACATACAATTAGTTCATTGCATGGTCAAACTGTGCGCACATGACAGGTTGATTCCCAGTAGAACTTTCCTTTAATAACTTTTTCTTCATCCAGTACAGTGAACCCGTGTACTTGCAACCAGAGTGTGATTGAAACAATTGACAGGTGCACGTGCTTGGCATCTATATTGTTGTGCCTTGCTCCACTCACCAACGATAATAAAGAATAATAATATGCTGATGCACAAATAATGGTGGGCTTACTTTGATCACTACACTTATTAATAGATATAAGTGATCAACTGCATAGCACATATACCTCGCTCAACCCATAGTGGTTAGTTGACGAGCGAGATATTTTCCACCTCATATCCTGCCCTGAGTACACTGCCAGATGCATCTTGATGTGCTGCCATCCTCAAGTGTGACAGCCCCAACAAACTAACTGTACGTTGTAGTCTAACCCAAAAAACAAGCACCGATTGTTGTTATGCACTGGGTGATGCTTGTGTGTTCTCAACTCCTTGGACTCCACCAAGAGTCGCCGAGGCAGCGCTCAACCCGCTGCTCCTTCTCCTGTGCGGGGAAATCTGGAAGCACATAAACAAAATTGTGTTCAGGTGGATGGCCTCAGATATGCATTACCTCAAAGCTGCCTACAAAGAGACCGCCAAGAACTGGAGCTGCCGCATCCCTAGGAAAAAATAAAGCTTTAGCTAGATAATAGATAAACTCAACAGTTATGTAATCTACACTCACCCCCATCTCATTTGAACAAAATGTAACTAAGGCGATGCCTCCACGCACTGGTTTTCGGAATCTGTGGAATATATTGTAGGGGGAGATTCGCCTATCCTCCGAAGTTGACCTAAAAAGTGCCTTGACTTGCCATCCTTTGACCTTAGATACCGAATTCGTTGCATGAGGACCTGTCAATAGCTTGTCGTGATCCATCAGTTATTGCTCTCATGAGCTTGCTAGCGATGGCTGGCAACAAGTGACCATGCATTGCATGGTTGGCAACAAGTGGCCATGCTGGTCACATGCATGCGTTGCACTTGGATACTGTGCGTTCAAAGTTAAGTCTTTTCCTCCTTGCGATTGTGTTTGCTGTTCTTCTCTGGCGCTCTATGTCGCGGAAGGAGAAGGACCTAATATGATGTGCTATTGTAGTGATGAAAATTGAAAGAAAAAAGAAAGAACTGTGAGGCCCTGAACATCTTCATTCTCAGATCAATATGTGGACTGGAGGGTTTTCTCTGTAATTAGATTCGCGCTCTAGATATATTGCTCCATCTTGATTTCTTTCTTTCTTGTCTCTATCTCTGTGTGCGCGCGCGCCTGTGTGTTGTGTAAATAATACATGCCCAGTGATAGTTCAACGGTTGTGATAGTTTCACAACCGCGTTCGGGAGGGGCTGAAGGACACCTGGCCGACGAGCCCTGAGGGGAGGGGCGGCGCGGCGCGGGGCGCGCGGGCGGCGTGGTGGATGGCGGCGGCGGCTAGGGTAGGAAAGCGGAGAATTATTTCTTTATTGCTTGCCCCTAAAGAGATTACATGCTCCCTATTTATTTGGCCCTCTTATGAGACTTGTAATCCAAGCAATCTCTAAAGGTTTCCTTATAGAGTTGGAATACCTTTTACAAGCAATCCTATTTATTCCCTAATAAGAGGTTTCCTTATAGAGTGGAATACCTCTTGCACACAAAAAGTCCTAAGGATTATCCGAACCAAACTCTTACTTTAATTGCCGAAGAAACCCGCGGCAGCAGGCGCCGGCGGGCGGTGCGCTGCGTGGCCGGGGGGAGCCCCCACCCGGACGCGGGCCTCTCAGCCGGCCATTCCGGGCCCTATCTTACGGGTCATGACATCCCCCCCCCCTTCTCCGACCGGCGCGTCCTCGCTACCTGGATGAAAGTCCATTCGTGACACCTAGAGGAAGGTCGGGGGTACCTGGCATGATGTGCTCCTCCTACAAGACCAGACTTACCATGCACCGGGTTTCGGAGGATCATGTTCTCCCGAGTGCGGATGGGTGCGTACTCCAAGAGGTAGTGGAGGTTTCCGATGTAGCCGTGGTAGATGTACTTGTGCACTGCGCGCCCCTAGGGTGTTGTTGTCTGACGTTGGGCAGCCAATAGGAGCTCCCTCGGGATCCCGGCCTCGCGGTGCTGATGGATCATGTTGCGAGGGGGACTCTCCAAGAACATGAAGCGGTCGTTGGGCGGAGGAGTGATGAAGAGGGGCATGTGGCGCCAGATGGTGACGTCACGGCGTGTCGAAGGAGATGCAGCCAGGTTCAGCATCGTACCGAACATGAAGGAGCCGATGTCGAACATGCAGGGGGGAAGCTAATGTGTTCCCTGTTACGCATCGTAGTTGATGTAGACGTTGTCGACGGTGAGAAACTTAGTTGATGTAGACGTTGTCGACGGTGAGAAACTGACGATCCATGTCGTCGAGGAAGACGATAAGAGCGGCTCCCACAGGGTGGCGCTGTGGCCACATCCTGCCGAGAAGGATGGCCATTGGGGCGGCGGTCGTCGGTGGCGCTGTGTAGGCACCCAGGGCGAGGTAGTTCATCCTGCAAACTCCTCCCTAAAGCAGCGTGTCTAGCAGGTCCGGTAGTAGTGGTGAGGATGTTGGAAGGTAGAAACAGCCATAAAAGAGGAGGAAGCCATCCTCCAGCGTCCAGGCCGGTGCTGCGGCGCCCGTGGTGACGTCGAGGGCGATTCGCCGCAGGTGCTGCTCGTCCAATGTCGCCTGTCGGAGCTGTACGAAGACGTCGTTGGAGGTGTCGTAGAGGTCCAAGGCGCTGGCATGCCTCGGGAGTTTGCCCAACCTCGGGGTGAAGTTGCGGATACCGGCGAAGAGGCCAGACCTCAGCGGTCCGAGCCTGGGTGCTCCCGTGTCACCACGTGGGGGCGGCGCCGCATGAACGTCCTGGCTGCCCGTCTCGATTGTACTCCAGCTCGTTAGAGGCGAGTCCCATGTCACCCATCCCAGGCTTGCCAGCCAGGGCATGCCAAGGATGACATCGACGTCATTGCCGACGTGTAGCATGTAGGCATCGATGTCGAAGGTGTCAGCGCCGATGCGGATCGGGACGTCGTAGGTGGCTGCTTGACATGTCTAGGTAGCGCCGGTGCCAGCGGTGATCATCACCCGCACTAGCTGTGTATGTAGTCCTGCTATGGCCACAACACGAGGGTCGAGGGTCGACGTAGATGTGTGTGGTGCTCGAGTCGACGACGATGCTGACCCCCATGCCAGAAATCATGCCGACGAGGTAGAGAGAGTGGACACCATGTACCGGGAAGTTGGGATCCCCGATCAGGACCCTAAGGTTGGCACCGTCCGGGGTGGCGCCCTCCTGGCCGGTGCCCTCCTTGTCATCGTCGTAGTCGTTGAAGACGGTGATGTCGAACAGGTGCTTGCACTTGTGACCCCGTGAGAACGGCTCGTCACAGTTGAAGCACGGACCAGCCTTGTGCTGCTCGGTCATCTCCTCCTGTGTCAGCCGCTTGAACGGCCGGGTCGATGTCGCTGATGTGGGCGGTGTCGGGGCTGCTGACGCCGCGGGTAGGGAGTGTGGCGCGGGTGCTTTGCTCCGCTGCTGTGCCGTCTTGATGGAGTTGTAGAGGATGGTGAGTCGGCGTTCGTACGCCCTGGAGAGTGACATGGCCATCTCCATGTCTTTGGGGTCCTGCAGCTCGATGACCTGCAGCGGCTCCCCAAGTCCAATTGTGTAGATGTTGACCTGCTGCTGGTCGTCGTGGTGCCTAGCGCGAGCGACGTGCGCCGCCAGAACCGCTCCGTGGTACTTGTCGACGGTGCGGTCTTGCGGCGATGCGCCTCTCCTGTGGATTACGCCGGGTTGCTAGTGTAGGATCGCTGGACGCCTAGAGGGGGGTGAATAGGCCTGTTTAAAAATTCAACTCAAAACTCGGTCAGAACCCGAGCAGACTGCCGCTCGTGCTTAGCGGCATCCGCCACTCAAAGCGGCACCGCCGATCCTCTAAGCAAAGACTTTGCCGCTCCCCGCAGAAGATATTAGCTCACGGTTCAAAAATCTGTCCAATGAAAAGTAGATCGAGTAATTTTTTTGGGTTCCCCGGCCACGTATAGACTGCAGATTGAGAACTAAAACGAGTAGATCGAGTGTATACAAGTAGATCGGCCTCAAACCCTAAACCTTCTCAACAACAACAATATGGATGCAATAAAGAGTAAATCAAGCACACGGTGACACGGTGATTTATCCCGTGGTTCAGCTCGCCACCAAGGCTTGCCTAAGTCCACGTTGTTGAGGTTCCACAAAGGAATGAGCTCACCACAAAGGTTTGCCTCTTTGCCTCGTTCACAAGTCTAGGAACCGAATCCTAGAGATGTGGGGTGATGTATTAGATGCAAGAGGGTGTTACAAACCTCCCTAGGCTGCCACACAAGTTGGCAAGCTCAAGGCCGACGCACTAGCCGGCTAGGAGCAAGCTCCAAGAGCAAAAGACCACAACCGCCGGCCAAAGTGCGAACCAACTGCCTCTAGAATGATGAAGATCAGTGCAACACTCTTCCAATCGAAGTTTGCTGCCCTTTGTCTCAAGGATTGATGGTGGAAATCAATGGAAAGCTTGAGAGGAGTGGGAGCTTCAATGGAGAGGAGAGAGCTGAGCACTTGGTCTGTTTTCTGTCGAAATGAGCAGAGGTGGAAGAAGGTGACCGTTGGGGGTAAAAGTGGAAAGTATAAATACTTCCCCTCCCAACGGTCAGATCATGAGCGGCACTGCCGCAAATGATCGAGCGGCACTGCCGCATAGCGGCACCGCCGCTCCCCCTGAGCGGCACTGCCGCTCAGGCTAAGTCAGGTGAAAGTATAGAAGAGTGGTGATCACTGACTTAGTCTGGAGCTGGAGGTTATGTGGTGTGAAAATGAGCACTTGGTTGCACGCTTTGACACAGTGGTTCTAATCCCTCTTAATAGTACGGCGTGTCCTATACTCAAATTCAAAATATAAAATGAATATAAATCTCCTTGCTTGAAGTACCAAATTGTAAAAAGAATTGAGGTACTCCTCCTTTAGGTTTGCAATGTCCTCTTTGCTTATTGCCTGCTTGTCAACTCGATAAATCTCATTAGTCCTCTAGTTAGATTGTCATCAACGCCAAAACCCACATTAGAGGTTGATTGCACTTACAATCTCCCCCTTTTTGGTGATTGGTGACAACCTAATTAGAGCTTACAAATGATAGTCAAATAATAGAGATTTTTCGAGCCATGGATGTAGGTACCTCCCCCTAAATATGAGTGAGCTTTGAATGCTCAAGCATGATGTCATAGATCAATAATCACATATTTAGGTGGTGAGACCTCCCCTAAATGCGTGATTGAGATTTGAATTCTCAATTTAACATGAAAAGTCAAGTATCACACATTTAGGTGATGTAGGGACCTCCCCCTACATCCATGCCTGCTGTGGGGTGTCAAGTGCCAACATATGTGTCAGAAATATATACGTGATGCATCATGACAGTTTAAGCACGCAGAGCAACAGATTTGAATTGACCTGAGCGGCACTGCCGCTCCTGTCAATTCAGGTCTGTTGCCAGCAAGTAAAACCACAGCAGATACAATATATAAGCATGAAAGTACAGCATAAATATGACAAGCTAGATATCACAGAAATAACACATGTCCATAAAACACATGAAGAGAGTCAAATAAGTCGCATTATTACAAGTTCAAAGTAGTTTTGAATCCTACTCTCAAGTCTAACTCTCATAGGACATGATAAAAACAGGTAAATAGCAGTCGAAGGCGTCGAAAAAGATTTGACCCCTCTAATTTTCTCCCCCTTTGGCACAAAGCACCAAAAAAAGGAGAAAAGAAAAGAGACCAAATCACTCTGTAGAGCTGCCCTCCTCGTCGTCGTCCTGCTCCTCCTCCTCCTCTAAAGAGTAAACCACAGCCCTGCCTGCGGTGTGAGTAGTGGAAGTGAAGCGTGTAGAGCGCCGAGGTGGATCCTGTGGCTGTTGCTGCCTGCGCACAAAGTCTCCAAGGGTCTCATCCCAGTCAAGCTCAGGTCTAGAAGTGTGCTCCTCTGACTCTGCAGACTCGACAAACTGGGAAGGTCAAAGCGAGGTGGAGAAGGGACAGGTGAAAGTGGTGTGACTCCTGCACGCTCTCTGTCCTCCCTCCTCGCCTACGCCAACCCCTCGTGTCCGAGGCGGCTGAGTAAGTGCAAGTCTCAAACATCGCCTTCATCCATGTGGTCATCTTCTTCTTGAAGCTGCTGCCACCCCTCCTAGCTCTAGCATGAGAGCCCTCTGGAACCTCTGTAGGAGTGGGTGGAGAGTCCTCTCTGACTGGTGGTGCCTCTGAAGCTGCTGCTGCTGGGAGTATCTTCTCCATGTTGTAGGCTGTGTGGTCATCTGTCTTGTTGAATCTCAAGCCTGACACTCTCTCAATCACATACATGAGGTAGGGAGCATAGGGCAGGCTCTTCCTACCATCTTCTATGGCATCAGACAACTCCATCCACATGAAAGCAGGCACATTGAAGCTCTCACCACCTGGAGCAAGTCTAGCTAGCACATTCTTCACCCATCCATGTAGATTTGAGGCTGCTCCATCCTTGGGATCAATGGTGTTCCTGATGAGGTTGTTCAGGATGTAGTAGAAGCTGTTTAGACCCCTCACCAGACCATCTACCTTGCTAGGATCCCTCCACATGTACCTGACCTCTGAGGCATCAAACTTCCTCTCATCATGAATGCGAGTGAAGCCTCTGTGCTCCCTGCCAAAACCAAGAATCCTGCAGAAAGTGACATAGTCAACAGAGTAGTGGACACCCTCTGTCATCCAGTGCATCACATCACCATTCTCCAGGAAGTAGGAAGCATGGAACTGGCCAAGAATCTTTGCATTCCAGTCATACTAGAACTCCATCAAGTTCTTCAGCTCATGCTTCTCACAGGCCCTGATGGCCCTGTCAATCTCTGGCTCACCCTTCTCCTTCAGAAGATCCCAGTCAATATAGTGCATCTGTCTAATGCTGGGCTTCCTCTTCTTAGTGACCACAGAAGCATAAAAATCAGAGTGGAATACATTCTAGAATCTATAATCCACCCCAAGGTCCTTAGGAGAAGTGTAGGGGTTCTCCCTCCTAGCCTCTATGCTCAGCTTACTCCCTGTGGAGTAGTCAATCCTCCTGTGAGCCCTGCTGTCATCTGGAGCTCTTCTCTGCATAATGTTCTCTTCATAATCTCTCATATATGATTCATTGTAGGACCAGATGTCTAGAGGAGTGCTTGGACAGCCAATCTCTGAAATCTTCCTGCCATACCTTAGCTCTAGTCTGTGCTGCCTTTCCCTCTCCCCGCCGCTTTGCTCGGTATGTGAGTCTCCCATGTGGGAGTAGAAGAGGGACCTCTGCATCTGCCCCTGCGAGGGAATGGCTTCTGCAACGCCTTCCTCTTAGCCCCCGCACTTCCTTCACCTTGCTCCATCTATGCATGCAAAGGATCCAAATCAGTCACTGAAGTGCTGGTGTGATAGGTAGATATATATAAGTTTTAAGTATTGCATGTGGGAGATATCAAAAGAGTCGACAGGCTGACTGCTGGAATCAGTCCCCGAGCGGCACCGCCGCTCACCCGAGCGGCACTGCCGCTCTGGGTGCCTGTCGTCTATTTCGACATCTACCTTATGCAATAGTTAAAACACATATATATCTATCTACCATTCCAACAGAATCTCAGAAACATGATTCAAATATAAATTGACATGATTTCCCTTGGATTTGCAAAATGAGAACATGAATGGAGTATAGTTTCAACAAGTATTTTGATTCTAGATCATCATGTGTAGGATTTTGAAGAGCAAAGTGACGTTTTGAGGGTCACTTCACACCTTAAGCGGCACTACCACTAGGTGTTCATGGCACAACCATGAATAGGAGCTCCCAAAATCGATGAACTAGACCAAATCGATAATTTCTACTCCATCCATACCCTCTATTCAACAACTAATTGCACAAATCCGAAGCTAAATCATGTCCATTGCATAGATTGGGGCGGTTAGGGTTTCTCACCGTGGAATGGGAAGGAGGGAAGAGAGAGCTGCGGCCTCTAGCAGCCGCGGCGCCGGGCGACGAGGAAGAGGTGGCCGACGGCGCAGGCGCCCGCGAGCGGCACGGCCGGGCGAGGGCGTGCGCGGACGGCGGCGTGGCGAGAAGCGGGCGGCGGCGTCGCCGCCCTTCTGGTCGCCTCGGGAGAGAAAGAGAGGGGCTCGGGCGAGAGAATGAGTGGGGAGAGAGGAAAGATGTTGTGGGCCCCAGGGAAATAGGCCCCACAAACCGATCAGACAGCTGATTTTTCGCCGAAAATCACCGAGCCGCACCGCCGCCGACCTGGGCACCGGCCGCTCCCTCACAAAGACGCGGTTAACTTGCTTCCTAAGTGACTCTCCTCACATGCTATATAGACATATGTGACTCAAATTTCATGACCGTGATCAGATCAACATTCAAAAAACAGTGATCATGCCCTTTGAGTCTAGCTTTGAAATGGATTTGAAAGACAATATGTAAACTTTTCAAAGCTTTTTCCTACTCATACTAGTTCTCACAAACAGAGGCATGCAGATTTCAAGCTAGGTTATGAGAATCAAGTATATTTAGTTCACTACGCAAAGCGTAAAACCTTGTCTCATCGAGAGGCTTAGTGAAGATATCGGCTAGTTGTTTTTCGGTGCTCACATGGCAAATTGCGATATCTCATTTCAGTTCGTGGTCCCTCAAGAAGTGATGACGGATGTCTATGTGTTTTGTTATAGAGTGTGCTACCGGGTTGTTTGCGAGTTTGATGGCACTCTCGTTGTCACAAAGAAGAGGTATCTTTGTGAAATGACATCCGAAATCCTTTAAGGTTTGCTTCATCCAAAGTAGTTGAGCACAACAAGCGCCGGCTGCAACATACTCGGCCTCGGCAGTGGATAGGGCTACACAATTCTGCTTCTTAGAGCTCCAAGACACCAAGGACCGTCCAAGGAATTGACATGTCCCCGAGGTGCTTTTTCGATCTACCTTACAACCGGCATAATCAGAATCCGAATAGCCAAGTAGATTGAACTTGGAACCCTTGGGATACCACAAGCCAAGGTTTGGGGTGTGCACTAAATATCTCAAGGTTCTCTTAACCGCCACATTGTGACATTCCTTAGGATTAGCTTGAAATCTAGCACACATGCACACACTAAGCATAATATCGGGCCTAGATGCGCAAAGATAAAGAAGTGAGCCGATCATGGAACGATATACCTTCATGTCTACGACTGCCCCTTCTTCATCAAGATCAAGATGTCCATTGCTTGGCATTGGAGTCTTGATTGGCTTTGCCTTGGCCATATCAAACTTCTTTAGCATGTCTTGGGTGTACTTGGTTTGGCTTATGAAAGTCTCTTTCTTCATTTGTTTGACTTGAAAGCCAAGGAAGAACTTGAGCTCACCCATCATGGACATCTCAAATCTCTTTGTCATAGTCCTACTAAATTGCTCAACATACACATGGTTAGTGCTACCAAATATTATGTCATCGACATATATTTGGCATACAAATATATCATTTTTAACCTTATGTGTAAAAAGAGTAGGATCGGCCTTTCCTATGACAAAACCTTGTTTAAGCAAGAATTCCTTAAGGCATTCATACCATGCTCTTGGTGCTTGCTTAAGCCCATAGAGCGCCTTTCGGAGTTTGTAAACATGGTTAGGATACTTGGGGTCTTCAAAACCCGGTGGTTGCTCAACGTAGACCTCCTCTTGCAAAGGACCATTGAGGAATGCACTCTTGACATCCATTTGATATAGCTTGAAGTCATGATGGGCAGCGAAGGCTAGAAGAATGCGGATTGCTTCTAGTCTTGCCACCGGTGCATATGTCTCATCAAAGTCCAAGCCCTCTACTTGAGTGAAGCCTTGAGCCACCAATCTTGCTTTGTTTCTTGTAACCAAACCATCTTCATCTTGCTTGTTGCGAAAGACCCACTTAGTGCCAATGATGGTTGTCTTGGGTCTTTCCACCAAGTCCTAAACTTGGTTTCTTTCGAAGTTGTTGAGTTCTTCTTGCATGGCCAACACCCAATCGGCATCCTTGAGAGAATCTTCTACCTTGGTAGGTTCCAAAGAAGAAACAAAAGAGTAATGCTCACAAAATGCAGCTAAATGTGAACGAGTAGTTACTCCCTTTCGAAGACTCCCAAGAATGTTTTCAAAGGGGTGATCCCGTTGAATGGTTTGTCGTAGTCGTGGGTGATCAACGCCATCTTCTTCAACTTCTTCTTCATAGTCATCCTCAGCTTCAAGTATAGGAGCAAGATCAAGTGCTCTAACCGGTGATGTAGGAGCTGGAATTGGTGCTGCTGAGGTGGAGGGAGCGGCACTGCCGCTCCTAGGTGCGGCACCGCCACTGGCTGGTTTCCAGCAGGGGTGTGCTTGCACCCCGTCATCGAGCACGTTAGCGAAATTGGTGCAAAGAAAGATCCCGGTGATCCTCCCGCTCGTGGCTTCATCTTCTTGTGGCCTAATATCACCGAAGGCCAATTGCTTGATAGCCTCACAAGGTGGATCCTCCTTTCCTACAACACTTTGATCAACTTGCTCTACTTGAGAGCCATTAGATTCATCAAATGTCACTTCATCAAATGTCACGTCTATAGTGACTTCAACCCTACCGGTGGTTTTGTTGAAGACACGATAGGCATGCTCATTTGATCCATAACCAAGAAGAAAACCTTCATCAACTTTAGGAGCAAACTTAGAGGTTCGGGGCTTCTTGTTAAGAATGAAACACTTGCACCCAAACACCCTAAAGTAAGATACCTTTGGTTTGTTACCGGTTAGTAGCTCATATGAAGTCTTCTTGAGTTTCTTGTGGAGGTAGAGACGGTTGATTGCATGACAAGCGGTGTTGATTGCTTCACACCAAAAGATGTCCGAAGTTTTGTATTCATCTAGCATTGTTCTTGCCATGTCAATGAGTGTTCTATTCTTCCTCTCTACTACTCCATTTTGTTGAGGGGTGTATGGAACCGAAAACTCATGTTTGATGCCCTCTTCATCAAGGAATTCTTCAACTTGAGTGTTCTTGAATTTGCTTCCATTGTCACTTCTCACTTTCTTGATTGGAAGCCCGAATTCTCTTTGAGCCCTTCTAATGAAGGTTTTCACCTTCTCTTGTACCTGGCACTTATCAAAGACAAAGAATACCCAAGTGAAGCGGGAATAATCATCAACAATAACAAGTCCATACTTATTACCCCCGATGCTAAGGTAGGCAACCGGTCCAAAGAGATCCATATGAATCAACTCCAATGGTTGAGTAGTGGTCATGATGCTCTTTGGTGGGTGAGGTACACCTACTTGCTTTTCGTCTTGGCAAGCGCTACAAATCCTATCTTTGTCAAAATCAATATTTGTTAGTCCAATGATGTGGTTGTCCTTTTGTAGTTTGGCCAAGTTCCTCATCCCAACATGAGCTAGTCGGCGATGCCAAAGCCAACCCATGCTAGATTTTGCCATAAGATAAGTCTCAAGCTTAGTTTCACTTTTGTTGAAATCAACTAAGTAAAGCTTATTCTTGAGTTTGCCCATAAAGACAATAGAGGAATCCTCCCTACTAAAGACTTCTACACCAACATCCGTAAAGAGACAATTGTAGCCTTTCCCACAAAGTTGTGAGACCGACAACAAATTGTATCCTAGGGATTCAACATGTAAGACATCGGATATTGTATGTTCGGTTGTAATAGCAACTTTACCAAGACCAATCACACCTCCTTTGGAGTCATCTCCAAACCGTATGTTGTCACTTGTATCGGTATTAGGAGAGTATGATGAAAACATACTCCTTTCTCCGGTCGTATGATTTGTACATCCACTATCAAGCACCCAACTTGATCCACCGGTGGAGTATGCCTGCAAAACAGATTAGTTCACAAGTTTAGGACCCCAAGCTCCTTGGGACCTTTCATGTTAGTCACAAGAATTTTGGGAACCCAAATTGAAGTATGTAAATAAACATTTCTATCCTTGCCAACATATTTGGCATACACCTCCCCCTTGCTGTTGTTCTTCAATACAAAGCATGAACTCAAACTTTGTCTTGTTGATTGAGTTTTTGGGTGGTATGCATATATATTTGGATTGGCCCAAACTATCTTCTGCTGTTTCTGCACAACCTGCTTTGCCTGAACAATCTTTTTCTTGGGCTGGTTTTGGACAGAGGACTGATGAGTTGCCTTCCCTTTCTTAGGGGTAGCGGCACTGCCGCCGGGTCGTGCCGCTTCGAGTCGGCGCCGTGCGGCCGCCGTGCGTGCATCTCTGTACTCATCTTTCCTTTGCTCCAGAACTGAACACACTCGTAGCCATTTACCATCTTTCTTCCATTTGTCTTGGCTCCTTTTGTGTGACCTAGCCCATCCTTGATTCTAGGATTTCTTCCATCAATATATTGTGGCCTCTTTGGTTGAGTTTCTTTGCCACTCACAGCTTTCTTGACACTTTGTGTCTCCTTGCCAACCAAAGTGTTGAGTCTAGCAATCTCCTTCTTCATTGCTTCCATGTTTGCAAGGTTTGTGGCATGACTCTTCAAGTCTAAATTAAAACATTTACCACATCCATTGCTTGTGGAGGGAGTAGAGCTGTCCTTTGTGGATGAGAGATGTGAGTTGCTCTCCCAAAGAAGGCTATATTGCCCCTCAAGTTCCTTGTGCTTTTCTTGTAAGACATAATACTTTTCATTGAGGGTAATAATTGCTTTCTTTGTGAGAGCATGGTCCCCCTTTTCCTTAGCAAGGCTCTTTTGTAGGGGGGCCACCTCACTTCTTTTAAACACAAGAGCGTCCTTATTATCAACATAGAGTTTTTCAATTCTAGAGAGCTCACTTTCTCTAATTGCTAATTCAGTTTGGACACTCTCTAAATCCTCCATCATCTTAGTGATAAATATTTTGGTCTTTATATCTAGGTTCTTTGTCAATGTCACATATTCTTCATCACTAGACCCATCCTCACTTGAGCTTTCACTAAGATCACTAGATTCATCACTAAGTGTTGGAGAGGCTTTAGGTTCGGGTTGTACCTTCTCACGCTTTGCCATAAGACAAATGTGAGGGGAGGAGTCATCATCATCATCGGACATGTTGGAGAAGAGCTTTGGTGTGGAGGTTGACTCTTGCATAGCAAATGTTGCCATCTTCACATCCTCCTCACTCGACTCTTTTGTTGAATCCCACTCATGCCTAATGTGTGCTTCTCCCATGTTCTTGCCCTTTCTCTTGTAATCTTGCCTCTTGTCATTGTTGGAGTTGTCCTTCTTGTACTTGTTGTTCTTGTTCTCATGTGGACAATCCGCAACAAAGTGCTCGGTGCTTCCACAATTGTAGCACGTTCTCTTCTTCTTGTTGGGAAACCTCCTTTGCACAACCTTGTAGCCATTCCTCTTCAAGCCCTTGTGATATTATTTGATGAATAGAGCCATGTCATTGATGTCCTTGCCTCCCTCGAGCTCCTACACCGGTGCAGGTGTCGGTGGAGAAGAGGAAGCAGCCGGTGTCGAGTTGTCGTCGATGGCAATGTTGATGACGACTGGGGTGTCGTCCTGAATGACCTTGCTACCCTCTTCCATATGGAGGATGGCAGGCTCGGCGTCATCATCGATGGCATCGTCGGGGATGGATGTGGCGCCTAGGGTAGCGGCTGAAAGGTCCCTTGTGGTTTTTGGTAATTGAGTGACAACATTAAGTGAACTAATTATGTGTGATTGAGATAATACACAGTAGATTAGTTCACATGTTATGATGCAATGGAGGAGATTATTGCATATGAGACATGACATGGAGTCATGTGACCAAGGTGGTGAAGATCAAGACAAGGCTTGGCTTTATGGACCGGTTGCAAGTGTGAAGGGCAAGTCGAGGCAGTGAAGTGATGGACCGCGAGGCGGTCAAGCTTGGGCAAGACTTGGCGCCGACGGACCGATGCAACGGTGAAGAGCAAGTGAGGTCAAGATCGATGGACCAAGAAGGTCATGTGATGATATGAAGTGGATCAAATCATTCTTGAACGTGTTGGTGCGTGTCTTGCATCGGCACTTGGAGATGGAGCGGAATGAAAATGCGCAAGGCAAAGGTATAACCTATAGGGCATTTCATTTCGCCGGTCATGAGGAGCTTAGAGAAGTTTATGACCAGATTTAGGATAGATGGCCATACTATCAAGAGGGGCAAACTTGTTTGCATATCGGTCATCTATTGCCACTTTGTGCGATCTAACTTTGCGATGTGTTAGGATCGAGTGGCATGGTAAGAGCTAACCCGTCCTTTGAAATGATTGTGAAAATGCTAACACACTTGCACATGGTGATGTACATGTGGTGGTGTTGGCACATTTGCAAAGGCGGCGGTGGCTTGCAGGGTTGAGTTGGGTTTGGGTTCCGCTCATTCTCTATTGCGCTGGATGCAAGTTGGTGGTGAAAACATGCTAACTCTCGTGCTCAACTTCACTTGTTGGGTAGCTTGTCGAAGCGAAGGCGATGAAGAAACGACAGTTTTCGCAGGAACCGGCGACCGGACTCTAAGACCGGATGCTGGAGCCTGACCGGAGCGTCCGGTCGATTCCAGAGAGGTCTGGAATTGGCACTTTGGCTGACCAGTGCGTCCAGTCAGTGACCGGACTCTACGACTGGACTCTAGGTTTGGGATGTCAGCGTGTGGGGCCAGGCACTTGTCCGTTGTGACCGGACTTGTGACCGGAGCGTCCGGTCACTATAACCGGAGCGTCTGGTCACCCCGACCGGAAAGGTCCGATCGGTATGCGCAGCCTATGTTTTGAACACCAATGGCTCTATTTGGCTTGGGGGCTATAAATAGAGGTTGTGGCCAGCCATGGCTGGTGGCTGAGCACACTTGGGCCTTGGTGGCTTCTGTTGTGGTGCTAGAGAGCCCTCCCACTCACTTGTGATTGATAGTGTTCATCCAAATCAAAGTGAGGTGTGATTCTAGTGCATTCGCGTTGAGAGATCGCATCCGTGGCACTAGGTGATTGTGTTGCAAGCCGGTGTGCTTGTTTCTCTTGGAGATTGCCACCTCCTAGACGGCTTGGTGGCAAGCGACTTCGTTGAAGCACGCAAGGAAGCTTGTGCGGTGCTCCAAAGGAGGATTTGTGAGAGGTCCATGCTGGCCTCACGGGGATCGCGAAGAGCAACACTACTAGAGCGTGTCATTGAGCTACCACACTTGGGTGCGGGTTCACGCGGTGCCCTCTGAGGGATTGGCTTGAGGATTCCCATCTTGTGAGTGATTCTTGCGAGCTCCCACCCTGGGATTTGGCACTGGCCATTAAGCTTGTGATCATCAAGTGGGTGAATCGCCAAACCTTGGAACCACCAAGTTGTCGGTCGACACAATGAGGAGTAGGGGAAAGTTGGCAAGCTTACCGAGACCTCGGTAAAAAATCACCGATGTCATCTTGTGTCCACTCTTTGCAGTGGTTTGCAATCTCTTTATCAGAAGCTTTGTTCTTACATACATATATATTTTGTGCTTGTGGTTGAGTAGTGTTGTTGTAACTATCTAGCTTGTGTAGCCTTGTTTAGTTACTTTGCTTAGTTTATGTAGCTAAGTAACTTGAGCCTTTGGGTTAGTGTTGGCGGTCACTATTAACCATTTTATACCGCCAACCTACACATAAAATCTCAAGGAATGCAACAAATAAACATTTATTACTAACCTAGTTCCACATGTATTGCAAGAAAATATGTTTTGTAGGAACTATGGTGGAGATAAGCAAAATATGCAAGAAATGAAGAAAGCGCATTCCGAAAAGACGCCAAAGGACAAGGAGAGGAGAAACACTTCAAACCAACGACGATTCCATCCCGTGCACCATCATAGGCCCACTCTACAGAAGCCAAAACACGCAACAGGAGAAAGCTGAGGCCGGGAGGCGCGGCCCACGGGCCGGCCGGTGCACAGGGGCGGCCACCCCCGAGAAACGTCCAAACTTCCCGCCCTTTTTATGGCGGTTTCGTGCGAAACTCCAGCGGCGGTTGCATGTGGGGGAATTTTCACTTGGCGCCAAAAGTCCATCGGTTTGAAGCTAGAAGCAAGGATGGCCCTCCATTCTCTCCCCCTCTCTCTTATATGAAGAGACTCTCACCTCTCTTGTAAGCATCATTCAATTCATCAATCTTCCATTCACTTGTTCATACACTTAGAATACACAAGAGAGTGAGAGGAGAAGAGTTTTGTTAGTTGTAGAAAGGGAGTGAGAGAGGAAGGAAGTGTGGAGAAAGAGGAGTAGCGACCCCTCTACCTTCGGTAGATGGAGTTCCGAATTTGTCGGCTCCCGTCTCCATGCTTGTACCTCTACGAATCGTCCTACAAATTGGAGTAAGAGATTTGTTCTTTACTTCCAGTAATTATCTTTAAGATAAGTTATAATTCTCTTTATACGTCTACTCGTACGTTGTCTGCCCTTGAGGTGGATACTCTAGTAGAGGACTCCTGATGAAGATGGATGTTCCTGGCCGATGCTAGAGTAAGTGGTAAGTAGCGTAGACGTGGTGTCTAAGCTATAAGTCGCCATTCGTTTACTAAGCAATCCACGGTAGTGAGGTAGGCGACAGGTGGTGACAGCCCTATTCGTCCCATGTACTCCTCCACGTTCGGTTGTGCGGTAGTCTGGGGACCGGAATTGCCTGGCAGACCAGGCGGGAGGCCGGTGGCCGAGGAAAACTTGTAGAGAGAAGATTAATTTAACTTAGAGTAATTAGCTGAAGTAGAACTTCACTACCCAAGTTCACCTTTTCATCTTCCTCTCGGTAGCTAGCTAGAGCCGACTTAATGCCCGTTCCCTGTGGAAAGTCGATACCCTGAATACTTCTGGGTGAAGTGCTACAATGGTATTTCCGTGTGCTTGCGGACCATTCTGCTTACTCTAAGAAACACCAACAGTTAGGCGTGTGTTGCCTTGTCCATTGTGCATCTAGTGAGCTTAGGGGCGTTGTGCTTGTGCTTACTAGAATTGTGTAGGAGTTCACCCGTGCTTGAAATACTAGTGCTTAGATTTGTGTGACCTTGCATTAGTTTTGATTAGGATCTCAAGCAAGGCTTATCACCTCACTCTTCTTGTGTCGGATCTGTTATGAAGTGATTTAGAGTCTTTGTTAGAGGGGTGGAGTCTTGGCTAAGCGAATAGTTTAAATTCCGTATTATATTCGGTTAGCCATCACAATTAGTTTTAGAAGGGACTATTCACCCCTCTCTAGTCCCCATCTCGACCCTATAGTGGCCCGAAGCGCCCCCTGGCTGGCCGCGGCGGCAGCAGCTGCGCTGTCCTCTAGCATTGTCATCGTCGTCGTGGAGCGGAGTGGGGGTAGCTGGATCTTGGGGCTGGTGTAGAGGTACTCCAAGCGGCGAAGGTGGGACTCGATCTCATCGAAGCGGCGTTCAATCTTGGTATAGTTGTCATCGAGGAGCTCCTTGAGGGCCTTGGAGAAGTATCTCGGAAGCCATCGGTGTTGGGAATCGTCCTGGTCTCCGGATACTAGCTGTCACAACCACGTTGGGGAGGGGCGGCGGTGACACGATCGGTGACAAGCTTAGCGGCAGCGGTGGGGGTTGAGGCGGCGATGGGGGCGGTTGGAGCGGCGTGGGGAAGGAGGAAGGAGGTGGTGGTGGCGTGGTGCACGGCGGCGGCGTGGGCGTGGGGCGGCGCGGTGGTGTGGCAACGGTGGCGCGTGGGCGGGCGGCATAGCACGTGGGGCTATGGCAAAGGTGGGCGGTTGGGAGGCGGGAGACACGAGAACTATTCTTTATTTCTTGCCACCAAAGAGATTATATGCTCCCTATTTATATGGCCCTCCTATGGGACTTGTAATCCAAGCAATATCTAAACGTTTAAGTCGGGTGCCAAAACAAATGGTACCCTTGATACCTCGATTAGGTAAAGGATTAAGCCTCTGTTGGGGGGTGTGCGTGGGCTCTCACCCCCATCTTCCGGCTCATAGAAACCGGAGATCTATTCCTCGGCCCCGTCTGTATGAAAGTAGTGTCTGACGAAGACCCAAGGACACGCCCTTGGCGCGAACCACCGAAGGAAGAGATTTCAGGGGATTGGAGGCCAGATGCCACGTCACTAGTAGAGAAGCTCACATCGATGACAAAATGCTTTCGTCACAGAAGATGCCAGATTCGTCATTGAAAACCTTCGGTGACGAATTAGTGACGAATTTGAAATCGTCATAGAACGAGCGTCACATTTGATGCACCATGACGAATCATGAAATTTCGTCATAGAAGTGTTTTTTTCCCATGACGAACAAACATTCGTCATGGAATAACTCATCTTCTATGACTAAAACAGAACGTCACTGATTTTGTCATGGAAGTGATTGCCACGTGGCGCCACCTATAAAGTCCCACCCGGACCCGCTTACATCTAGCACTCGGGCCCAATTACATCTAGCAACTCTCTAATAAACAAGATTGTCGTCACACACCAACACAAGTTTTTTGACACCCACTCTCTAATAAACAAGATTGTTCTCACTCATGCGCATCCAGGAAGAACTTCCCGGTCGGTCACCCATCCCCAAATTTCTATAAGCCGAGCACGCTTAACTTTAGAGTTCTTTGGATTAGGGCTTCCTGGAAAGAAGTTGGAACTTATTGTAATAAGTATTCTATCAATCTTATTAAGCCCTAAGCCAGGATATCACATGCTCTCCTCCTTAGGAGACCTCGGTGGGACCACGGTGAGGGCACCCACCTCTGCTGGCCCACCAATTTTGTTCTATGGGAACAAGATTGGCGTGAAATGTCAGGCGGTCATAGGGCCACTACGACGTGGGTCCAAGGTAGTGGGGCCCACCTGTGGTCTCCACTTATGCAGTTAGTGAGATTGTGGTGGTAGGGCCCAGATTGACGTGGAAGGCACGTGGTATTAGGACTCTGCCCAAGTATGGTGGCCCACCGATTCTATCTAGAGAACCAAGTTGTTGGGGCCCACAATGACGTGAGTGCCATGTGGTAGTGGGACCACTATATCGTCGAACCATGGTGGTGGGGTCCATGTCACCATGTGGACTTGCGATGCCACATTGTTATGTGGTTCTATCTGGTAGGGACAGTTGTGGTGGGCCCCGGTTGACTTGGAACGCCACGTGGGAGCGGGACCAGTACAGTGTGGGACCACTATAGTGGGGTCCTCGTCGATGCTAGTGGGACCGTGAAGGTGGGGCCCACGTTGACTGGAATGTCGTGTGGCTTACAACGTGGGACCGTTGTGGAGGGGTCCACATCACCACGTCAATAGTAGTGGGACCATGGTACCAACATGTGGGACCCAGGGTCGGACCCACACATGTGGGACCCATATTGGTGTTGAAGCATGGACATTATTGTTTTGTGACGATGAGTATGTTGTTTTGTGACAAAAGTTTACATTCATCATTGGTTCCCCATCGCATAGAGGCGAAATGATTATCTATGACAAATAGGTTTATTGTTTTGTGACGCTCTATTGCTTTTCGTCATTATGTTTAGCGGCTTGCCTCCGTTACTCAAGATCTGTGACGAATTTACAAAATTCGTCACTGAAAAGTACAATTGCATGACGAAATTTCAAATCATCACAAGGAAATCGTCATAGAAGATCATATTTCTACTAGTGCGTCCGGACCCATGAGTTTTCGAGAAGCAAGGTATCAGGTAGGGCGCGGGGCCGAAAGACCGCGTTTTGGTTCCGAGTAGCCGTAAGGCGAGCAGCACGGTCAGCCAGCTCAGCAGGCGCCGCTGATCTGGGCGCCGAGGGAGCAGGCCGCCAAAGACGGATCCCTCGGCGGTTCAGGACCGAAACCCGTGTTTTCACTGTTTCTTGTGAGGCGGTTTTTGCAGGTAGCGTTCCGACAGTCCCCAGGACCGAAGGGCGAGAGTCCGAGGCCGTGCAACCGGAGGGCGAGCCCGAGTGGTCCCTAGGAGCAGGTAGACGGCCGGAGCCAAAAGACTAAGACATCCCGTGCGGCGCGGGAATATCCGTGGGCATCGTGGTAGTTGAAGGGCATTTTGGGCATGTAAAGATATATGGATGTGTATAAATAGCCCGCCTAGGGGGCATTGTAAAGGATGATGAACAACAAGTAATACCAGCCCGATTACTACTCTCGTGTCGTTGTTTTCGGTCGTCCATAGGGGTGGCACGTTTCGTGGCCACTCCAATATTGGCGCCCACCGTGGTTGTGCAGGTAACCCATGGCTCCCAAGGCAAGAGGAAGGGGGACGGCGGCACCTTCGGCTGCTGAGGCCGCTCTGCAAGAGCTACCCACCAATTCCGAAACCCCTCAAGGACAAGGTCTTGAGGCAATCGAAGACGACGCAGCCAGTCCCGGGGGGAGGGGGGTCACGGGCCCGGGTGCACTTGCTTCACAGAATCCTGATTCCGAGGAGGAAGCCGCAGCAGCAGACCAGTCGGACGAGCAGCAGAGAATCAGCGATGATTTGGCAGAACGCAACAGGCTCATCTAGCAGTTAAACGACAAGCAGGCAGAGCTGAATGAGTTGAGAGCCCGAAGAGACGCGTTGGCTCAGGAAGAGGCAGCTAGACAAAGAGATAGTTTGGCTCGCGAACAGCTCAGACTGGCCGAGATAGAAAAAGAGAAGCTAGCTAAAGAAATCACTGCGATAGAGGAAAACGCCGAAATAGCAGCAGGCGGAAATAGAGACGAGGCCAGAGGTCACGGACCTCACATTCCCGTTGAATCATAGGAAGAAGAAGGTGACTTCAGTGAAGAAGAAATTCATGAAGCCTCCCCACTTTCAGCCGATCTACAGCTCCAGCCATGGCCGATAGGCTACAAACCGAGGCTGCCTTCTTTCGACGGGAAGTCAGACCTGAAGAAATTCATTGCCAGCTTCAAAGCGGTAGTGCATTCGGCTGGAGGAGATTTGGGTACCCTTGCAAAATCGCTCATCATGGTAGTTGAGGATATAGCGCACGAATGGCATGTCTGATTTCGGTCGCTCTCTATCGAGAGCTGGAAACAGCTCAAAGAGTCATCGTTGCTTACGTTCGAGGGTTTCAAAGCTGCCAGAAAGGGAACCAGAGACTATTTCAAGCTAAAACAAGACGACGGAGAATCGCTCACTCAGTACTTGCAAAAGATAGTTCGCTTGAGGGCGCAGACCCCCAATGTCTCAGACGAAGTGGTCATCGCAGCAGCTGTTAAGGGCATGGCCATCGGTCAGTGCGCTTCGACTCTTGACAGAGAAGAATCGAAGATGCTTAGTGAGCTGTATGAGCAAATCAAGAAGTTCACCAAATCTGAGGAGGGCCTTAAAAGAAGAAAGGCGACAAGAAAAGATGAGAAGCAAGCTTCACCAAATCCAGCACCCTGTTACCACCAGAGGGGTGGCAAGACTTTTCGGCTGGTCAATAGCGTGCAAGAAGAATCGGCCCAATCTGCTGAGGCTACCAAAGAACCAGATGCGCAAGATCAGTTCAATCATAAACCACCACAACCGAATAGAGGGGGACAAGGTTTCAGAGGCAGAGAGCGAGGAAGAGGCCGAGGAGGACCAAAAGTCCCGTACTACTTTGTTTGCAGAGAAAATGCCGGTCATTTCAACCGAGAATGTAAATATGGCCAGCTCGCAAAGGAACAAAAGCCGAAAGACGAAGGCGCACAAAGCAGCCAGTCTTAGAAACATGTATTCCACAATACAAGGGAGTCGGCCGGTAGCCAACCGAACCCTCATTTCGGTTATCCTAATCAGCATCCCAGCTTCTCGTAGTTACAGCAGAACCAGTTCATTCCGCCGTTTCAGCAGAACCAGTATTCATGGAACTGTCCGGAGGTGTATGCTTTGCCACCTCCGCCCCAGATTCAAGCTCAGTCAGCAGCCGCGTCTTTGCCAGTGAACATGCAATATCATCAGGTGCAAGCTCAGGTCAAGCCTGATCCCAGTCATGAAAATAGGACAGCTAATTTGGTCCTCCCGTCAAATGGCCACATCTATGCCATTACCAGAGGGTCAAATCTAGAACATGAGAATAACAGAGCCAGAAGGGATTATGTGCGGAGGGTTCACCGTCCCGATCACTTTCAATGAAAGTGACTTTCGGGTTAGAGACTACCCTCACACTGACGCTTTTGTGGCAATGACAAATGTGGTAGGTTTCACTTTGCCCAATATCCTGATTGACAACGGAAGTTCCGTGGACATCCTGTTCATCACGGCATTCGAAACCATGGGTATGGACCGAAGAACCCTACAGCCAGCCGGAAACGCGCTCTTCGGCTTCGGTGGCAAATGAATAGATGCTATCGGCAAAAAGGACATAGTGGTGACCTTTGGCGAGGTTGGGTTGCTTCGGACCGAAGTCATCACTTTTGACATAGTGAACATCGACTATCCATACACAACAATATTCGGCCGAGGGATGATCAGCAAATTTGAGGCCATCATTAAGCAGAGCTATTTTTGCATGAAAATGCCTTCCCCATTCGGCATAGTCACAGTGTGGGGTGACCAAGAAGCAGCTTGCAAGATAGACGTAAGGCCGATCCCCGGATACAGCATGGTCAATGAGGTCACCCTCACCAAGAAAACCGAAGATGACGCGCTCATTCCCTGTGGAAATTACGATACCCTGAATACTTCCGGGTGAAGTGCTACAACAGTACTTTCCATGCGCTTGCGGACTTATCTGCTTACGCTAAGAATACCAACAAGCATTTCTGGCGCTGTTGCTAGGGAACGGTTGTCGTTATAGTCTTCGAACCTAGTCTACCCGTGTATCCTAACCTATCGCCCTTTCTTTTTGTTTTTAGTCTTTTACCATGGAGCCAGCCACTATCGTAAACTTTTCTACTCCAAAGGGCGAGCTCTTAGAACGACCACCATCATCGAAGCCAATCAGAGCTTCGGGTTTGAGCTCGGCCTTGGCTTCATAGCCATGGTTCAGGAACAACCCTTCTCCGAATACAATTATGAAAACCTGTGTCATCATTCGAGGGAGTTTGAGCAACTCTGTGCTTGCCTGACCATTGCAGGCATGTCACAAGAAACTATTAGGTGGAAATTGTTTCCGTTCTCACTTATTGAGAGGGTGAAATAGTGGTACGACCACAATGTAGGAAAGGTAGCTAGCGATTGGGAAGAATTGCGGAACAAGTTTTGTCTCGCATTTTTCCCGTTATCCCGTATTGCTTCCCTACGACAAGAGATCCTCAACTTCCAACAAAAGGAGGAGTCCATAGGAGCAGCGTGGGATAGATTCTCGATTTTAACGAGATCTGGCCCGGACTTGTCGATCCCTAACCACGTGTTGCTACAACATTTCTGGTTAGGGCTGAGCAGGGAATCTGCCCTAGTGCCAGACACAGCCGCCGGAGGTTCATTCACTCACAAAACCACAAAAGAAGGGGAAACTCTTCTAGATCGTATCCTAGAGAACACCCCTCCTTTAGAACCAATCCGAGTAGAACCTGTGTCTAACACGGAGGAAGTCTCTTCGGCCATGGCTGAACCATCTGAACCTATAGAGAGACCCTCGCCCGAACCAGAGGCTGAAAAGGAGGAATCCCATGTGGGGGACCTCCCGTGTCTTGAGGATGCATTTTTCAAAGATTTCGGAAATACCTCAAGATACGAATATTACAGGAGACCACCAATTCCCGTCACTCCCTGTGAGCCTTTGAGCAAAGACTCTCTATGAGAGTCCGTCAAGGAGTTGACGTCCATTATAAGTACCGAGTGGGCGAATGAAGGCAAGTTTTGCTCCGAAGAAATTTGGATTTGCACTCCTTCATTCCCTATTCGATGCAAAATTCAAGGGAATTGGGTAGAGGTGTTGTATAACCCGACTGTAGGGGCCAATATCACATCACAGTCATTTGCCCTTGCGCATTTGAGTAAAGAGCAACGTATGCCCACGGTCAGAACCCTCCAGAATGCTCCACGTTCTACCCTTCCAGGGCTGGGTTTGTTACACAACATCACTCTCCACCATGAGGACGTTGAACTAGAAGAACCTCTCCCCCAGTATTTGCCCGTTGAGGTCGTGTCGGAAATGTCGTTTAAGTCCCCCGAAGCATCCTTAGAGGAGGATGCGAAATTCTTCATTGAAGAAATTGATGAAGTGGGCCACTTCTTTGAACTCCCTGTCGAGGAGGCACCGACACCACCTCCTGTTGAGCTAAAAACCCTATCCGATGGCCTACGCTATGTTTTTCTCAACAACGATAGAAACACTCCCAGACCAATCATTAGAGACAAGCTAACTGATGAGGAGACGTCCAAACTTATTGCAGTCTTAGAAAAACATAGGTCCATCTTCGGGTATTCCCTCCAGGATTTAAAGGGGATTAGCCCAACGATGTGTACTCATCGCATTCCTATTGACCCGGCCAAAACACCAACACGTGAACCCCAACGCCGGCTCAATAATGAGATGAGGGAAGTCATGAAGAAGGAAGTCCTCAAACTTCTTCATGCCGAGATTATCTATCCCGTACCACATAGCGACTGGGTTAGTCCCATCCAAGTGGTACCAAAGAAAGGAGGAATAACGGTTGTAGAAAATGCTAAAAATGAGCTCATACCTCAGCGTACCGTCACGGGGTGGAGAATGTGCATTGATTACCGAAAACTCAATGCGGCAACAAAGAAAGATCACTTTCCACTCTCCTTCATTGTTGAAATGTTGGAGCGGTTAGCGAAACATTCTTTCTTTTGTTTCCTCAATGGGTATTCGGGTTATCATCAAATTCCCATCCACCGGACAATCAAAGCAAGACGACTTTCACATGCCCGTACGGAACGTACGCTTATCGGAGGATGTCGTTCGGGTTGTGTAATGCACCTGCATCGTTCCAATGGTGCATGATGTCAATATTCTCAGACATGACTGAAGAAGTCATGGAGGTATTCATGGACGATTTCTCCGTCTATGGAAAAACCTTTGACAACTGTCTTGAGAATTTAGATAGAGTCTTGCAGCGATGTCAAGAGAAGGACCTGTTACTTAACTAGGAAAAGTGCCATTTCATGGTCCGAGAGGGCATCGTCCTTGGACACCTCGTGTCCGAGAGGGGGACTGAGGTAGATCGGGCAAAGATCGAAGTGATCGAGCAACTACCTCCCCCTATGAACGTAAAAGGGATTCATAGCTTCCTAGGCCATGCGGGGTTCTATAGATGATTTATCAAAGATTTTTCACAAATCCCTAGACCCCTCACGAGCTTGTTAGCAAAAGACGTGTCCTTCGAGTTCACGGATGAGTGCATGAAAGCATTCCTTACACTTAAGGAAGCTCTCATCTCAGCGCCAATCATTCAACCACCCGATTGGTCACTACCGTTTGAGATCATGTGTGATGCAAGCGATTATGCTGTTGGTGCGGTCCTTGGCCAAACCATAGATAAGGAGCATCATGCGATCGCTTACGCTAGCAAAACGCTAACAGGAGCTCAACTCATTTACGCTACCACAGAAAAAGAGCTCCTAGCAGTCGTTTTTGCTATGGATAAGTTTAGGTCTTACTTAGTGGGTTCAAAGGTTATCGTGTACATAGACCATGCCGCACTTAAATACCTACTCACTAAGAAAGACGCAAAACCTAGACTTATCCATTGGATCCTCCTACTCCAAGAGATCGACCTAGAAATTAGGGATAAGAAGGGAGTAGAGAATACTGTTGCGGATCATCTATCGCGTTTGCAAGTCACTAACATGCAGGATCTTCTCATAAACGACTTCCTATGCGATGACATGCTCCTCAAGGTGGAGGACGTAACCCCGTGGTACGCAGACATTGTTAATTTCATGGTTTTAGGTTATGTACCCCCGGGCGAGTCCAGAAGGAAGCTGCAAGTTGAAAGGAGGCGCCACCTATGGGATGATCCGTACCTCTACATGATATGTGCCGACGACTTGCTAAGAAGGTGTGTACCCACGATGGAAGGGCAGCAAATTATTGAGAAGTGCCATGCAGCGCCGTACGGAGGTCACTACGGAGTATTCCGCACACAAGCCAAAATCTGGCAGTGCGGGTTCTTCTGGCCGACGATGTACGATGACACCAAAGAGTTCATTAGAAGGTGTCACAAATGCCAACTGCAAGGAGGCATCACATCGCGGAATGCTATGCCCCTCCATTAAAACTTGCAAGTGGAAATCTTCAATGTTTGGGGTATATTGACTTCATGGGACCCTTCCAAAAGTCCCATGATAGTGACTACATCCTCATCGTGGTTGACTATGTCTCAAAGTGGGTAGAAGCTCTGCCATGCCGAGCTGCCGCGCCAAGCACGGAAGAAAAAAATGTTCCACGAGATAATCTTCCCTCGCTTTGGCACCCCACGAATGGTGGTAGCGACGGGGATCTCATTTCATGGACAAGGGCTTGAGCAACCTTGCGGGAGTTGGGAGCAAGACACAACATTGCCACACCTTATCATCCACAAACAAGCGGTCAGGCGAAAACTTCAAATAAACAAATAAAAAATATCCTGCAGAAGACCGTGAATGCCATGGGGAAAGGATGGAAAGATAAGCTACCGGATGCACTCTGGGCATACAGGACGGCTTACAAGACCCCCATCGGCATGTCACCATATCAACTCGTTTATGGAAAAAAGTTGCCATTTGCTAGTAGAACTTCGAACATCGAGCCTATTGGGCAATTAAGAGTTGGAATATGGATCTCAAGCTAGCCGGCGTAAAATGTGCCGAAAACAAATAGCCGAGCTAGAAGAGTGGCGTGAGAAGGCCTATCGTAGTGCCAAGATTTACAAAGAACATACCAAAAGATGGCACGATCACCGGATAATTCCGAAAACATTCAACAAGGGAGACAAGGTGTTGCTCTTCAACTCCCGCGTGAAGTTACTCGGTGAAGGAAAACTTAGAAAAAATGGAGAGGACCATACGTCGTCATCGACACCGCACCACATGGAGCTATAACAATTCAAGACGACGACGGTAATATCTCAAAGGTAAATGGTCAAAGACTCAAAGTTTTCCTTGAACCTTCTCACGATACTAACGTATCTTCTCGACAAAATAAGTTTAAAAGAATTTAAACCCTAAAAAAATTATATTTATTTATTTATATTTTTGTTAACCTTGCTAACTTTTTGTTTTATTTGTGTTATTTATTTATTTATTTATTTATTTGATGCAACAAGCACAATGTCATGTCATCTTTGATTCAAATTTCAAGATCATAGTTTGAAATTCAAATTTTATTCTCGCGATCAATTAGAACCTTTGGCATTAAGTGCAAAATCATGAAAAAGTAGAAGTGTTGCATCTCATGATCCACTTTGACCAAGATCAAATTTCTATTTATTCCGTCGCTTTGATCGGATCGAATAAAATCGAAGCACAACCGCATCATAGGACTAGAGACTGTCGGTGGGGCCGGGACAAAATTTGAGCGCTAACCACACGACCGCGCGGTCTTGCGGCCGGACCGCCCCGATCTAGCGGACCGTGCTAGCGCCGATCGCACTGAAATTTTTCCTGCATCTTCTTGATCCTCTGCATATCACGTCCATGGCGGTGCTTTGGTTCATTTCCTTTGGAGGAGAGGTCGAGCACCTATAAATCCTACCCTACACCTCTCCTCCATTCACAACTCAAGCCATTCTTCTCTCCCTCAACCAAGGTTTGTTCTAGCACTCCTAACCAGCACAATGGCCAACCTTGCTTTAGCTCTTTACAAAACCCTTGGCCTCGAAGAAGAAGAAGAAAGAGCTAGAAAGATCAATGGAGAAAGAAGGGGCGATGATTGTGATGGCAACACCCCTTGCTATCATGCCTCCACCAACCATGGGTGGCAAGTCAAGCAAGACGGCGATCAAGAAGAAGGTGTCCCAAGCTGCTGCCCCAAAGAAGAAGGTGCCGCCCACAGCGGGCACCAACAATGGGAAGGCGCCACCATCTACATCCGTCGGTGTTCCCGGTCTTAAGCGAAAAATTCCTATGAATAGCGAACCTAGGAAACGCCCCGTTGTAACCTCTGATAATAGATCCGCACACCCTAGTTCATCCAAGAACACAGTTAGGACCGCCCCTCCTCCTACTAAAGAGCCGGAAACTCCCAAAGCCAAATCTAGAATCGTCAAGAGGGTAAGAGGACCACTAGGAAGCCCTCCTATCAGAGGTCAGTTGCCGGTTTCTTTAGCGATAGCGAGGACAAGAAACCACCTAAGGGACCCACTCTCGCCTCCCTTAGTTCTAGCAATCGAAGCCTTCGTAACAACATCGAAAAATCCCACAACCTCATAGCTGAGAGTAATCTAGAGATCAAAAAACTGAGGGACACTATTGATGAGCTTCGCCGAGGTTTCAATGAGAAACTAGCAAGAGTAGCACGAGCAGCAAAAGTGCCTCACGCACTTGACCCAGTCGTCTAGAACCACTCGCTCTAATAATCTTTTTCCGGGCATTTTTCCCTTTCAAATTTTATTTCCACTCATCATTGTAATGCCCGATGATCAATGAAATATATATTATGTTTGTGTGTGCACTTATTTTCTCGCTCTTTTGCACTTTATAAGTAAATGTGAATGAAAACATGTGTGGGGAGAACGGCATCGGAGACGCACAACACGGTAAATAAACTTCAAACAAAAGGTTATGCGCCTCATCCCTCCCTCTCTCATTCCCGAATAATTGCTGAAAAAAAATAATTTTCTAGAGTTCATAAACTCCATTCACATGTCTTCCTATGATTATAAGTTTGCATACACTTTATTCCTCACAAATATTCCTGCAAACTTGTGAACACTTGATTAGGGACCCTAGTCTATCTAAGTCATTGATAAATGTGATATAGTAGGATGACATGACTCTTGCTTTCTCTTACAAAGTACTTGGGATTTCTTTTACAAAATAAAATAAATAGCATGTTCCGTGAATTGCTTTGAAATACCCACCAAGGCCACAACAAATATGTTCGACCAAAAGCATTTGCCTCTTACTTTGTGCTGAGTTCTATCAAAATATCACTGTGACTTATTGTTGAAGATTCTTGGCATGCACCCATGATCGAGAAACACGTACACCCACAAAATAAAAACGCCGACTCTTACACCGAGAAGTCGCGCACAACATGCATCCATTCCATCCACCAAATATTTTACTCCATACCATTGTTATGATATCTCTCTCAGTCAAGTTACGCATGCTAGAAAGAAAGATATGGGCTATAGAAAAATAAAATGCTAAAGAGCATGAAAAATAATGGACAAGTGTCCGAAAGAAAAACAACAAGAACGACCCAACAAAAAAAAAGAGAAAAAGAGATAGCCCATACTTTCCTAAGGCATTTGTTTTATTAGAGATATTCATATTACAAGGAGTACAAAAATATTTTTTCCACACACTTGTGCACAATCTCGATCAAAGTGCATGCCTTGCATCTCCATATAGTCCGGGTTTTGATCCAACAATATACACAAGTAAGTGAGCTCCACTTCTATAGAAATAGGATGATCAATATGAAGGCATGCTACAAAAGCCTTGGTGAGGATACAAAACATATACAAATATTTGAGTGATTCGAGTGAAGCATTCAAGGAACACATGCTATCTTCTTTTATAAAATTACAAAACCCAAGTATCGAGTTTGAGAAGGGTAAGAAGATTCGAATCCAGGCTATTCCATTTCTCAATTTCTCAATGATATACTAGTAGACACTTTGAAGTTCACAGTACAGGTGAGGCTTGGAATAACTTGTATGCAAGTCTTGAAATCTTTGGAGATAAACCCGCTTAATCTTGCACTTTACTCGAGGACGAGTAAAGACTAAGTGTGGGGGAGTTTGTTGGCGATGCTTAACCATGTTTCTATCGCCAACTTTATATGAGTAAAACATGATAAATAATCTCTAAAAACTCTAGAATAGGGCTTTGGACTAACACTTCCACAAGTTTTGTTAGAATATATGTTTTGCAGGGACTAGTATGAAAACTATCAAAATACGCTTTCTCAAAGGCGCAATCAATGCAAAACCAAGCCCAACACTTCAGAATGTGAATGGACCAAAGCACCCCCGACTCCGGACATGGGCCGCCCGGGAGCCCACCATCGAAAGGCGGATGGGAACGACGCCGTGCCCGGTCCGGCTGGAATGGAGGTGGGTCCGGCCGGACCCACAAAAAACCGCCAAATTAAACCGCCCTTCTTTTGGCGGTATCATCAATGCGCGGGGAGGCGGTTGCATGCGGTGCTTTCCTAAAATTTGACAGCAAACCGACCCTACTCTACTACTTAAGGATGGCTCGACCCTTTCATTCTTTCAATCATTCTTCAAGTCCATCACACATGCGCAATTGAGAAGAGGAGTAGTGCCATTCCATTAGAGTAGAGTCTACATAGAAGGGAGTGAGAGAGGGAAAGAGAATAGAAGAAGAGTGGAGTAGCGACCCCCTCTACTTAGTGTACATTGGCTTCGCTCTTGTACATCGGGTGGACGGAGTGCCGGATCTGTCGGCTCCCACTTCTACACTTGTACCTCTATGATCGTCGAATCAATTGAGTAAGACGCTCGTGCTCTATCTTTACGTTGTTCTCTTCAAGTTTAAGCTATCGTTCTCTTTACAAGTTTGCAGGTTCATTGTTCATCTTTGGATGATTGCTCTAGTAGAGGACTCCTGATAAAGATGGATATTCCTGGCCAGCGCTAGAGTAGTGGCAAATAGCGTGGAAGTGGTGTCTAAGCTGTGAGTCACCTTCATTTACTGTGTAGCCCACGGTAGTGAGGTAGGCGACAGGTGGTGACAGCCCTGTTCGTCCTTTGCACCCCTCCATGTCCGGTTACAGAGTAGAGCTGGAGGCTGGCATCACCTGGCAGACCAGGTGCGATCCGGTGCCCGAAGTAAGCTTGTAGAGGTGAAGGTAACTTGATCTTAGGTTTGCAACTGGAGTAGAGCATCACTACCCACGTCTACCTACTCCATCCTCCTCAAGGTAGCTAGCTAGAAAGACTTAGCGCCCGTTCCCTGTGGAGATTACGATACCCTAAATACTTCCGGGTGAAGTGCTACAATGGTACTTTCGTGCGCTTGCGGACTTATTTGCTTACGCTAAGAAATACCAACAGAGAGTCCGATAGACCAACACTCCATGGGCTCACCGACGGGAACGACGATCATCTTCGGCTCGTGGGTGTACGAGATCAACGGCGATGGCAAGACTCGAATCTACCTTCCCGAAGACTCCAAGACCGAACAGTCAGAACTCACTGAGAAGCTCAAGCAATTGACGATTACCCAAGACGCCCCAAACAAGGAGGGCGAACCTGAAGCTGATTCGAAAAGCACTCAAGACAATGTGACGGAGCCCAAGACCGGCCGGATCGAAGAAGAACCTCGACACGGATGCGGGACCCAACTCCAAGGATAGCTCCCGGGACCACCTCTACTCCAACTCGGACAGGGAAAGCGAACTCAGAAACAACTCTGGCAGCCAGCCCGGATTACCATTTGAATTTCCAACTTGTTTATGCAACAATGCTTTTGCATACCAAAGGCGCATCAAGAGTATCTTCAAAAGGAAACTCGAGATCCCTTTAAAGGGTGCGCAACAAGGACTAATTCTAACAAGGACACTAGAGGAGTGTATTATCCACTGGTCAAGAACCCTTGCAGGAACTGGTTGACTTGAAGAAGGCATGAGGAGGAGCACTGGAAGGAAGGTGTGGAGGCCAAAAGCTGAACCCACTAGAGAGATCATGATCGTGTCAAGAGCTCGATCACCACTCCTTCAACCAGAAGCTCCCGACGTCAAGTCCACGGACGAAGGACTCTTAAACATCTCAGCGGATGAAAGAACTCAAGAAGATGAACCTGAGGATCGACGTCAAGAGAGGCTAAGAAAGAACAAGCCGAGAAGCAAACAGAGGGGAAGAGCCATCTACCACAAAGAAGCTTGGGAAAGATACAAAGCTGATCAAGACAAATACAGTAGAAAGAAAGCTGAAAGAGAAGCTGAAGACAAGCACGACTCTATTCGGGAAAAGATCAGAGAATTGGCAGAACACCTCAAGACTACATCAAACCTGAACGATGAAGAAAAGCTGGTCAAGGAGGCATTGCTGAGGACAACCCTCGGCAGGACCACGAGATCCTCGCACTCAAGAGAAAACAACTCTCACGCTTAAGAAAGTCGGACAAACGTCTTCTAGAGGCTAAACCTACCAGGGAACAACTCAAGGAATTCTAGACCTCCATTCAGGGACGTTGAAAGAAGTCAAAGACCCCCCCAGAGGAGCATTGCCCTAAGACCAAGCCGACAGGAGGAAGTCGCAGAATCAAGCTTCCGGCCCGCACCAACAAGGAGTGGGACAAGAGGGGAAAGAACCCCAAGAAGACTTGAAGAGGGAGCAACATGGAGCTACGACAGATTCCCATGCTTTGCAAAAAGGCTACAGGAAGTCAAGCTACCCGCCAAGTTCAAGCCTTCAAATGACTCTAAAGGTCGTTTTCTTTCCCGATGGCGTTAGAAGCCATGTTTGCTACAATGGTTCGACAAGATCGAAGAGGGCTCTATCAAATATTGGGAAGACTTGCGAAAAGTTTTCTCGCAACAACTTCGAGGGATTATCACCCACCCCATAACTCGAGGGGCGAGCTAAAGGGACTCAAGCAGAAGCAAGGAGAAACTCGAGAGACTTCTACCGAAGATTTGGCGAGATGAGATCTCAAGTGCACGACATCACGAAAAGAGAAGTGATCGATGCCTTCGGCAATGAAATTTTCTCAAGATGGCAGTTCTCAGACTTCTACAAAGACGGTTGAAAAGATGATTGGCGCTGAAGAGAGAACCGAGAAAGATTCCCTGAAAGAAAGAACTCGCACAGACGTAAGAAGGAGCGGAACAACTCTCAACCAACAAAAAAAGAGAGGTCCGATATAACACGTCGCCATGGCAGAGAAGCCCAAGAAATTCTTCAAGTAGAAGTTCAACAAAGGCGGCATAAAGTTGGAAGACCTACCCTGCATATACCACCTAGGAGCTCAACATACGCTTGGAAGTTGTACAACATTTCAGGAAAAATACAAGGCAGGAAACAACTCTACCCAGAAGTGGGAGGACCAGGAAAGCAAGAAAGAACACGACAACGAACCAAAGACCGGAAACTTCCAGAAAGCAACAAGATCTCTAAATGTCATATTCGCCGGTGTTCCTAGATCCAAGAGCAAAAGACAAGACAAGCTAGCACTCCAATCAATTATGACAGATGAACTAGATACTCCTCGATACCTCAACTGGTCCCAATACCCAATTCAGTTCTCAAGGGAAGACCAATGGACAAGCGTAGGCGACGCAGGGCTGTATCCCTTGGTGCTAGAACCCATGATAGCAGGAGTCACTATCACCAAGGTTCTAATCGACGGAGGAGCAGGGCTGAACATCATATTCTTAGAAACTCTAGACAAGATGGGACTAGATCTCAAAGGAATGATAGCTCCATCCAACACGCCATTCTACAGAATAGTCTCTAGACGTGCAGCAATCCCAGTTGGACAGGTCACACTCCCAGTCATGTTTGGATCTCCAACCAACTACAGGACAGAGTTCATCAAGTTCGAAGTAGCAGAACTGGAATCACCATACCATGCTATTATGGGGAGGCTAGCGATCGCCAAATTCATGGACATACCGCACTATCCATATCTACTGCTGAAGATGCCAGCACCATATGGAGTTCTTTCACTCAAGGGAGACCTCAAGAAGGCTTTCGACTGCGACATACAAGCTATACAGATCGCAAACAAGGCAGAAGAGCTCCTAGAAAAGAAAAAAGTCAGCAGGATGGTGGAGGAAACAGATCCAGAACAACTCGAGATCCTTGCCAAGAAACAAGCAATCTTGGCACCTCCACAAGAAGCCGACGTAAAGCACATCGACTTGCGGACCGGTGATCCATCCAAGACGGCGATCATCAGCGCCCACCTGTCTCCAAAATAGGAACTTATGCTCACTAGTTTTCTAAGAGACCACAAGGACACATCTTCGCTTGGAAACCGGCAAACATGCCTGGGGTCCCAAAGAGGCTGGCTGAGCACAGAATCGACATCAAGGAAGGGTCAAAACCCATCAGACAAATACTAAGGAGGTTCTCACCAGAGAAGAAAGAAGCCATCAAGAACGAGATCGCAAAACTACTCGCTGCAGGGTTCATCAGAGAAATCCTTCATCCAGATTGGTTGGCTAACCCAGTCCTGGTATAGAAGAAGAACACTTCATAATGGCGCATGTGCGTGGATTACACCGACCTGAACAAGCATTGCCCAAAAGATCCCTTCAGGTTACCAAGAATCGATCAGATAGTGGACTCCACAGATGGATCAGCATTACTCATTCTTGGACTACTACTCAGGATATCACCAGATAGCGCTAAAGAAAGAAGATCAGAGCAAGACCTCTTTCATCACTCCGTTTGGTGCTTATTGCTACAAAACAATGTCCTTCGGGTTAAAGAACACTGGAGCAACGTATCAAAGAGCAATACAGACTTGTTTGGGTGAGCAAATCGGCAGGAACGTTGAAGCATACGTGGACAACATGGTGGCAAAGACAAAAGAGCCCGATACTCTGATAAAAGATCTGGAAGAGACTTTCAACAATCTCAAAAAGTGGCAGTGGAAGCTCAATCCAACCAAGTATGTTTTTGGCGTACCTTCGGGACAACTCTTGGGGTTCCTGGTCAACAACAGAGGCATAGAAGCCAGCACCAAGCAAATCAAGGCAATCACAGAGATGAAACAACCCCGAAGCATCAAAGAAGTCCACAAGCTCACAGGGTGCATGGCGGCACTCAACAGATTCATATCAAAGCTCAGAGAAAAAGGAGTACCCTTCTTCAAATTAATCAATACCAAAGGAAAGTTCGAATGGACTGAAGAAGCAGACAAGGCATTTGAAGAACTCAAGCAATATCTTGTGACAGCTCTAGTACTGACACCTCCAAAGGATCAAGAAGACCTGATGCTTTACATATCAATTGTCATGGAAAGAGAAGAACCCGGACACACATACAAAGTGCAAAGGCCAGTTTACTACGTGAGCGAGGTCCTTTCAGAATCCAAAACTCGCTACCCTCACGTACAAAAACTACTCTATTCCATCCTGATCACTTCAAGAAAGCTACGGCACTACTTCAACAACCACAAAATTACTATGGTCACCAACTCCCCACTGGGAGACATCCTACAGAATAGAGACTCAATAGGACGCATCTCAAAATGGGCAGTAGAGCTTGGTTCACTGAACCTAGCATTCTCTCCCCAAAAAGCAATCAAATCCCAGGCACTCTCAAACTTCATAGCAGAGTGGACAGAGCTCCAACGACCAATACAAGACATCAAGAAGCATTGGAGCATGTACTTCGACGGATCATTGAAGCTTGGAGGAGCAGGAGCCGGGATTCTATTCATATCTCTAGAAGGAAGACAACTCAAATACGTGCTGCAAATCATGTGGCAGGCTATACCAACAATGAGGCAGAGTATGAAGCACTCATCCACGGTCTCAAGATAGCAAGAACGCTGGGAATCAAAAGACTTCTAGTATATGGCGACTCTGCAGTTGTTGTTAACCAGGTCAACAAGGAGTGGGAATGCACTAAGGATAATATGGGCCTCTATTGCGCTGAAGTTCACAAATTGGAAAAGAATTTCCAAGGTCTAGAAATCCTTATTGTCCTCCGAGATTCAAATGTGGTGGCAGACGTCTTAGCCAAACTTAGATCGGACAGAGTGCTAGTACCCCCCAAAGTATTCGTCGAAGAACTCTCGAAGCCTTCAATCAAAGAAGCATCAGAAGATGAAGCTACCCAGCAAACAACTCAAACAGATGTGATGACAATCTCCAAAGTTGCACAGACAACCCCTTGGATAGAAGACATCATCGACTTCATCAAGAACAAGACGCTACCCCAAGACAAGACTAAAGCCACAAGGATCTTGGGAAGAAGCAAGAACTACATGCTAATTAGGGACAAGCTATACAAAAGAGCAGTATCATCAGGAGTACTACTCAAGTGCATTAGCTCAGAAGAAGGAAGAGAGATCCTCAATGAAATCCACTCTGGATGCTGCGGCAACCACGCAGCATCAAGAACGCTCGTTGGAAAAGCATTCAGAACAGGTTATTACTGGCCAACAGCTCTCAAGGATGCAGAAGAATTGGTCAGAAAGCGCAAAGGATGCCAAATGATCGCAAGACAGACGCACATACCAGCTCACAACCTGATATGCATACCTCCATCATGGCCCTTCTCATGCTGGGGACTAGATCAAGTTGGACCACTCAAGAGAGCCAAAGGAGGATACGAGTACATCTACGTCGCCATCGACAAGTTCACAAGTGGATAGAATACAAGCCACTCATCAACTTCAGCTCCACCAAAGCAGTCGAGTTCATACAAGAAATCATGCACAGATTTGGAGTTCCCAGCAGAATCATCACAGATCTGGGACACCTTTCACAACAGTAGAGTTCGAAGACTAGGCACGAGATTGCAGAATTCGCATCGATTATGCATCAGTGGCTCACCCTCAAGCCAACGGCCAAGTGGAAAGGGCCAACGGGCTAATCCTCGCCCAACTTAAGCCAAGACTATATGAAGAACTCAAAGATTACAGAGCAAAATGGATAGAAGAACTCCCAAAAGTCGTCTGGGGACTCAAAAAACAAATTAGCAGAGCAACGGGCTACTCTCCATTCTTTCTAACATACAGATCAGAAGTTGTCCTACCAGCAGACCTGACATGGAGCTCACCAAGAATCGAGCAATTCGAAGAAGGAGAAGGAGAAGGAGAACAAACAAGAAGACTTCAAATCGACTGTGTAGAAGAAGTCAGGATAGATGCAACCCTACAGAACACAAGATACCTGCAAGGGATAAGAAGGCACTATGACAAAAGCACACGTCCAAGAAAGCTAAATCAAGGAGATCAAGTACTAAGAAGAAACCAGAAGACCGAAGGAAAGCACAAGCTGCTCAGCCCATGGGAAGGCCCCTTCATCATCAAAATAGTACTTGGACCAGGCACATATGAGCTGATGACACCAGAAGGAGGAGAAATCAGAAACTCATGGCATATCAGTCAGCTAAGAAGATTCTATCCATAGAAGAAATCAAGGCCAATCCAAGGCAGAAGAAGAGGCTAGAAGAAGACAGCTCCTTGTCACCTCAACCCAAAAAAAGGTCGACTGAAGTGAAGCTACCAAGAAGACAGCTCCTTGCCTCCTCATCCCGAGAAAGAGGTCAGCTGAAGCGAGCTCTCGACCACCGAAAGGGAGGTCACAAACAAAAATGTGGGAGGGAAGTAATGCGAAGTCCTAGTTCTGGATTAGCGTCCACTCCTTAAATCCTGATGGAAGATCGTGAACTGTCACTCCATGTGAGGGCGGAATCGGCACGTTAGGTCGCAGAGCCTTAAAGAGTCCAGAAAGCGCCAATATGTCCAATGAAAGCGGACGGCCTTTCGAAGCTAGGCACGTGTACGTGTGTAGTGTTCTTAAATGAACCCCACCATTTCACTACGCTCTCAAGAGGTAGAGTAGCCTTATATAAGGCGGGGTGGTTGTAGTGTTGTGAAATAGAAACCCGACCATATCGACCTACACAGTCCGCGATTGCACTTAAAGGGGCCTAGATTCTGTTTATTTGGAATGCCATGGATGAGTCCTCTGGACGGCATGGAAGCTTCCTAGCCCGAAAGCGGCAACCGTGAGTAAACAACTCTATCGGTAATAATAATATTTATCTATCATTGTTCCCAGTTGATGGTATAAAACATATATATAATTGGTCAATAGCTACCATCAACAAGCTCCCCAAGCTTAACTTTTGCTGGTCCCTTAGTAAACAACAAAGGTGCACACAAGATTTTACTCCGAATATAAAATAATTTGACATTCAAACTTACTCTTATATCTTTTTTTAACCATGGGGCTTTTTAGCATTCACAAATATCTTGGATAATTGAAAGACAGAACGATCAAGTGAGAACTATGTTTCAAATTCTTTCTTCAATTACCTTACCTAGAGTTTTTATAAGTTTTCAAAATAAAACTCGAGAGATTCATTGCATGACACTCTCAAATCACTCATATGTGGTATTTTTGGATTCTCTCTAAAACACTCATAACGATATGCTTACTCTCAAAGTAGACTCTTTTCTTTCTCACTCACTCTCTAAAAATGGCTTATGTGAAGCTCATAGGAGTGGCACTCTGAAATATAGCATACTTACAAAGACTATATTGTAAGTCAAACAATGGATCCAAAGAGAGTTGAGTCATACAATCAAATCAAGAGGTGTATGTGTGTGGAATATGGTGGAATATATAGTGGCTAACCTAATTCTACTTTGCTCCTTTTTAAGGAATAAACTCTCTCTTATTTTGAACTTGAGAACATGAAGGAAACAAGGGCTATCTTTTTCTTTTTTTTCTTTCTTTTTTTTTTTTTTAATTAGAGAGGCGGGCATCTAAGTACCCATTGTTTTCACTTTTGCATAGCCCCATGCTTCTCTTTTTACAACATCATAATAATAAGAGAGAGACAATAAACTTTGGAGCATTTATTCAAAGATAACCTAAAGAAACATTTTTGGAGTGTTTTCTTCTAGTGTAGGAGCATAACACATTTTCTGGTGAAGGGAATAGAAATGGATGCGTACTCCCAGTGTAGGAATAGCATAAAGATGTATATATACAAGTGGATGATGCAAGTGATCTTGATTTTAAGAGTATGACAAACCTCTCATAAGGTACACAACAAAGCTTGACAAACTCAAATCAAAGCAAGTAGCATATGTGACCGGAGGTTTTCCTAATCTAATTATCAAATATTTGGCTCTAGTAGGAATTTAACACTCAGTCATGTAGAATCTCATGATGAAAAATTTTCAAGTTTTCAAAAGATAAATCTCTAGGAATCTAGTCTCATTTAGAATAAGATCAATAGCAGCTCAAACTATCTCATATCATATCCGTCAATTACCTAGATAAAGATCAAGCATATGCGACCCATGGGTTTCAAAGTGTAGAGCAACTTATCATGTCAAATTAATTTACAACCCGCAGAAGAATTAAACACTAGGCATTGCAAAGATTGAGCATACTTAAAAACATGAGACTCTACATATATACAAAGACTCTTAAAAACAAGATAACAAAGCAAACTAAAACAAACTGAAGCAAACTATGTTACACACTCTTTTTTTGGGTTTTCATTTTATCATGCTTTGGAAAGAAAATCTACCAACTAATTTTTATTTATTTTTCTAGTTTTTCACATTTTAGCACAAAGATGCATAAAAATAACATGAGTAAAGAGTACTTACCTGATTGGTGGTCCTCTCCCAAGCTAGCTGATGCAATCACCGAGGTGGTGGTGGTGGTGCAATGTGCAGTCCCTCTAACAAATACATCCAAGATGTCCTTCTCTCATCTTGGAATCTTTGATTTTCCTCTCCTATGTGCTGCACTCTTTCCTACAACTCCTGCTGACCTGTTTCAAGATTACCAAGTCTAGTATCAAAGTTAGTTAAAATCTCACCTACATTCTCTCCTGGTGGTGGTTCCTGATGAGTGTACTGAGGTGGGTACTGCTGATAGGTCCCAAAAGGTGGTGGCACATAGGGAATGTGTTGTGGCTGCTGCTGGTGGAAAGGAAATGGTCCTGGGAGGTTCTTCTCATAGGAGGGTGCCGTAGAGAAAGACATACGCCCTCCTTGCATGTTGCTAGTCTCTCCATGCTCTTGCTCTTGATATTCATTCAAGTGCCCATGGCCCCATGATTTATCTTGGCCTCCCTAAGAGTTACTTGTAGATGATTCTGATTGTTGGGGTGTTGGCCATTCTCCGATTTCTGCTCCATATGGACTTGATGGTCCAGGTTGTTCAAAGCCATAGAATTCTCCAAAAGCTGGAACAGCTAAAATTGGCTCCTGATAGTGAGACTGTGGGTTCCTTGTGTTCCTAGATGAGCTTCTCCCAAAAGATGGTCCTTCTTTCTGCAAGTCAAAAACAAAGCTATCCACTTTGCATACAACCCCAAAGAAGGGTTGGGTAATTCATATTCATTAGAGATACCTTTATAAATCATAAATATTTTATTTCCCTTCCTTTTAAGCAAGTGAGCATGATGGAAAAATATATAACCACCAACAAAATGATCTTTACTATTATATTCAATGGTAGCATTTTGCAACAAACCAAGATTGATAGCAATACGAGTAATCCAAGACGTGCAAGAAATATTTCCTCTCTTCAAGCTAGGCATAGCAATCCAATAATCAACTATGAATTTAACAGGAGAAATTTTAATCTTTCTAACTATGGCATACAACAACTTCAACTCCTCTATTCTAGCAGTTCTAAGTTCTTCCCTAGGAAAGAAAGTTATTGTCATCCATCTATGCAAAAACCTCAAAATGGGATGGTGAATTTCATCAGTGCAAGGTTTCTTTCTTGCCCTTAAAACTATACCATAAATGTCTAGCCAAAAGTTATCTCTATCAAAGTCTCTCAAAGTTAGATCAACATCAACAAGCCAGGCAATATTCAGGGAAACCAAGCAATTGACTAAGTTGCATCCAATTCACAGAATAAAGCTTATTAAACATTCTAAAAGATACTCCATGGGTCAGCAATTCTAGGGTGCATAAAAATTCAAGAGTGAGTAGCCTACACCCTCTCTCATTTACTTCCCAAGCATCTCCCCAATCTATGCTCCTAAAAACTCTTGTTGAAATTCTATATTCATACTAGTAGAAGCAAGCAATTGAGGGTCAATAATGGGTGTCAAGGCAAACTCTTTATCCTTAAGTTTTCTACATCTAAGCTTCTCTTCATCAGTCACTAAATGGATATCCTTAATATTCAAGAGAGAAAGAGTTTCACCATGGGGTGGTTGAGATGAGGATCCTCCAATGTAAGGTCTTGGTGAATCAAGGTCCATCTCAGAGTCTCCTTGGTATGAACTTGCTCTTGATATACTCCTTATCACCATGGATGTGAGTGACTTCCACCCCTTCATGGCTCCTTGCTGCAAAAAATTTCTCCACAAAAACTAGGGAAGAGGTGAGGATTAGAGAAAATAACCAAAGATCTTCAACTTCACCTTCACTTCCCTTAATCTTTCCTCCAAAATAGCTCAAGATAGTTTACGAAGTTGTGCTCGGTTTGGTGGCGGCTGGAGTGGTTTCTGGAGATGAGGATGAGGTGAATGGAAGGTGGGAGAAGAATGGGAGAGAGACGAGGAGAGGTGGTGCCGGCCGGCACCGGCCAAAGGCCAAATGGGCCTGGCCTCCTCGAGATGCCTCTTTGACTTGTCCTTGTCGCATTAATTCACTCCAATGCTCGTCCTTTGTCCAGAATGGTGCCATGTGAATGTGGGGTTGAATGGAGTAAATGGAATAAATGAAAAAGACAAAAGGTGTGGTAGGTGGGAGTGATGGGTCTATAACATGTGGGTCCCATGTGTCTCCAAATTTCTACCGTATAATACCTCACAAAATGTAGCACAACAAAATTGCTTTTATGAATCTATGAAAAATAAGAATTCCAATGATGGTATTTTCATATTTTTTTCTCGCCACCAAAGTAAATATTACTTACGGGGGTTTTAACACAATCGTAAATCCAAATTACATGGGGCTTGGAAAAATATCAAGCAATGAAAAAATCTTTTCAAAATTTTCTAAGGAAAAATTATGGTAAGAAATAAATAATGATAGTGCATGAAATTAAAAACGAGGATTCTTACCGAAATTACCTTTTTGTGAGAGAGCCCCGAGTAATTGCATCTTCAAAGTGGATATACTTAATTGATCAAGTCCACCTTCTTGTGCCGGAGAGATAGTTAAGTCCATTTCTTCATTAGCTTCTACTAGTGAAGCTTGCTCCGGTCGTGGCTTGAAAGCGAACTTTTCTTCTTTTCCATTAATAGTAAACTATATTTCTCCTACTCCGACGTCAATATGAGCATTGAGTGTACTCGGTAGAGGTCTTCCAGATATAATTGGTGTCCTTATGTCTTCTTGCATGTCAAGTACCACAAAGTCTACTGGGACGACGAAACTTTGAATTTTTACTGGAATATGCTCAGCTATTCCCACAGGATAACGAATTGATTGGTCTGCCAGTTGCAAGCGTATTGCAGTAGGTGTGAGTGTCGTGAAGTTGAGCTTGTCAAAGATTGTCTTTGGCATGACACTGACACTAGCTCCATGATCACATAATGCACTCTCAAAAGTGTGGCTTCCGATCGAGCATTCAATGGTAGGATGTCCAGGATCCTTCTTCTTGATAGGTACTGTGTTTAATATTGCTGCACTACACACCTCTGTCAGCTTGATGACTTCAGTACGTAGTAGGCAAGTGGTCTTTTGTTGTTGAGGATGTCTCAAAGGTATTTTGCATAAGTAGGCACTTGCATGGCATCCATCAATGGGACATTAATATATATAGCTTCTCAATCATTTCCACGAACTTGTTAAATGGTTCATCATTCTTAGCTCTTCTCTCTCTTTGTCTTGGAAATGGCAAGATTGGTGTGTCATGATAATCATGCTGTAACTCATGATCTGGTGGTGTAGCTTCTGCTTCTGGTCTATTTCTTTCTTCTTCTGCTTCTACCTGTACTATGGCTGGTTCTGAGGGTCTTTGTGCTCCCTTAGGATTGGGAGGATCACGACTAGCTTTTCCTCCTCTTGTAGTAATATTATGAATCTACTCATGGTTAGTAGCAATAGGCACTCTAGCAAATAGATGCAGCACTTGTGATTTTATATTTCTATTAAAAGCATCTTATTCTTAAAAAGCAGATGAAAACTAATCCAACTTGACATTAATACTTTCGAATATCTTATCATGGACAAGTAAGCTTCTTAGTAACCATCTCATTAACTCTTGACTACTAAAGAATTTACTCTCATAGAGAAGGTTGTTTAGTTTTATACTGACCTTGGTACTTACCTTGGGTAGTTGGTTTTGATTGAATCTCTCCTTGATCCTTTTGTTGTGAACTGACAATACTAAGATCTTTAGACTCAAGAGATTCAAAACACTTCCTTTTCCGATTCTGTGTAGTGTATGCATCTTGAATGGCTTGTCTATCTCTTTTGAAATTTGCTCTCTGCTCAAGCCAATCCAATAGTACATCCATCTTGGTAGACACAACACAAACTTCCTCTGAAATTGCTTCACTTTCATGGCATGGTTGAATATTGTATGATGTCCATCCATGATTTTCTGCTATTTTCTTCATTATTTCTTGGGCTTCTCCAAGAGTGAGGGACATAAATGACCCTCCAGCTGTACCATCAAGTTGTTCTTGTGATCTTTTGATTAATCCATGGAAGAAGGTCTGTATGAGTAACCATTCTTCCATTCCATGATGTGGGCAATCTTGAATATAATCTTGAAAGTGCTCCCATGCATCCGTATAAGTTTCTCCTTTTAATTGCTTTGAACGTTGTGATTCTCGCCTCTCATCATATTGGTCTTACCGGTTGGAAAGTACTTCTCTAAGAATGCTTCCGCATATAATGCCCAAGTAGTGAACCGCTTCTTGCTCATGTAGAACCAATGATTCGCTCGGCCCTCCAATGAGAATGGAAACAAATGAAGTAGTATCATTTGATGTGGGATATTGTTGATGACGACGGTGCTACAAATCTCCAGAAAGTTCTGCAAATGAGTGGTGGCATCTTCATGTCACTTCCCACTAAAAGTGATAGTTTGAATCAGGTTAATGAGGCTTGGCTTCAACTCAAAGTCTTCCTTGATGTTCAATGTTGGTCCAATACGAATATTCTTAATGCTAGGAGTCGAGAATTCATGTAGAGTCTTGATTGCCATAGCGTCAACTCGATTTCAAATATTTTTCTTCAGATCTAGTTGATAATAAATTGATGAGAAACCCATCATCCACAACCAAATATGATGTTACCTGAAATAAATAAAAGAAATACAAAACAAGGGTAATCCTCGCTAAAGTAAAGGTTATGATTTTATGTAACAAATTTTTAGTCTAGAGCCATATTTACTATTCCTTTCCCCAAAATGAAGACCAGAAATACTTGTTGGCATTTCTAAACGTCGTCACTAGAAGGAGGTATGTAGAACCTAACTCCTCAATGACGCCTAGAAACACTGGGTATAAAATAAATCTACACTTACGTTGTCACATATAAAATTCATTATATCCGCAAGCGCAGATATAACCTAAAAATAATCTCTATACCATTATAGCACTTCACCTAGGATGAACCAGGTATCGTAATTTATTTTTTCCCAAAGGAAGGACTGTGAGGCAACATTCATATGACTCATAACAATTCTATATTTTATGTACATAAAATCAATCATTCCAATACTCTAGCAGGGGTAAATGCACATGAAATATAAAAGATATAAAATAATAAATAAGTAAAGACAATAATAAAAGATAAAAACAATGTCTAGGGAATTCCATGAGATAGAGAGATATAGAAACTCATCTAATATGGTAAAGATAGTCATGGGTATTCTATGAGTAAAGAACTTCTAAGTACTTATTAATCATTAAGTCAAAGCATAGCATGTAAAATATTCTCATCTATAGAACAGTCAAATCATAATCATATAACAAGAGGAACATCAACTAAGGAGGATTCATGATGAGATAAACTATCCTCCTGTCGCGACCACGTTCTATCGCTCACTATATACGGGGGGGAGGAATATAGAAGACTCAATATGCTTGTCACCCTTGCAAACTACCCCACGACCCGGCAAAGATACGGGCATCCGCAAATAACTTATATCTAAGCACCATGCCTACATATAACTAATGACTTAAGCCCCTCGAGATAAAGGCTAAGCTGTCCCACGATCTCAAGCATATAATAATCAATAACTAGAACTATATCAAATATCAAACTAGAATATACTAAGAACATAACAATAAATAATATAATAAAGTAAAGCATAATCATAATGAGAACTTAGATAAAATGTATTACTGAATATCCAAATATAATAGATCTGAAATCATGAGCTAACGCTCGAACTCTTCCTTGAATATAATAGATTGTCTACTACTCTAATCTCTCGAAGAACTCGAGCTCTAATCTTCTAATCTCTGGAAACCCTAGTACTAAACTCTCTTTCTAATTACAATGAATCTAAACTCTAAATTCTAGACTGAATGATAATGAATTAGGGTTTCAAGGATGAGCTCTGCCCTTTCTTATAAAGCCTCCTTGAATGAATCTTAGCCCTTGGATCAAACTGACTTGATTGGATGGCCAAGATCTACTCCTTAGGTCGGTTGTGGGAAGGTTCCAGAAGCATGACACGTGAACCCTCAGGGGGGTGCCGCGCGGCCCCACATAGGGTGCCGCCCAGCCCCCACCATGTGGAGTCTGGGTCCCGCCCTTCGCGAGCTTTTTCTTTCTCCATTTAGGTCCTTAGAATTTATATTGATGCCCTAGATTTTGTCTTTTTCTTCTGTTTTACATTTTCTCCTCTTTTCGGATCTTTTTCCTGTGTTTTTGGATTCTTCCTGCAAAACAATGTATGCATAAAAACTCATGGAAATCATTAGTAATAATAATATTTATCTATCATTGTTCCTCAGTTGATGGTATAAAACATATATAAAATTGGCCAATAACTACCATCAACACACATCGCCCAAAGTGATGGACATTGGGCCATGGCCGAAGATGAAAGAGCCGTGGCATTAGACCAAAAGTGAGTTGTTGCTATCAGAAGACTGTCATTTTTTGGAGTTTCTGACAAAGACAGCTCCAAACAGTGATGTATATCTCGAGTCTCCCAATGCTCACTACGTCCAGTAGATAACCTCCGATACCAATCTCGCCATCCTACGATTAGGGGAAACGGCCAGGTCTTGAAGGTGTATGGCCACCGACTCGGCGGGGAAACTCCAAATTTGAAGGGGATCCTCTGGCTTCGCCTCGAACGGAATCAAAATTTGATCCTCGTACTCCTTTGAGGGAAAGGGAGGAAATGTGAATCGAGAATGAGAAATCAGAACCAGGAATTGCCAAATGAATGAAGATAGACGAAGATTACCTCTAGAATTCGGTCGTGAGTCGCCATTGAAGAATCAAGCTTGAGTTCGACGGCACTCTAGGGTTTCAAGATCCCAGGTGGCGGCTACGGCGTTGAGCCAGGAGATGGAGCTTTGAACAGTGTCGACCTAAGTGAGAAAGGAAAGCTACGGTCAATTTTGGAATAAAATTACTTTTATCGTAAAATTGAGGGGGCATGTGTTAACACCGAATTCTGGTAAGCTTCAGAGAATGACAAGTGGGCCAGTGCAAGATGCTAATAGGAGGTGTTTGGCAAGAAGTGGACATCCACGGCATTCGGCAAGATCTCCATGTGGTCGTCTATCCATGGCCATTCGGCTAAATTGGGAGGCAAGCGGTTCTACGTGCGGTCGCCTATCTACAAATGATTCGGCAATAAGAGGATGGCCAACGTGATAGCCAAATGAGAGGGGATTCATAATGACAAAGCCATGTCGACTCCGAGGAGACTTGGAGCCTAAGTTACCTTATTCCATTAGGGTTTCTTCCTTGTAATCGTAGTCCTTTAGGACTCGTATCACGTCCAGGGTATAAATATAAACCCTCGACCATTGTAATCATTCTATTCACAATCAATACAACCAAACCGGCCCCGTGCCAACTTTGAGTCCTTTGTCGTGTTGTCGAGTTCTTCGAGAGGAGCTATCGATCCGTCGACCTCCGTAAGTACCAGCAACCTTGCTATCATGTCTAGTATCATGCGGTGGATTTAGATTATGATGCAAGTAGTCTTGTTTTACCTCGCTTAGTATCATGTGGTGGATTTAGGCTTGGTAGCAAGAAGTCTTAGTCTTTGCTTTGTATCATGCGGTGGATTGAAGTAGAGGCAAGATAGTTATCGGCTCTATTGGATTTGGCAAGATCTAATAGATTCATTAAGTTATCACGTGTTGCATGCTTTTATATTTATTTTTATATGATTTACAACACTTTTTTGCCCAATCTAGATTGATAAGACTTGGCTTCCATATTTTTATAGATCCGTTTGTTCTTTAATGCTTTTATGTTCATCTTACCGTGATGAATATATTCATGTATCCACAATATCTACTCACTGCGGTAAGGTAAACATAAAAACATTAAAGGATGAACGGATCATGTGTTTACAATAGCCGGGTTTAGATCAATCTAGGTTGTCACATGTTGCGGGTTCATGCGCGTTAGATGTAAGTAGACCTTGACAGGACCGTGTACCGTCTAGGTTATCACATGTTGCAGGTTCATGCGCGTTAGATGTAAGTAGACCTTGACAGGACCGGGTACCGTGCGGCAGATGTAGGTCATCCGGTGGACTAGATTTTAGTTTAATGTGATAGGTTTTATTTATGTTTACTTGCTTGTTCCTTCTACATGGACCCTAATTCGGCAAACTTGCCGAATATGGTTATACTTTCACAAGTAACGAGTATTTATAGATCTGTTTTTGAGTGTATGCTTGCTTTTAGCTTCTTATGATTAGATTGTATCATGCGGTAGATTAATCTAGTTGTAAGGAGTAGTGTAGATCTATAGCAAGTGGTAACATGCAGTGGATTAGCTTGTTAGGGTTTATGCTAGACTGGCTTAAGAAGACGTGCGTCAGACTAGTTGGATTAGGCCTATGCATTGCTTTACCTCGATATTTTTTGTATTTTACGGGTTACCTGCTCATTTTTATTATGTTGGCAGTGGTATTGGTCTGTGCTATGTGCTTTCAGCTATATATAAAATCTTGATTATCAGTTTCACTTATTCAAACATGTCTTTTTATGTTGATTCGGCAACTATGCTTTTCATGACTTTACTTTCATATTAGCCGAATGCTTCATTAAAACTGTTGGCAGACAGCTTCTATCGTTGTATGTCATCGTAAGTGGCTTCAGGGCCGTATATTTGGAACTGTCACGGTCTCACCAGGCATGTACTGCTCTCATCATTTTATCCCTTGTTATTTTTAGGCCAAACTAACTGGCACGCTTCCGGATTCTAACTGCCCGTGCACCTGTTTGAAGCCACGTTTTCCAGCTTGCTGTGTGTGAGGCACAGTGCACTTTTTGTGTCAACAGCTGCTGAATTAAGTTGGTTGACACCAATAAACATTGGAAGGTAAAGTATATTTTTCAATCATCAAGTTGCCGGTCAATTCAATTTTCAATCATGAACTATAAAATTGGATAATAGGCACCCTTCAGCTGTCTAAACGAAACATATTTGGTCCTTAACCTAGTTTTGTTTTGAGAAAATTAGCTCTAGGACATGTAAAGTGGTGTCAGTTTGCTGGCGGACATCGTCTTTCTTCATATTTGTTGTAAGACATTGTTGTTTGGTGTATTTTAGCCCATGGACACCGGAGCGAGAGAAACATTGCAAAATGACGGCTGATGCCCCTGAGCCACACCTTGGGCCCGCCTGTCGGCGCCCACCCCTCTCTTCTTCCTCGTGATGCAAGATGCCGATACCCCCGGCTCCTTCTTCTTCCTCATTCCATGGACTCCGGGAGTAGAGCACAGGCCCAACCGGTGGCCAAATCTACTGGCGCTGCTGCTGCTCGCATTCGGTGGCCTTCATCCGCCCTGCCCGACGAGCCCTTCCCCTCGGCAGCCTCGACCCACCGGCGGGCCGCACGATGGCGTGTCGCGTTCTAGCGGCGCGCCCCGGCGAAGCCGCAGCTTCGCGTCCCACACCGCGGCTGGCCACATCCACGTGCCCCCCGCCTTGCCACCACGCGACCAATTAGCACCGCCGCCGCCATGGTTGGGCTCAACTCGAAGCTTCGGTGATGGCGGTGCGGCCTTGGCTCAAATCGAGCAGCCCGCAGGTCGACGAGGTAGAGGAGGGTGCCGCTCTAGCTCGTGACCTTGCTGCTCATCTCGTTGTCGCCACAAGAGTCTCCGGTGGCCGTTGCCCACCGCGCTGGTCGCCTTGAGGTTGCCTAGGTGCGCTAGGTGGAGGGATTGGAGCACCGAGGATGTGGGAGGTCAAGGGGGTCGGGTTGGGCTAGGTCCGGTGGCCGGGGAACTTCGCCGCCGGCGAAGCCCGGCCGGTGAAGGCTGGCGGGCGCCGTGGCCAAAGACAGAAGAACCCTGTTCCTGACGCTGGGTCCCACCTATCAGGGAGAGATAAGGGAGATGGGTGATGTTTGCTCAGGGGCACCGGATGTCATTTTACAAGTTTTCTCTCTCCTAAGTATCCATGAGACAAGTTGCACCAAACGGCAATGTGCTCGGCAAACATGGCAAAAGACAGTGTCCACCACCACACTGGCACCACTTTCGTGTCCCTACGACAAATGCCCCTTTTGTTTTCTGTTTTCTGAAACTAATAAAAATCTGGTTGATATCATACATAATTAATTAATTTTATATCAAAAAATTATCAAATTAGTACCAAGTTTCTTCTAAAAATGTCCTTTCAACCGACGACGATGAGATCTCCCCATCTGTACTACTGCTAAGCTAGCTCCTCCTCCAACTGACGACGAGGCATTTGGTTCCTTGGCTGCTAATGTAAATACTAAATGGTAAAGGAAAGAAATCACCGTAAATACTACTCTCTCCGTTTCAAATTGTAGTTCACTTTGGTTTTTTCTAGATCCATTTCTTTTTTTATATATCATAGTGTATAACTAAGTCTTAGATTAAATCAATGTATCCAGAAAAACCAAAATAAACTATAATTTTAAACGGATGGAGTAAACGGTAAAGGAAAGAAATCACGGGGGTAACCAATACAATGGTTCATGGACAGCAGCCACTGCAGTTAGGACAAGAAACCCGCGAGATACAGCACTGCACTATCTCTCGGGCGCCTCCTTTGATGGCAAAGAAAACCGTGCTGCTCCTCCCGGCGCTGGGGGCCGGCCACCTTACCCCATCGCTCGAGGCGGCAAAGCGCCTCCTCCGCCACCTCAACGCTGCCGGCTCGGGTGGCAGCGGAACCGACGAGTTCTCCGTCACCGTACTCCTCATGCAGACGCGCGCGGCCGACATCACGGCGGCTGTCGAGGCGCGCGTCGTGGAGTCCGGCATCGACGACGACCCTGGCATCACCATCTGCCGCCTCCCGCACGCCGCCGCGGCTACTGTCGCCGCCGGCGCCGAGTGCCTCGAGGACCTCGTGTCGCGGCACTTCGAGCTCGCCGCTAGCCACGTGCGCGACGCCATCCAAGGGTCGTCCGTGCCCGTTGCCGCCATGGTCGTCGACTTCCTCGCCACGGCCGCGCTCGACGTGGCCGCGGAGCTCGGCGTGCCAGCCTACGTGCTCTTCACCTCCACGGCCGCGCTGCTCGCCCTCATGCTCCACCTACCGTCTCTTCGTGATCGGCCTGACGACGGCGACGGGGACGGCTCGGGCTGCATGATTGTGCCGGGAATGTCGTCGCTGGTGCCACGCGCGTGCTTCCCCGCCGCCGTGGCTTCCAGGAAGAGCCGTGGTTACGAGTGGTACGTCTACCATGGCCAGCGCTTCTTGAAAGCCCAAGGAATCATCGTGAATACAGCCACGGACGTCGAGCCGGGCGTTCTTGCCGCCATGGCTAGCAGTGCCATCATCCCTCCAGTTTACCCGATCGGACCGCTGGTCGGACCTACGGTGGCGCTGTCGTCGCCGCCGCAAGCGCATCCGTGCATACAGTGGCTCGACACGCAGCCGCCGGGGTCGGTGGTATTCCTCTGCTTCGGTAGTCTAGGCTGCTTCGACGGGACGCAGACGGTCGAGATCGCCGCCGGGCTGGAGCGCAGCGGCAGCCGCTTCCTGTGGGCGCTGCGTGTCCCACCGGCCGCGGGGCGGGTCCACCCCTCGGACGCCGACCTCGCCACGGCGCTGCCGGAGGGGTTCTTGGAGAGGACAGTTGAGCGTGGCCTCGTGTGGCCATCGTGGGCGCCGCAGCGGGCGGTGCTGTCGCACCCCGCGGTCGGCGGCTTCGTTACGCACTGCGGTGCGGCCTCCTGCCTCGAGAGCCTGTGGGCAGGCGTTCCGGTCGTCGCCTGGCCGCTTTACTCCGAGCAGCCCTTCCACGCGCACTGTTTGGCGACAGAGATCGGCGTCGCCGCAGCGGTGCTTGGCGGGCTTCTTGCAGGCGACCCGGTTCCCGCCAATGAAGTGGAGGACGCAGTGCGGCGCCTGATGCACGAAGGCTCGGACAATGGGCGACGCGCGAGGGGGCGTGCGGCAGAGATCAGAACAGCCTGCCGGACGGCCGTGGGTGACGGTGGTTCGTCAGACGACGCCCTGCGCCGCCTCTGTGACAGCGTTCGGACCCTGAGCCGGCGCTAGTTGCAGATAGCGCACGTCCCGAGCAAGCATATAAATGTAAAATTGGCTATAAATCGAGGTGGAATAGAGACGCCAAAGCCAAAATTTGACTACCTTAGCCAAAATTTGACTTATTTGGTTTGGGTGCCAACTTCCAAAGTTTGGTTTGGCAGCCCTCTTATTTGTCCATACTGCTAGTTCAGTTTGGAGGTTAAAGCTTTTTGTTTTTACTATAGATATGTGCCCGGGTTGCACGGGAGCCATGATTTTCAGTCTCCATCTACTGTGAAGGAAAATAATTATTAAATGATTTTTCGTTGGGAATATAAAGTATTTCCAAATGTATTTATGCTTATTTATCGTATTCAACATAATTCACATGTTTGCCAATTCTTTTGTTTCAGATCGAGTACGGCCCTGACATTGAGCCTCCGCACATGTGAATTTTTATCCTAATGTTTGATCCAAACATTGTCCAAAAGGACTTCTAAATGTGATACGGAGGGATTAAGACTCTCCACGGTGATACGTACCCATAAAGAAAAGATTCAGTTTAATTCATGGATCTCCGTTCGTCCGTTCACGTATGCTATACTAGTTCGTGAGTCAAGAATCCTCTTATTTTCCCATCCCGGAAACAATCTTGCGTTGGATACGGTTTCCTAGGTTTGGTCATGTGGAGGGAGAAATAGAGTTTGTTGTGGTGTCGTGTAGTGGATTGAAAAAGTTTACGATTGCATTATCGGACTATGCATGCATGTACTAAAGAAAGGGAGCACGTTGACCTTAGGCATGGCATGACAATGTGCACTGCACCATGTCTAAAAAATCAAACACCTCAAAATCTTAATCACTGTTTGACCATCGGCTGAACCAGATTCTATAAAGTTTTAGTCCGAACTGAGAATAAAAATGTATCATTAACTTGATGGTAGAAATCTTTTTTTCTTTGAGAAAATAGTTAAGGGTTCAAAACTAATGACATTATATGAGTCCTCTATTGTCCGTGTTCTTACATGTAAGGTGTAAGATTCCTAACGTGATACATACACAAAGAAAACATTCAGATTAATTCATGGGTCCTCATGCGTCCACGTATGCTATACTGGTTCACGAGTCAGGAATCCTCTTTTTTCTGCTTTAGTTCCGAAAAATTTTGGGGAAATGCTACCGTAACACTTTTCATTGTTATTTAGCAATTAGTGTCTAATCATAGACTACCTATTTTTCTGCGTCGCCGCTCGTATCTGGTGCTGCGCCGCAAATCGGTGATGACGGCAAGGAGTCGGTGGTATGGTTGTGGTGACGCTGATCGGCGCTAGTTATGACGACAAACGACTGGCCCTGCATGTGCATGCATGATACATGCAATCTGTAATAAATCAAGAAACAAAAACACAGATGCATCTACGTTGTGTAACTTTGATAAGTAGAGACAGGGTGAGAGCCGCGACGTTGCTTGGCATCCTGGCTTCACGTGGATCGTATGGCGCCGCCGCCCAGGCGCTTACTGCATCTGCCTTCACGTCTGCTTCCGTGCTTCACGACCACCTGCTGGCGCGCGAGAGCATCGCCTGGACGTCGGGGCGTACGACTTGCAGCACTCTAGTGTCATCATCATTGACGAACGTGTATGTCCACGCGGCCCGACACGTACGTACAATCGGTCACATCTCCTTCCAAGTTGGTGCCGATATGGACGTGGCGCATCCGGTGTCTCCTCGACATGGCAGGCTGTTCCATGGACGGGTCTCTCATCCGATTAAAATCTTAGTTGAATAAAACCGTAACCGAGTTAATTTCTTAGTTGGCACGCAGAAAAAATTGGTGGAAGGGTAGACAGAAAAAAAAAAAATGAAAAAAAATTGGTACTGAAAATTTTCTCTCTTTATTAGTAGGTATAGATATAGATATAGATTTAATGCCTTATGCAAGCGTCCAAATATTCGACGTGACAAGGAATCTTGAAAAAAATTGAATTTATTTTTTTGGAAATAAACAGTCTTGGATACGGTTTCCCAGGTTTGGTCATGTGGAGAGAGAAATAGAGTTTGTTGCAGTGTCGTGTAGTGGATTGAAAAGGTTTATGATTGCATTATCGAACTATGCATGCATGTGCTACAGAGAGGGAGCACGTTGACTTTAGGCATGGCATGACAATGTGCGCTGCACCATGTCTAAAAAATCAAACACCTCAAAATCTTAATCACTACTCCCTCCGTCCCCATTGAGTTTGTCACTCTGAATTCCGTACCATTTTGTTACATGATTCGTCTTATTCAACTTATTTTATCAATAAAGATACTTAAATATTGATTAATTTTGTTTTATTATTTATATAAATATTTTGAATAAGACGGATGGTCAAACATGAAGTTCAAAAGTCAAAAAACGTAAAACTCCATAGGACGGAGGGAGTATTTGACTATCGGCTGAACCAGATTCTAAAAAGTTTTAGTCCTAACTAAGAATAAAAATGTATCATTAACTTCATGGTAGAAACCTTTTTTCTTTTAGAAAATAGTTAAGGGTTCAAAACTCATGATATTATATTTGTTATTATTTTTCACATTTACTATATTTATTATCATTGAATTTGAAGCCATCTATAAAGATATTCTATTTCTATATTTAAAGAAATGTCTATGATATATATCAATTGATATATCGTGAATTCAATTAGTTTTTCGGTTGCATTCTGTGACGGTAGTTATCGTCAACTTTTTTGCATGAAATAATTGATCATTTGAGAACAAGAACAATAGAAGATAGGGTTTATACTAATGATTTTCACAAGTTTTGTGTACACTTAGTTTTACTGGTGAACTCGGAAAACACCGGAAAATCAGAGAGAAAAGAGGAGAAATAGAGAAACCAAAGAAAAGGACCAAATCAGGGCGATTGGAGCAAATTCCAAGGGTCTAAAGGACAAAAGAAGACAGGTCGCAAAGGCCGGGGCCACTTGCTGACAGGTGAGGCCGGGCGGCACTCTATGTGGGGCCGCGCAACACCCTATGTGGGGCCGCGCGGCACCCCCTGTGGAATCCCGTGTCTAGCTTCTGGAACCTTCCTACAACCGACCTAAGGAGTAGATCTCAACCGTCCAATCAAGTCGGTTTGATCCAAGGGCTAAGATTCATCCCACCGGCCTATGTAAGCAAGGGCAGGGCTCCCCCCTGAAACCCTAATTTATTATTCATCTAATTGATTAGAGAGGGGTCCCAATGTAAGGAACTCTCTCTCTTTAATTTAGATCTAGGATTAGACTCTTCAATGTAATAGATTAGATCTAGATTAGAGAGCTCTAGTTCTTCAAGATATATAGTTGAAACATTCTACTAGACTCAAGTTAGTGTTCGTGCATTTCTCAAGACTTCAGATCTGTCATTCTTAGAGATTCGGTAATACATTTTACTTGATTTCTCATTATGACTTTGCTTGATATTTGATATAGTTCTAGTTGATGATGATTATATGCATGAGATTGTGGACAGCTTAGTTTTATTCTATAGGGAGTTAAGTCGTAAGTCATATGTAAGTGTAGTGCTTAGATGTGAGTTATTTGCAGATGACCTCTGTATGCTGGGTCGTGGGGTAGTTCGTAGGGGTACAGCCTTATTGAGTCTTCTATAATCCTCCCCATGTGTATAGCGAACGTTAGGACGTGGTCGCGACGGAGGCTAGTTTATCTCATTATAAATCCTCCTTAGTTGATGTCTCTCATGTTATATAGTTATGATTTGGTTGTGCTATATATGAGAATATTTTGGCTGCTATGCTTAGACTTAATGATTAGTAGTTACTTGGATGTCTTTTACTCAAGAGTAGTTATGATTGTCTTTACTACATTAGATGAGCTTATATATCTGCTATCTTAGGAATACCATTATTATAGTTATCTTAGTTTATCTTATTCATTCTTATTATTATAAGATTGGGTTAAGTTAGATCTTAATTATATTCACCTACTATTCTTTTGGGTTCAATATTAAAATCGGGAGTTTATCTTTTGGTGAAGTGCTACAACGTATTTCTATCTCGCGGCGCTTGCGGATATTTTATCTTTATTGTGAGTAGTTAAGAAATACCAACAAGTATTTACGGCGCCGTTCTTAGGGAACGGTAGTTATCTTTGGATAGTAATGAAAGAGTCTAGCTTAATCTTATTTTATACTTTTATCTTTTATTTTTATCTTTTAGTTTTACTTGTTTTTACTTTTTGTTTACCATAAATTTTATTTTTCTTTATTTTGATATCAATGTGCTGCACCCATAAGCATTAGCTTTGGCCCATTAGAATCTTCTATCGTAGGATAAAAATGTGAAATTACCTCTTGTTTCCCTAACCCTAGGACAAATCGCGAGCATCACCCGCAAGGGGAGAGGGATCGACCATGCTCGCATCGCTGCACCGCCGAGGCGGGAGCGTCTTGTGACCGCCGCCTAGGGTTTCCTTGGAGCATCTGCAGCATGGGGAATGGGAGGGAGAGGGAGAAGGATAGGGAGAGGTAGAGGGAGGAGGCGGTGGGGGAGGGGGAGGTGCGGCCGGCGCGCCCCGGCCCGGGGCGCCGTGGCCACGGCCACCGCCGCGCACGGAGAGACGGAGGGAGAGAGGGAGCGCGTGCGTGAGAGGGAGGAGAGGGAGGGAGGGAGAGCCGACTTTTTTTTTTTTTTTTTTTTTTTTTTTTTTTTTTTTTGCTGTGAAGAGTCAGCCCGGTATATATGTGGGAGGCTGCGGTGGGGGTGTCGATGCGGGCGGGTGAACGCAAAAACGCCACGAAATCGGAATTTTCTCTTCTTCGAGCGTAGGATCTTCATAATTCGGGGATCTCCGCGCAAAAAACCCAGGCACAGGAATAGTAGAAGAGGGGCCTAGCCGGACCTGAATGGGATTTCTACGAAAGAAGATGGCGTTTTTGCAAAATTCACAATTGGAGGGACTCGTAGAGGATTTTTTTTTTTTTTTTTGACAATAACAACATATATTGATTAAAACAGCGAGCTTACATGTAGGCCCTTTGAAAAGGAGCCTATTACAAAATGAACCCTAGTTCTAGATCCAGGATCGCCGCCGGGAGGCAGGTTGCCGGTGAGCTGCAGCAGTGGCGTCATAGACGCATGGGTGCAGTGGTGCGGATGGGCCTCGCCAGGCGAAGGCTTGAAGTAGCTGAGGACGACGTCGCGGAGAGTCGTCGCCGACGACCCAAAGATGCTGATGAAGATGGCGTCGGCGGGTAGTAAACCGTCGTCTTCAACCGGTGGAGACTCACTACCAAGCCGGTGACGGTGGATCTTGCAGGGGCACGAAGCTGATTGTAGGTTCGCTGTTTGACGGGTGGATGCGAGGGTGGAGACAGGGGGGAAGTGAAGGATGGCGGCGGAGACGGAGAAGTGGCTGACGGATCTCGGAGGTGTTGCGGGCAAGGCGAGGCGAGGGAAGCAGGGGTGAGATCCGCCGGGTGGGGTGGGGGAACTACTTTATTTAAACATACCTGGATAGCAGAGCCACCGGCGACGAGGAAGCCGAGAACGGCGACGATGACGACGGCGGCGGCGCAATTGAGGCAGTACATACCACTAAGGGAAACAGCCATAAAGGCAACTAAGCAACAAGAAAACTAAATAAACTGGTAGATCTACAAGATTGGGGGCTCCCTGCCCTTCTCACCGCCGGCGAGCTCGCCGGAGGGAGGAAGGGAGGGGGCCCGAGGAGGGAGAGGCGGAGGACCCGAGGGAGGGAGAAGGGGTCGCTTCCAGAGAAGGAAAGGAGTGTGCGCTGCTCCTTAGCTGGAGCTGGAGCATCAAATTGTGACCCGGCCAGCGACTCGTAGAGGATTGGAAGTTTTCAATTAGTGTGCGTATGCTCCTAGGTTCGCTATCCCGGGCGCCAGGCATCATCCTATCTCGTTTGCAATGGACGACGACTTCGTCACCATGTTTCCTCAACTCTCTCACTCTAGATCAGTCACTCTGTTGCTCCTCTTCCTCACGGCGGCTTTTCTCCTTGTCGGCTACAGCCGTAAATCCGGCGCCATGTTGGCCGTGCTGCAAAGGTTTGCTTCGCCGGTGCTCAACCTGGCGGCGTGGCACAGAGGTTCGGGCGTGCGGGGCACGCGGCGGCGCCGCGGGTTGTCCATCCAGGTGACGGACCGCGTTGTGGCGCGCCGTGCGCTGGTGCAGCACAGCGCCGCGTTCCTGGACCGCCCGACGGGCGCCGTCCCGAGCACCATCCTGACGCGCAACCGCCACCACAACATCCTGTCGGCGCCGTACGGGCCTTACTGGCGCGCCGCGCGACGCAACGTGTCCGCGGGAGTGCTGCACGCGTCCCAGCTCCGCGTGCTCCGAGGCACCCGCGCACGCGTGCTCCAGGACCTCGTGCGCGCGCTCAAGTCCGACGGTGCCCGGCCGGCTGGCGAGAGCCTGCACTTCGCCGTCTACTCCGTCCTTGCGGAGATGTGCTTCGGCGAGGACGTCGTCTCCGAGCTCGGGGAACCCCGCCTCCGTGCCATGCAGAGGTTCCAGCGTGACATTCTCCTCGCGTTGCCGTCCTTTGGGGTGTTCGTTAGGTACCCAAGGATCGGCAGACTCTTGTACCCGTCACGGTGGCGCAAGCTCCTCGCCCTCCGCCGACGGCAAGAAGAGTCCTTCCTCCCCCTCGTCACCGCGATCAGGAACCGGCGGCGGGAGGCCAGAACTTCGACGACGACTTACGTGGAGTCCCTCCTCGATCTACGTATCCATGAAGATGGTGACAGGACAGTCACCGACGGCGAGCTCGTCAGCCTCATCTCGGAGTTTCTCGGTGCTGGCACAGAGTCCACGGCCGCTGCGCTGGAGTGGACCATGGCCAACCTTGTCAAAAGCCCCAAAGTGCAGCAAAAGCTTCGGCTCGAGGTCAACGCCGTAGCCTGCGGCAAGAAGCGAGTCATCGAGGAGGATGACCTGCCGCGCATGCCGTACCTCAAGGCCGTCGTGCTGGAGAGCCTCCGGCGCCACCCGCCTGTGCCATTCGTCATACGTCACGTAGACGGAGACGATGCCATGACGAAGGTGATCGGCGTGTCCCGCTCCGGCCTGCCGGACCGTGGCCGCGCTACCACCGTGAACTTCCTCGTGGGCAAGATCGGCCGCGACCCGGCAGCGTGGTCGGACCCGATGTCGTTCAAGCCGGAGCGGTTCATGCCCGGCGGGGAAGGCGACGGGACGGACCTGACATGCACGAGCGAGCTCAAGATGATGCCGTTCGGCGCCGGGAGGCGCGTATGCCCTGGGCTCGCCACAGCGATGCTTCACCTGCAATACTTGGTTGCCAATCTGGTGATGGAGTTCGAGTGGTGGGAGGCGGACGACGACGAGGTCGACCTCACCGAGTTCCGCGGCTTCTTCTTCACCATCATGAACCGGCCGCTCAGGGCGCGCCTCGTGCCGACTTGATGCATGATGCGGCCACGCCATGGCTGGCAAATTCAACGTCCTCAACTCGTCGCGCATGGAAAGATGGTAACCGCGAAAGAGCAGTTATTTGGCTCCGGTTTTTACCTCTGCACCAAATTAGTTGAGGAGGCGCGTAACCTGGGTTTCGGCTGGTTACAACGGCCTATCGTCGCAACTTGGTCCAGGACTGCGTGTCAGCGTCTACTACAACCCTGCACTACTTCCATCGTCCAATTAGTTTTTTACCCTTCTTCTGCCAGTTTGAATAAAGAGTTTCACACTACACTGTTTTCAAGATTGGGATGCCATCTAAAATAAAATGAAACTTGATTAAAACACCAACTCTCAATACAAAGTTTCATTCTATACTTTCATGAGTATTTAATTCTTTGACTAACAGAGAGTTGGTAATCGTGCCAAGAGAGTTTCATCTCAATGAAACTCATTTCCCCTCTCTCTCTCTCTCTCTCTCTCCATTAAAGAATTGTCATGTTATCAAAAATGTATATATGACAGGTCATTAAATGCAAATAAAACTTCAGTGACACTCCTACTGATACTGCCCTTACTACAGCTTTCCCCGTTGTTTATGGGTGTTTTTTGTCTGTGTTCACCCAACCTCCTATAGCACCTCGCGATCTTGGAGCGTTGACCGTCTACTTAAAATTCTATCTTCTCACCTAAAAATGCATGAATCTGTAGCTTGGGTCCACTAAAGTTTTTATAATGAAATCAAATTCATCCACATGATCAGAAAAACTAGACTCATACAGAGTAGACAAGAACGCATATAAACTAGACTACGATGCATTTGTTCCTCAGCACAAAGTTCTTGGCAGCTGCAAGACTATTCTTCGTTGGTGAAGAACTCTAACAGATGGATGCCCAACAAACTGTGCATATGAATCCAGGAGAAGGAGAAACAAGCTATGCTCCTAACTCCACATTTTGATGAGACTTTGTGGCAACTCCACACCCTTCCCAGACGCATGTGGAATGGATCAGCTAATTGCTTGTTCTTCGGTATCACCTTATTGATTCTCTTCTACTAGCTAATTGCTTCTTTAATTTGTATGTACGACAGGCTTTGTTGTTAACCGTGCTAGTTGATTGCTAATAACATGTTGCCTTGGCAACTTGATTAGCTTAATATAATTGCTTGCAGCCAGCCGTTGACTAATGGCTGTGACAGTGACATGTCCAGGTTCTCTGGTTGAGATCTGAAAGCTCTGCAGGTTGTTGCCCAATGCATGAATCTGTAGCTTCGGTCCACTACAATTTTGACAATGAAATGAAATTCACGCACCGACAGGATCAGATAAACCAATAAGGCATCACTAACTAATACAGAGTACCGTAGTAGTTGACAAGAACACGTATAAGCTAGACTCCGACGGGTTGGTTCTTCAGCACAAAGTTCTTGGCAGCTGCGAGACTATTCTTGGTCGGTGAAGAACTCGAACAGATGGATACCCAACAAACGGTGCGTATGAACCCAGGAGAAGGAGAAACAAGCTACGCTCGTAACAACACAATTAAGGTGCGTCTTGTCGACTGAACATGTTTGTTAATACCAAATCTTAAGGTTAGAGGTTAACACCAAATCTTAACGTTAGTGGACTTAGAGGTCAATTAGCTGTTCTAGGTTCTCCTTTCCGAAATCAGTGTTCATAATTCTTCCATTTTTATTTGATGGTCTTCAACGTAAAGTTGCTATTATTAAATATTTATAGTTTGGTTTCTTCACTGAGATTCTTGGGTTGGACTTTTGACACATGGGGATTTGGTATCTTACTGTCACAGCCGCGACGGGGAGGCGGCGGCAACAAGGCCGGGCGCGCCCTGGGGGGGCGGCGGCGGGCGGAGGCAAAGAGGGGCGGCACGTGCGCTGGGCAGGGATAGGGGGCGGCGGCGGCGACTAGGGTAGGAGCAAGGGAAATATTTTTCGGTAATGCTAACCATACGGCGTCCGACCGCTCGGACGTGGACACGCATCGTTGGGCCCTAGTATGGCCGGCCCATCAATTTCCACCATGCGACCGTCCGGACGGAGGGAAAAAAATCAGACGCTACGTGGCTGACGCTCGTCCACATCCTCCACGCCTCCAGCACCCTTATCTCTCCTAACTTTTTTTTCTCCCCAACAGAATGCCCCAGCGGCGGCTCACCACGGCGGCGACGGACGAGGGTGAGGCCTCAGCAACAGCGGTGGCGCGGCATCGAAGCTGGGTGTCGGTGTTTTGAACCCGGGGTACGACTAACCGACGAGTGATTGTGCTGCGCGTCCCAGGATCCGGATGGTTGGTGCAAGATGACACAAGATGTATACTGGTTCAGGCCAACGCTGGCCCTAGTCCAGTTCGGGTGAGTAGCTGTGTATCTGCACCGTGGTGCTCGTAGTAGGGGGATACAAGCAAGGTGAGAGAGAGGCCGGGACCTCAAGTCTCAGTGCGTGGTGTGATTGAGCTAAGCTGCCAATGTCGTGTGAAGTCAAGGCGTGTGTGTGCTTCGACTTGCCCTATTCTATGCCCGGGCACCCCCTTTTATAGTCACAAGGAGGGCTGGCGAGTACATGTCCTCAAGGTGTAGGAAATTGCTTGGCCGGTGCCTGGTACTCGAGCTGTAGAGAAAGGGCGTCCGTAGTCGTCATGGAAAGGAGGATGTCCTTCTCCCGGTCTTCAGGTGTCCTCATGAGTGGTGCGGGTCCCGGTAAGGTCTCATGCCGAGGGGCCATTGACCTCCGAGGCCCTTGCTTTTCCGAGGGTAGATGCTCCGGGGGGTGGCAACAGTGTCCGAGGGGTTCCCCGAGGGCGGCCGAACTGTTGTTGTACCCGCCCGAGGGGTTGGCGTTGGGCTGCAGTGTCATCCGAGGCCCTCCGGAATGGGCGCGTGAGATGACGTTACAGTGGGAGTGGTTGTCACAGTGCTCGGTAAGGTGTGAACAGCACTTAACAGTGTGTCCGGACGAGCTGACGGCGTCACAGAAGGATTTGACCACCGCGGGGCCCCTCTGGCGAGAGAATCGGGGGTGTCAGGGTGCTCAGCTTTGTCGGCGCGGACATCCCGCCTGTCCTTGTTGTCGTGGCCGTTCTTGGGCGACGGACGCCGAGGGGTTCGCCTGGCGGAGGATGTCTCGAGCGAACCGACCCAACCTTCCCCCTCTCGAGGGGGGGGGTCGGGCGAAGTCGCCGCTCCCCCGCTCCGTGGGGACCCTCGGCTTTGGGGCGGTTTGCCTGTCTTGATAGTGCGTTGAGGCCTATTATCGCTTTGATTGATTGCGTCGAGGGTGTCATTTATTTTGGCACCCGACACTGGGCATGTCGCTAGCGGGCGTGGTCCGCCGACGCGCCGTGGCTGCAAAGTGGCGGAGGCAGGAATTATTTTCAGGTATGACGGGTTTATAAAGGGTAATTGGACAACTATGCATACATAAAACATTATGTATTTGTGTGTGTATATAAATATATTACTTTACGATAAGCGAATATAATGGATATCCAAAAGTAAAGCATTGATCACAAGACAAAAAAAGGCAAACAATACGTGTTTGTTAAATAAAATAACACTCAAACACAAACATTTTTGAATTCTAATTTATGAAATACAAATTACCTTGCTTCACATATCTACTATTCTTCTTTGGTGCCATGTTGCACTTTTTTTTTTTTTTGATTACACAAAGACAACGCAGACACTCAACACGCACGCACACTCACCCCTATGAACACACGTACGCAAACCCTACCCCTATGAGCACCTCCGGGGGACCGAGCCGGCAATCTTGAAGTTCACGGTCACCACAGCGCCTCGCTGTCGACGGGGACGTCGCCTACCACTTAATGTGCAGCGCCGGAAAATCCTGGAATAAACCCAGGATAAAGTGTCGCACCCAGGATTTGAACCCTGGGTGGGAGCCCCACAACCAATGGCCTTTGCCATTGCGCTATGAACCCCTTGACTGGTGCCATGTTGCACTTGCACTTGCAGATCAGCAGATGCAATTTGCAATTGCAAGTTATCTGCCGTCTAGTCTGGACTCGCTCCGCGGCTCTGATCGGCGCTCGTGCACCGTGTCTCCTTGTGTCGTTGCTGGCGAGGATCAGGGATGCCTAAGCCCTACTTGGCCGCCACCGTTTGTTGCTCGTTGCGTGCCTGCGTGCCTGGTGTAGGTCTACGACCAAACTTTTTTTTTGTTTTTTTTTTTTTGAGAATTAAGTCTACGGCCAGACTTCTAGCTCGTGGGCAACTGCCAACTGGGCTTATGGCCCATCACATATTTGTCCACGGAAAAGGCTAGGCCAGCAGCTAGCGAGACAAACAGCAGAAGTGCAAAACACATGTACGTACTCATCACTATTCATAATACACGTATATATACTATATATATTTGTTTTTTTAATGTTTTTTAGGTATGGCGACTGCCATAGCATGCCATATTGGTGGCTCCGCCACTGCGTGGCTGCTGCTGCTGGCGGGGCTGTTCGCCCGTGTGCGTGTCCATGCGCAGGTCGCGGCCGCTGCTGCTGCTGCTACGACGGCGAGCAGGGCGGACGAGTCCGTGGGCGGCGCCTATGACGGAGTAGAGGAGCCGTCCTTCTCGTTCCATCAGCGGAGCTTCTCCAGCGCGCAGACCATGCCCAAGTTCGGGTTCTTCAACCCCAGCGCCACAACCGTCGCCGCCGCGGCTCGTCCATGAGCTCGGGGCTGAGGCGGAGCATGAGCACGCAGAACTCCATCTCGCTGAGCGCGCTGTTGCCGTCGAAGCCGCCCTCGGCGAGCATCCCGTGGAGGTCGGCGTCGGACATGCTACCGAGCCCCAGCAGCGACACGTTCCGGCGGTGGCTGTCGAACGTGATGAGCCCTCGCGCCGGGTCCATGAGCAGCCAGAACCAGCTCGAGAGCTCCCGCCTCAGACCGTCCTCGCCCAAACGCTCCGCCATCACCGGGAGGTAGTCCTCGAAGTCCACGCCCGCCGAGGACGCCGCCTGCTGCTGCTGGTGGTGGTGCAATGCCATGTGTGGATAAGATTGATTCTGAGCTCCGGAGGCTACGTACTGCTGATTGTGAGCTCTGGTGGCGGCTGCTGGTTGTTCTTTCTTGGTGTGGATTGTGGAAGAGGAGGAAGACGACGAGCTGATGGATGAAGCGATAGATCGATGGGGAGTGGAGGGGGAGAATAAATAGGCGGGGCGACGGGGACGGCTGGCGCCTGCTGTCGGGCTCGGGGCTTCAGGGAACCCTGCCGCGGTTCCACTGTTGTGTCTGTGTATTTTCTTGTTGCCCGCAGATGTTGCAAGAAGTGTGTTTTCTTGTTGCACTAACTCTTTTCTTGATGTTGCATGAGCATGATTATTTTTGTTGATGTTGCAACAAGTGATTTTTTGTGTTGCATTAATTTTTTCTTGATGTTGCAACAAGTTGGTTTTCTTGATGTTGCGAGTGTTCCTTGGATGTGTGGCAATGTTGCATATGTTTTAGACATATGTTGTAAGCGTCTATTCAAAATGTTCCATCTGTTGCGTATGTTGCAAATATTTTTTTAAAGATGTTGCAGTCGCTATACTCATTTGTTGCAAACATATTTTTGTAAATGATTCATTTTTTTCAAAATACGTTTGCAGAAATACTTGTGTTGCAACATTACTATTCTAAGCAGGTGTAAATATAGTTCTCACCTGCATGCACCAAGCACGAGGTGGGCAACCACATGTCTTGCATGCATAGGGACACAACTTAATTAGGCCTTGTTTAGTTCCCCCCTCCAACTTCCAAGTTTTTACACTCTCTCGTTCCCTGCCCCTTTCTTCCTCGCACGCCCCTCTCACCCCAAAGTGACCTGCCCCTACCTCTGTGGCCATGGCGCTCCTCGCACCCGACTCTCTCCTGTGTATTGCAATTTGTATGTTTCAGTTGTTTCAGTCTCTTCAAAAATATATTTTAGTAGAATCGTATGGATGTTGCATAACTAGATCGGGGATATTGCCCATGTTTCATCTATTTCAATTGTTTGAGAGTTATGTTGCAGTAGTATATTTCGAGTGTTTGAGATGTTTTTAGCGATTATATCATATGTGTTTTCTAGTGGCAAGTTTGCAACTTTGTTTATCAAGATGTTGCACAAGTTCCAATGTTGCAGTATATATTTTTCGATGTTGCATCACATAATTTCTTGTTGTTGCATGCATATTTTTTTTGACGTTGCAATGCATATTTTTTGTTGTTGCAGTTCATATTTCTTGAGGTTTTATGGGATAGGGTTTGTGGCGGTTGCTGGTATTTGTCGAGTTTAGGGTTAAGGGTGTTTGCTGAGTGTAATGTTTTTTGGCGTTTGTCGAGTTTAGGATTAATGTCGGGTGCCTAGTTTAGGGTTCCCAAGTTTAGGGTTCAAGGAATTTGCCGAGTTTTAGGGTACATGGCGTTTGCTGAGTTTAGGTGACATGGCATTTACTGAGTTTAGGGTTAATGGTTGTTGCCGAGATTAGGGTCCATGGCATTTGTCGAGTTTAGGGTTCCCGAGTTTAGATTTCATATCATTTGCCTAGTTTAGGGTTCATGGCGTTTGCTGAGTTTAGGGTTCATGGTGTTTGCCTAGTTTAGGGTTCATGTCGTTTGATGTGTTTATGGTTCATGGCGGTTGTCGAGTTTATGTTTCATGGCGTTTGCCGAGTTTACGGTTCGTGGTGTTTCATGAGTTTTGGGGTTCATGGTGGTTGCCAAGGTTAGGGTTCATATCAATTGATTAGTTTAGGGTTCATGTTTTTTGCCGAATTTAGGGTTATTGGCGATTGTAGAGTTTAGGGTTCATGGCGGTTGCCGAATTTAGGGTTCATGGCGTTTGCCGATTTTAGGGTTCATGGCTGTTGCTGAATTTGGGGTTCAAGGCATTTGCCGAGGTTAGGGTTCAGGGCATTTGCCGAGTTTAGATTTAAGGTTCAGGGCATTTGCCGAGGTTAGGGTTCAGGGTATTTGCCGAGGTTAGGGTTCAGGGCATTTACCGAGTTTAGGGTTCAGGGCATTTGAGATATTTATTGAGACACATCTGTTTAGTCAACAATGTTGCAATGGCATTATTACTCTGTTTCAAATACTCGAAATGGTATGGTTCATATCATTTGCCGAGTTTAGAGTTCATGTTGTTTGCTGAGTTTATGGTCCATGCCCCTAAACTTACTGGAATGACATTACATTACTGGAATTCCTATAAGAACTTAGCGCCGGAGGTGCCTTAGCGAATGTAAGCCATTCGCTTTAAGGCCGAGAGGGCTGGTAGGCCCTTGAGGCTGTGGAGCAAAGACATAGCAAGGATCCTGCGATATAAGACGTAATTGGAAAATACATAGTACACAATATGGCGTTTGCTGACTTTAGGGTTTAGGGCGTTTCCTGACTTTAGGGTTCAAGGCGTCTGCTGAGATTAGGGTATATGACATTTTCTTTGTTTAGGGTTCAGGGCGTTTGTCGAGTTTAGGGTTCATGGTGTTTCTTGAGTTTAGTGTTCATGGCGGTTGTCGAGTTTAGGGTTGTCGAGTTTATGGTTCATATCATTTGATTAGTTTAGGGTTCATGTTTTTTTGCCGAGTTTAGGGTTGTTGGCGTTTACCGAGTTTAGGATTCATGGCGGTTGCCGAGTTTAGGGTTCATGGCGGCTACTAAATTTAGGTTTCGGGACATTTCTCGATGTTAGGTTCAGGGCATTTGCCGAGTTTAGGGTTTAGGGCATTTGAGACATTTATTGAGACATATTTGTTTAGTCAACAATGTTGCACTGGCATTAGTGTTCTATTTCAGATACTCGAAATGGTATGTTTCAATGGTGAAATAATATATGTTTCAGGTTCTCCCGCTATTTTGTTTCGGCAGTCGAAATATTGTGATTCAAGTGTCGGAGGAGCGGTCGTGGTTACAGCGACGAGCAGCATCGGCTAGCATTAGTGTTTTGTTGCTTGTCACACTGTGATAGATTAGGACAAGCCCTATGCAATCAGGTTGGGTGTAGTGTTCTTTGCCAACTGGTCGGTAGATGCCAATGCCAATGTGCTGAACAAGGAGCAAGTGCCTGCTGTCACAACAGACATGGCACGCGATCGATGGCGGTATTTAACAACCGTAGCATCTAACAAGTGGATGATATAGATACAGTACTAGTATATGTTGCTGCTGCTTTTAGGCCGCTCTCAGCTATCTGGTTAGATGAAGCATATACGGATAATCTGGTTTAATAAGCTCAAACAGACTAGGCAGAATTATGCCTAAAGTGTGATGTATGAATGCATTGCACGGACCCCACCCCATGCATGCCTCTCTGGGATGACGGAAGTGAACAGTGCACACACATCAAAATGTACACGCACTCACACGGGCGCATGCATGGCAATGCGTAGCTGCTGGAGCTGGCTGGCTCGCCCGTACTCCCTCCGTCCCCAAAATAAATGACGTTTTTGCTTCCTCCTAAAAATATCTACCGGTAATTATATATTAAAATAGAATTAATATTTATATTACATAATTAGTATCATTGGAAAGATCTTTTGATCTAGTTTTTTAATAAATTTATTTAGAGATTTAAATCTTCTACGTATTTTCTATAAATCGAAGTCAAACTTGTGACGAAAAACCTAAAACGTCGTTTATTTTGGGACGGAGGGAGTACTTACCTGCGTGAAGACAAGCGCGAAAAAGACGAAGCGACTCTCTCGATCCACGGGAGAAAAGCACGCACGAGGATGGAGCTGTGCATGATGTGTGACGCGCAGCAGCAGGCGCGATGGGGATGCAACGAAGCTGGGCCGCGAGGCCCACGACGGCATCCGACGGATGATGGTTTGCGTAGGACGTCCTCACGCCAGCAGTCCCTAAATATTTTCTTTATTGCTTGTCCAAAGATATTACAGACCCTTTACTTATATAGCCCTTCTATGGGACTTGTATGTCAAATAATATCTAAAGTTTCCTTCCTTATAAGACTAGTGGAGAAGGCGCGCCCTCGCGCGCCGGTCGCCGAGTGCAGGTTACCATTTTTTGGCCCAGCCCAGTATGACGATCCAAAAAGTAGCAGACCACGCACAGTCCATATCTATTCCCTGTGCGCCTAGCGCCAAGTCGAGCCTATCATGTATTGTGCTGGCTTAGTCGGGCGGATTGGGCCCACCATGTGTTGTCCCGGCTCAGTCTTATGGATTGTAAAAGGAAAAAGTCTACTTTCCCTCACGCACTTTTAAAGTCGATTTTTCATATCAACTTCCGAAACCGGACATATCACCGCCACTGAACTTTTCAAACCGGTCATTTTACCTCCTGGGAGCGGTTTTGTGGGCGCATTTGCTACAGTAACTAAGGCTTTGCTACAGTACAGGCGGTTTTGTATTTTCTTTTTTTTTTTTTTTTTGCTGAATCTTTGAAAAATCATAATAAATTATAGAAAAATCATAAAATAGAAAATCAATTTTTGTTGGACTCCACATGAATAGATCTACACAGTGAACATATAATACTGTATATTTTAGTACAAAGTTTTTGCAGTACAAAATTCAATTGCACTATGAAATTCAATTGCAGTATGAATTTCGTACTGCAAAAACATTGTACTAAAGTATACAGTATTATATGTTCACTGTGTAGATCTATTCATGTGGAGTCCAACAAAATTGATTTTCTATTTTATGATTTTTCTATAATTTATTATGATTTTTCAAAGATTCAAATTCCGAATTAAAAAAAAAAAAGAAAATACAAAACCGCCGGTACTGTAGCAAAAGCCCTGTTTACTGTAGCAAATCCGCCCACAAAACCGCCTCCAGGGAGGTAAAATGACCGGTTTGAAAAGTTCGGGAGGTTATGTCCGGTTTTGGAGTTGGGGAGGAAAATCGACTTTGGTGAAAGTTGGGGGAGGGAAAGTAGACTTTTTCCATTGTAAAATAGCGGTTGCCACTTTAGGACCGGTTCGGTAAGAATGGATATAGCCCATGAGGGTGAACGGAAATAACCCAACATCTTTTTTTTTTTTCCTTTGCACTCTCAGAAGTTTTTTTTGCCTTTGAGCTCTCATAATAGGAATAGGTATGGACATCTGAGGTATTTTGCACTGGGCTTGGGGTTAAAAACTGGCCTATTAGTACGATGAGTATTATTCCCTTTTTTCCTAAAAGGTTTGGCCGCGGCCCATTATGTTGATGTGTATTTTTTTTTGGTAATCTCCCTTTTATAATTTTGCTGATTTTTTTTCCGGCGCCGTGTGTGGTCGATTTGGTATAGGACTGGGCGTTTTGGTCGGCCTGGTTCATGAATTGTCCTTTTTCTTTTTTGTTACAAATGCACTATACATTGTATTGTCTGAGAACGTTGGTTATTTGAGTTTGACCAATCCATTGTTTGGACCCTTTTTTTGAAATAAAATGATTTCGGTTGATTTTTCTTTCTCCCTAACAAGATCCATAGAAAGAACACAAAATAGATATTGATATTGATATTAGAACTGATAGTAACAATAAATCTAAAATACAAAAAGAAGATTTCACTGTTGAATCAATCGTAGGCTATCTCTAGAGTTTGGAAGATGATCCCTCACCGTCGTTGTTGTCCTGCCTTAAGTTGGGATCATTGGAGCGCCATGATGCCACACGCTGCGAGAGGAAAGCGAAAAGATATGGTCAGGTAAAACATCAGATCGACAGTCGCGGTTACTGTATAATGGCATCTAGGGTAGGACACTATCATTACCTTGTTTTTCTTGCGGTTGGACCGGGTTTTATTGGCGGCGCTCGTTCGATCCCTCTGGACTCTGATGGCCAGGTTGTCACCGCAATCGCCAACGCGACCAATTTCGTGTTCGCGTGCCATGGTATCGCTATTTATGATATAGGTGGCGAGGGCCTGGTGCTGGGGCCCCTTCACACTGGTGCGTTCATGGGCCTTGCCCTGAGCGTGGTTGAGGAGGTTGAGGAGACTCCAGTTGCGCTGCATGCGGCCCGGGCACAAGCCGCAGGTGTAGTACCAGCCGACGCGGTGGATCCGGTAGGTTCCGTCGCTGAAGCCACGGACGATTCGATCTACCCAGTCGTTGTAGTCCTCATCCTCACTGAAGGTCTCGTAGAGATTGCCTTCGTTGTTGACCGCCACCCTGTATTCTACATAGTATGATGTGGGAATTTTCTTGTGTAACAAAGGGAAGAGGATTGGTGGTTACTGCTGGGAAAGGAATGCGGGTAGGCCGCTTCATATAGGCACCAGACGGCGACGCCCAAAGATTCAAGGATAGCGATGATAACGGACGTAAAACGGACAAAAAAACCTCGCTTATATTTCCATTTCTATATTTGTTGGCGGAAACGGATCCGGTTCGAAAATGCGGTTCGAAAACGGAATCGTAATATGCGGGTACACGGAAACGGACCAAGAAATTGAACGAAAAACGGTCGAAGCCGGAATATAAGCCGGAAAATAACAAATTAAAGAACATACTTAGTTCAGATCACGACTAACAAAATAACATGGTCCAAATCACGACAAACACATTAAAAAGGACACACTTAGTTTAGATCACGACAAACAAAATAATATGGTTCACTTTCAGCTCTCCAGCACACACACATAACATGGTCATGCTATCACAGCTCTCCAGCATCATCCATCTCATCAGGATCACTTTCACTATCATCATCTTGGTGGACATCATCCGTAGTGTCTTCCGGTTTGAAATCAACCACTATAGATGGAATGCATTTACGATCTAAAAAGACAAGCCATATATTAACTCATGATTAGTACATATACAGGCAACAACACCATATTAGGACAATTCAATTCAATTGAACAATTCTGTCGTGGTCGTGGTGAACATGATGATGTTGAAACATCGACTTCACTGACTTTCACCTTTCCTATAAAAAACAATAAAATTCTTATTAACATGAGCTACAGAAGGCCAGTGATTGTTGACTGCCATAGCCAGGAATTGGAAACAGTACGCAAGTTACCGAAGGCTTGTCACAATTTTGCAATCCAGTCATAAACCGAAGGAATACAATGAAATATATGCAGATCCTACAGATTCTACTTAGAAAGTAACAAAAATCCAAAGGAATACAATGAATTTATTGAGCCCTCTAGTGAGACGGCCCTGCGCTGTGGGGTGGCGGCGTACTACCTGGCTTGGCTGGGTGGCGGCGTTGCGGGGTCGGCCCTGCACGAGTGGGAAGTGGGGACGGCGAGTGGCAGCCGCTGCCCGCTGCTCGGAAAGCGGCGACGCGTGACTTGACTGCAGCTGCCTGGCTGAGGAGGAGCTGCCGCCTGCCACCGGCCGGCCAGGAGAGGAGACGACGACGGGACAGCGACGCCTGGAGGCTGGGGCTGCCGGGCTGGACAGCTGGAGAGTGGAGGCGGCGAGCCGGCGAGGCGCGTACTCGCGTCGCGTCGTGAGTCCGGCGGCTGCGGTGAGTAGTCTGGACTCGGCCGTACGGTCGGATGAGTGAGGAAGACTAGGGTTTTTAGATGGGCTGTTGGGCTTGGGCCTCCTTTGGCATTTGAGAATTGAGATTGAGATGGCCTGACGAAATCCAGTAAAAATTCCGTATTAAATACAGAAATATTCCGACGAAATCCGGGATTCCGAAAATACGGACGGAAAAATGTCATTTCTACTTCCGTCCGCATTCCGACGACCTCCGTCCGGATTCCGACCGGATCCGAATTTTCCGAAAATGCGGAAACGGGCGGTAAAATGTAGAAAACGGACCGGAAAAAAAAGGAAAAATTCCGGCCCGTTTTCAACACTATTTGCGGATTGAAAATGAATTGCATCAGTCAGTTCCTTTGTGATACGTTGTTTGACCTGTGTCCTTTGGAATGTGTGCGAAGTCATTAACTGGCGTGATCGTGTGACCGCCTATCGGTGAAGCGGTCATTGTTGGCGCTTTCTAACGTTATCTCTAGAAATAGATATTAAACCTATTCTCAACATCAGCGCTAAAAATGCTTGTTGGCAAATTTTCGCACTATCTCTAAAGATAAATAATATTCATTTTTGTAACGCTAGAAATCGTCAGGTGATAGATGGATTCATATGTTGCAAATGTCAATCCGCAAGCGCACGGATCTATCATCGTAGCATTTCACCCGGCAGTATTCGAGTATCGTTCATTTATATTTTTTCATGGGAAGGCGGGTTAAATATGAATTTATTAGAATGGTGATGATAGCCCACAATGTATGTATGGATAGCCAACTAATCATGTACGGGGGTAAGTACAATAATAATGAGGATAGTGGTGACACATACTTCTTGAGCAACTATAAGGAATAAATAGAAAATAATCAAAAAAGGAAAATCTACGTTGAGCGTGCAATTCTAATATTCACGATGCATTGAATTCGAAAGTACACATATGTCATTCATGGTTCATTATAGAATAAGACCAAAGTGATGAGGAGATGACCGCAGGTGATCCGCCAGCTAATAGGCACTTTATAAGACTCCAACTCAACACCCGAATGTGGAGGAGTGCAAAGGACGGACATGGTCGTCACCACCACCGCCTACCTCACTACCGTGGGATGCCGACATTTCCAAGATGGTTAGCTATAAACCTAAGCACCACGCCCACATTCATAGAAAACTACCGAAACCCCCCTCGGAACCCCGACCCTACGGATCGACATGGCAAGAGTAAAGGTAAACCCGAAAGTACACCATACCATCACCCGAGCTTAGTTCTACTACTCTCCGAGAATAATATATGATTCAATTAGCATAAAGTTAGTCATGTTAATTACCACAATATACTAACTATACTCTAGTTGGCATATTAGGAATATAACATGAGGATAACTATACTCTAATTCATATGCATTGCGATATAAATAAAGAGAATTGAATAAAGAATGGAACTTCATAGTAAATTACCAAGAGATCCTTCCAAGAAGACAAGCCCTCCTTGAAGCTCAGCCTCGCTCAAATTCTACAACTAAACTACTGAAATGAGATTGTAGAAGCTCAAGGTGAATGTTGCCCAAGTGTGTAGTGTGTCTTAAGAGAGGGGGAGTACCCCCTATTTATATACAAGCTTTTGGGTCGATTTCGTGGCTAAATTTGATGGGAATGGGAATTGCCCCGCATGCAACCGCCGTTGGAACTTCGCACGAAAACCGCCATAAAAAGGGCGGGAATTTTCGCCACTTTTCGGGCTTAACGGCGACCGGGCGGCCGGCGCCCGGGCCGCGCCTCCCGGTCTCCCGCCCTCTCCGTTATGCGTTTTGGCTCTTGTAGAATGGGCTTGTGATGGTGCTCGAGCCAAATTGTTCGTGTAGTTGGCTCTCTTGCTTCATCCTCTCCTTGGGCGTCTTTCTTTCAATGCGCTTTTCATTTAATTTTGCGTACTTGTACCTATTTCCACTTTTATACCCGCAAAACATATTTCCTTTGAATACAAGTGGAACTAGGTTAGAAGTAAAGGTATATGTGACATAAGTTTGCCTGTTTCTCATGAATTGGATATAAGTTGGTGGTATTAATTACTCAATAATGACCGCCAACAAATCCCCTGCTTAACCTTTGCTCGTCCCGAGCAAATAGCTAAGTGTTTGGTTGTTGATCGGGAGTTGCTTCAATGCCGATATATTTCAAAATGCATCATGTTTATAACTAAGTGTTCCTCCTTTGTTTAAATAAGTTGACATTTTTGCACCCTCCTTTTTACTCAAGTCATGTGGGGCTTATAATATTTTCCAACTCTTGGGTCATTGCAAGATATAATGGCTTTAATAGAAACACTAGTCATTCATTCTTTGATCAACTAATCATCCAGAGATTTCTTTATCATATATTTTTTTATTATTATTCCTCAAATCATTTCAAAAAGTAAACCATATGATGGAACGAGTCACAATCTTTGATCAAGATGCATAAGTTAGATCTTTTTTGCTTTTAAGAGGGTATGGGCTAGCTTTTCTTTTTTTTTTTTTTTTGGAGAAGTGGGCTCTTCTCGCCCTCTGACACTTGTCCATTATTCTTCTCTTTATCTCACTTTTTTTTCTCAAGCGGGCATCGGAGTACCCATTGTTTTAATTATTTATGGACACGCGCGTTTTTTTTTTTTTTCATAGCCCATACCCTATATTCTAGCATCATTGATCATAGGTGTATGACAAGTTTTGACATAGGTTATCACAATTTTAGCTTTAGCGGTTTGATCATTGAGGAATTTTGAAAATTGATCTCCTGGATGTTAAGTTTCTCTTAGAACAAAGTCACAACAGATTCTAGTTGTACCATATCATATCGTGCAATAACTTAGTGAAGGATCATACATTTGCGTTCCCACAAATCATTAAGTTTCTAGGGTGAGGCAAAATTGTCCAACAAATCTAAACATAGGGAATTCAAAGTTATAAACTAGGCGCAAATTGAACTATAAAAAGAGCAACTATTCATCATTTCAACTTTAGAGAAACATAAGCATTCCTATCTCACATATAAGAGTGGAATAAATATATTTTTGTTTTTTATCGTATTTCATTTTTTTTTTATTTTTTGGTTTTTTAAAAAAGAAAGGAAAATGAAATGAAATTAATTAAAAGATACATTACTCACCTCTGTGGGGTCCTCCCCCAAGCTAGTTCGGATCCCGTTGGGTAGGATCGAACCCCGGGTCTTCCAGAATGCTTGCTGCAAGTCCCATTGTTGCTGTTGCTGGCACGCCCAGTCTTGCTGCCATTGGGCAGTATTCTACATATGAGTGTTGAGGGAGTGTTGGATCTCACCTGTGCGGATGTTGAGGTGGTGGACCTGAGCGTTGATGTCGTGGATCACTTGAGGGTCCACCGTCGAGCGACGTGATGGAAAAGGTGGCGGCATTCCCTCGGACTCGGAAGATTGCGCTTCCGTCTCATGCCACCCCGAACCTCCAACCGTGTCTGTGTGTGGGATGTTCATCCCGCCAAACTGGAAGCCAGGTGTGAGCCCGGGGTTCGGTGTTGCTGCGAAGAACCTGGGCATGGGCACAGGTATGGTTGTAGGCTGTGGTAGCTGCGAGCCACTAGCCTCACCCGTAGCTCTCTTTTCGTGATGACCTGCGAGAAACTGAACTCTCTGCGTGCTTCGTCCGGCTCAACCGCAGCGAAAGGTGAGTGAGGGGGATTTATACAAAGAGAGTTCCGGGTTAGGAAGCGGAATCTCATTTTATATCCCGGGAAATAATAAACAACTTTCTCATGGTCATTTAAATCATATTTTATAATGTGCCCTTGTATCAAAGATGTTATTGAGATTTCCAATCGTGGGGTGTCTAAGTATGTGACATCTTGACCTTGCAATGCACCAACCCTATTGGCAATTCTTGTCACAAGAGATGTGCAATAAATAGGTGTGGATTGTTTAAGATTACTCATCATGCATTTTATGATTTCTCTTACGGGAGCAATTTTTCTCTTACGAACAATGGCATAAAGGCATTGCAATTCAACATCCAAAATACGGTGAAAATCATGCCTAGGAAACAAGGTTATGGCTATCCATTTTTGCATAAATTTTAGTGATGGGTGATGGATGTTGGCACTAGCAGGGCGGAACCTTGTGTTTGTAGGAATTATGTTGGAAATTTCAATGAAGAAAGTGGTGCGATCATATTCTAGCAAAGATGCTGCTAGGTTTGAAGAACATTTCTTTGCATCAAAACCTATGTATCTAGCAAGTTCATTCCAAGTGCAATAATAACATTGACCAAAATGTCTAAAACTGACACCTTTATTATGAACTTCCAAAGAACATAGAAATTGGATGGTGAGGAGGCGAGAGCCTGGCTCATCCAGGGGAGCAATCCCTGACCATCCGACAGCTTTCCAAATGAGGAGGAATTCGGTGTCCATACCTAGGCTTTCGAGGACGTCGTCGGCGGGCGGGGAGCGGGAGCGAAGTCTCGGTTCTTGAGAATGTTGTAGTCTTGCGTTTCCCGATCACCTTCCAGGTCGAGGTGCGGTGCATCGGCTTCGTCGACCGTCATTCCTTCTTCTTGCTCTTGCTCGTGTGATGATGATGGAATTTCTTCGGACTCGAAGAAGGGTGTGCTTGAGCCTCCATGGGAGAGCCTCGAGCTCCTCCTTAGGGAGCTCCTAAGTGCACTTGCGGCCTTCCCTAACCTGTTCATGTTAGCGAAAAAACAACTGGAAACTCGGCAAAGCTTTTGTGTTTGTGGATGGAAGCTTTGTCGAGGGAGCTTGTGAGAGAATGAGTGTGCTAATTCCTGCACTTGGGCTTTGGCAAAGCTTGTGGAATGCAAGAAGTGAGCAAGTAGCAAAATGAGAGAGTGAGAGAGTGAAAATGAGAGGGGTGAGGAGCTCTCCCGGCCACCTCACGTATTTTATAGCGCGTTGCACCCCGACACTTTCGGACGTGTGCAACGGCCACCGCAAAGACGCTTTGGCGCGTGGCTGCGGCGGCGGCGGCGGCGGCGGCCCAAGGCGGCGACCGCCCCCAGGGGTTGTCTCCCCGTCGGTCCGCTTTGGCAGGTGAGCTCAAAACGGTCGAATTCAACCGTTGTGCGATGGTGCAACGGTTGGGTTCGACCGAAACTTTCTTTTCTTTTCTTTTTAAAAAAATCTCTCTCTCATTTTATGATTATTTTAAGAATAAAACTTTATTCATTAGTTGGGATATTTTATTATGGCACTACTATATTCTTTCTTATTTATAAGTCTAGGTAGAAATATTATAGAGAACTTATTATTTATATCTATATATACTTTTGTTTCCCTTAAAGAAATATATTTAAGAGAAAGTTTTTCTATTCATTTTAAGAAAGATGTAATGAGGAGTATTACAAATGAAATGGAATAATATGACAAAAATTTATTTCATCTCTTTTATATATATATATATTTAAAACATATAATGATTTAAAAAGATTGGAGTTAGCTAAAGGAATTCTAAAATTGAAATATAAGCAATAATTAAATATGAGAAAAAATGAATTAAAAGAAAGGAAATATTTCCTTACCTTGGTGAAGCTTACCTTTAGTCTTGCTTCACATGCCATACCTTCTTTGTTGACTTGGATGGTGGTGTGATAGGTGATGGCGGTTTTGTTTCCTCCCGCACCTTCTTAGGGAGTGTAGGAGTAACTTCCTTCTTCTTGGCGGGAGTGGGGTCGACCTTTTCCTGTATCTTGTCTGTTGTTTTCTTTTCCGGTTTGGTTATTTGTCTATATCCGTTGAATTTGCATTGGAATGCTGGGCCGCGAATTGAGCAGTCCATTCTTCCCTTGCTAACGTAGATGATGGCTTTTACGGTGTGGAGGAATGGTCTCCCCAAGAGCAATGGTGTGTCGTCCCTATCTCCCATGTCAATGACAACAAAATCTATGGGAACATACCTGCCTTTTATCCTTACCATGATGTCTATAGCTATACCTTCCACAGATTTTATGGATCGGTCTGCAATTTGAAGTTTCGTCTCGGTGGGAGTCAGCGGGGAGTGTAACCGAGTGTCATTTGTTGTTTTTGACATGACGTTGACACTCGCCCCCAAATCACAGTAGGCGTTGTGGAATGTGTACGACCCAATTGAGTAGGTGATCGTCGGGATTCCGGGATCTCCTTTCTTCGCTACAAAAGGTGAGTCTACCAAAGCATTTGGTGTATTTTGACATTGAGGGTTACCAGGCCTCGTTGTCACCAAATTAACTGACTCGAGAGGGGGTTCAACATTTGCTGAATCCTTTCCCGTGTTAGATGAAATAGCTGATGACATTTGTCTTATCTGAGTTTCTATCATTTTATTAAAGCTTACTTGATTCTTTACTACAGAAGAAAGACTTTCGAGCTTGGTGTTTATGTTTTCAAGCATTTTATCATTAAAAGATAACTTCTTGTTTAAAATTTCATCAATTTTGGCTTGACCATAAACTAAATCTTTTAAGGAGGGTTGGTTGGAATTAAAATTGGAATTGTAATTCGAATTGAAATTGTTACCTCCTTGTGGGCGGTTCTGATTGTTCCATCCATTGTTGTTACCTGGATGGAATCCATTGTTGATGAAGGCTGCTTCCTCATGAGTTTCGGGACAAGAGTTTCCCGAATGTCCAACATCTCCACAGACTTCACATGCCATATGTGAGTCCATGGGGAGTGCAGCGCTGCTTGACGGAGCTTGGTCGTCCAGCTTCTTCATTAGTAGGTCCATTTTTGTGCAAGCAGGTCCGTTTCTTTCACGGTGTGCATGCCTTTTTGTGATTTCTGAGGGGGTCGGTCCTCTCCCCATCCTTGGTTCTCGATTATCTTCTCGATGAGCGCTTCAGCTTTGCCTATGGTGAGGGATAGGAATGCCCCTCCAGCAGCAGCGTCGATGTGGCCTTTGGACATGGTCGTAGACCATTGTAGAAATTCTAGAGTACGAGCCACTTTTCCATGACGTGGTGTGGGCAGGCAAGGATGTACTCTTGCAGCCTCTCCCATGCCTCCGGTAGGGGCTCCATTGCTCTCTGCTGAAAGTTTGAAATTCTTGACCGCAGGGTGTTAGTCTTGCCCATTGGGAAGAACCTTGCGAGGAATGTCGTGGAACATTTGCTCCACGTGCTGACGACTTCCTTGTCCTTGTAGAACCACTGTTTCGCCTTCCCCACCAGGGAGAAAGGAAACAGGCGGCGCTTGATCGCGTCTGGCGCGACATCCTTGATGACGATAGTGTCACATAGCTCCAGGAAGTTCTGAAGATGCGCATTCGCATCCTCGCTTGGTAATCCACAGAATGGATTTGCCTGTACCATCGTGATGAGGCCAGTGCGGATTTCAAAGTTCTTGTCGCCCATGTCGACTTGAGGTCCAGTGGGAACATTGCCCACAGCGGGGACAGAGTAGTCACTGAGTGTCTTGGCCATGAGTGTTGATGAAGATGGTACTGAAATGACAGGTACAATCTCCGGTGGAGTGGCGACAGAAGGTGTGGTCCGGGACCGACTCCTTCTAAGCAGCCTCTCCGATTGTCAACGGTTGTTCTACAGTTGCGACCATATCATACACTATCCCCCGTTTTCATCCACAATAGGAAGAAAAACAAAAGAGTTAGCCCCGCAAAGATTAGGGCTATCCTCCATACATGTGGTCATGATCACCTAACATATTTATAGATTTTTTTATGTTGTTTTTCTTTAACCATGCCTTCCCCAGCAACGGCGCCAGAAATGCTTGTTGGCATTTCTAATGTTATCTCTAGAAATAGATATTAAACCTATTCTCAGCATCAGTGCTAGAAATGCTTGTTGGCAAATCTTCACACTATCTCTAAACATAAATAATACTCATTTGCGTAACGCTAGAAATCGTTAGGTGATAGATGGATTCATATGTTGCAAGAGTCAATCCGCAAGCGCACAGATCTATCATCGTAGCATTTCACCCTGGAGTATTCGGGTATCGTTCATTTATATTTTTCCATGGGAAGGCGGGTTAAATATGAATTTATTAGAATGGTGATGATAGCCCACAATGTATGTATGGATAGCCAACTAATCATGTATAGGGGTAAGTAAAATAATAATGAGGATAGTGGTGACACATACTTCTTGAGCAACTATAAGGAATAAATAGAAAATAATCAAAAAAGGAAAATCTACGTTGAGCAGGCAATTCTAATATTCGCCGATGCACTAAATTCTAGTACACATATGTCATTCATGGTTCATTGTAGAATCAGACCAAAGTGATGAGGAGATGCTCGTGGCTCGTCTGCCAGCTAATAGGCACTTATAAGACTCCAACTCAACACCCGAACGTGGAGGAGTGCAAAGGACGGACAGGGCTGTCACCACCTGCCGCCTACCTCACTACCGTGGGATGCCGACATTTCCAAGATGGTTAGCTATAAACCTGAGCACCACGCCCACATTCATAGAAAACTACCTAAACCCCCCTAGGAACCCCGACACTACGGATCGACATGGCAAGAGTAAAGGTAAACCCGAAAGTACACAAGACCATCACCCGAGCTTAGTTCTACTACTCTCCAAGAATAATATATGATTCAATTAGCATAAAGTTAGTCATGTTAATTACCACAATATACTAACTATACTCTAGTTGGCATATTAGGAATATAACATGAGGATAACTATACTCTAATTCATATGCATTGCGATATAAATAAAGAGACTTGAATAAAGAAAGGAACTTCATAGTAAATTACCAAGTGATCCTTCCAAGAAGACAAGCCCTCCTTGAAGCTCAGCCTAGCTCAAATTCTACAACTAAACTACTGAAATGAGAGTGTAGAAGCTCAAGGTGAATGTTGCCCAAGTGTGTAGTGTGTCTTGAGAGAGGGGGAGTACTACCCCCCTATTTATACAAGCTTTTGGGTCGGTTTTGCGGCTAAATTTGGCGGGAAGGGAATTGCCCCGCATGCAACCGCCACTGAACTTTCCATGACGAAACCGCCATAAAAAGGGCGGAATTTTTAAGCCACTTTTCGGGCGGCGGCGCGTTGGGCCGGCCGGCGCCTGGCTGCGCCCTCCCGGCCTCGGCCTTCTCCCGTTACACATTTTGGCTCTTGTAGAGTGGGCTTGTGATGGTGCTCGGGCCAAATTGTTCGTGTAGTTGGCCCTCTTGCTTCATTCTCTCCTTGGGCATCTTTCTTTCAATGTGCTTTTCATTTAATTTGGTGTACTTGTACCTGTTTCCACTTTTATACCTGCAAAACATATTTTCTTCGAATACAAGTGGAACTAGGTTAGAAGTAAAGGTATATGTGACATAAGTTTGCCTGTTTCTCATGAATTGGATATAAGTTGGCGGTATTAATTACTCGATAATGACCGCCAACAGTCATCGTGACCTTGAATTCACACCTGATGGCGTTGACAGGTATGCACGCGCGAACCATTATCTAGAGACTGGATTGTGTAAAGCGGCCCATCATGCAATGGGCCTATCTACCAAGCTGGGAGCATCACGGGCTGGATATTTTTATTTGAGGTTGGCCAAGGTTAGCTGGCCCAAGGGCAGTTGCTGTGTGGCTTACTTGCCTATCTGGCCAGTCTTTTTGAATGTGTGCATCAAGGTTGGAAAGGGATCGTGGCAGTGAAGGAGTTGTTTCATGATTTATCTGTGTTCGGTTTATTTTAATCTTGATCGACCTGTGTGTACTATATGGCTAATTAACGTGTAGAAGTAGTACTGTATAGAACAGATTAAAAGGATAGATGTTGTCTTTAGTATAGAGATTACATATGAGGTACAAATTCGTAGCCAAACTGTAGCTCTATCTAATTTGCGATGTCAAAGGATAGAAAGGCGTCTATGCTGGCGTAGCTAATCTGGTCTTGTGATAATTGAAAATCTCCCCAGTGGTGGCGACCGACGATTCCTTTCTCTTTTTGATGAGGAATCAGTAGGACCGTTGATGCTAGAGTATCCAAAGTGAAGGGAGACACCCGTGTTACGCTAGATTCGGGTAATCGGCTAACACCGAGAGTAGGAACCATCTGCTGTAAGTCGTGTGGATTGGACATGTGTATGCCGCAGTCTTTTCAAAGCCGTTCAACGTTGTTGCTTATGGCTGCTCCGGTTAAGACATGGCCCTGGCTATGGCATAGAAGGCTTGGTCATGCTGGGATGAAACAATTGAACAAGTTAGTGAAGCATGATCTTGTTAGAGGCTTGAGAGATGTTGAGTTTGAAAAGGATAAACTATGTAGTGTATGTCAAGCCAGCAAGCAAGTGGGCAACACACATCCTAAGAAAAGCTTTATGAGCACTTGCAAGCCATTTGAGTTGATTCACATGGATCTATTTGGACCAACCACATACACTAGCATTGGAGGCAACAAGTATAGATTTGTTATTGTGGATGATTTCACAATATACACTTGGGTGTTCTTTCTCAATGACAAGAGTGATACATACTCCATCTTCAAGTCATTTCTCAAAAGGGTGCACAATGAATTTGATATCATAGTCAAGAAAGTGAGAAATGATAATGGAAGTGAGTTCAACAACACAAGAGTTGATGAGCTTTGTGATGATTATGGCATTATGCATCAACTTTCGGCCAAGTACACACCTCAATCCAATGGCCTAGTTGAAAGGAAGAATACAACTCTCATTGAGATGGCAAGGCCTATGCTTAGTGAATATAATGTGAGTCAATCCTTTTGGGCCGAAGCAATCAATACCGCATTCCACTACATCAATAGGTTGTATTGTCACCCCATGATGGAGAAGACCCCATATGAGCTCTTGAATGGAAGAAAGCCAAACATTGCATACTTTAGAGTATTTGGATGCAAATGCTATATCTTGAAGAAAGGTGCAAGACTTGGTAAATTTGACAAGAGATGTGATGAAGGGTTTCTAGTTGGTTACTCCACTACAAGCAAGGCTTATAGAGTTTGGAACAACTCAAGTGGTCAACTAGAAGAAGTCTATGATGTTGAATTTGATGAAACCAATGGGTCACAAGATGAGGAAGAAAATCTCAATGATGTGAGTGGTACTCAATTGGTGGAAGCAATGAAGAACATGGACATTGGTGATATTAGGCCAATTCAAGTTGATGACAAAGATCAAGTGCCTCCAACTCAAAATGCACAAGCAAAGTGGTACTCAAATGCAAAAACAACAAGCTAGTTCATCATCTCATGAGAACATGTCAAGTGACCAACCAAGCACAATAAATCAAGTTCCAATAATCCAACCATCTCATATTGCAAGAGATCATCCTATTGATCAAATTGTTGGTGATATTGCTAGTGGTGTACAAACTAGAGCAAGCCTAGCATCCTTTTTGAGCACTTTGCTTTTGTATCACAAGAGGAGCCAAAAGACATTGAGAAGGCTATGAAAGATGAAGAGTGGGTTATTGTCATGCAAGAGGAGCTAAACAACTTTGATGGAAATGAAGTTTGGGAATTGGTAGAAAGACCAAAGAACTACAATATCATTGGAACCAAATAAGTACTCAAGAACAAGCAAGATCAAGATGGCATTGTTGTGAGAAACAAAGGAAGACTAGTTGCACAAGGTTACGCTCAAGTAGAGGGTCTTGACTTTGGTGAGACTTATGCTCCGTTTGCAAGATTAGAGGCAATAAGAATACTATTAGCCTATGCATGTGCCCATGATATTAAGCTCTATCAAATGGATGTGAAGGGTGCTTTTCTCAATGGTTATATCAATGAGCTTGTCTATGTTAAACAACCTCCCGGTTTTGAAGATTATCATCACTCCGACCATGTGTACAAGTAGAAGAAGGCATTATATGGCTTGAAGCAAGCTCCTAGAGCACGGTATGGGAGATTGAGGGATTTCCTACTCTCAAAGGGTTTCAAGATGGGAAAGGTTGACACTAATCTTTTCACCAAGAAGATTGGTAAGGATTTGTTTATCATGCAAATATATGTTGATGATATCATATTTGGATCAACAAATCAAGAGTTTTGTGAAGAATTTGGCAATATAATGGCAAAAGAGTTTGAAATGTCCATGCTTAGTGAACTTACATGCTTCCTTGGTCTACAAATCAAGCAAATGAAAGAATGGCACATTGTTGACGGTCAATAACGACATATTTTTCCCGTCAACATTCTACCATAAAGGGGGTGAAACTATACCTTTTCATACTCATATACATTTGTTACTTACATATTTCCACTTGTAGTGTCCAAAATATATTTTCTAGGATTTATAATAAAAATAGGTGGAAATACGACCGAAAGGAGAGGGGGCAGGTCCACCCGTGACCCTCCGAATCCTAACCATGTGGCGAGGAAACAAAAGGAGAGGCAGCCCCAAGAGGTAACGCCCCAAGCAACAAAAGAACCTGAAGTGGAAGTGGTACCATTGGAGTATACAGATACAACATACTTACCATGTACCACAAGAACAAGAAAGCAGGCGTTGGATGAGCAGTTCACTCGGTTCGTGGAAATGATCCAGAAAGTACACGTAAGTGTACCACTTCTGGATGTGCTCCACGTTCCTCATATGCCAAGTACATCAAAGATATCATCCGAATGTTTACCACTACCAACAAATGTAAGTTGTGAAGTTAACAGAAGAATGTAGTGCTGCTATTCTGAATCGTCTGCCAGAAAAGAAGAAGGATCCAGGATGTCCTACAATCTCCCGCTCAACTGGGACACAAACATTTGACCATGCCCTATGTGATTTGGGTGCCAGCGTAAGTGTCATGCCCAAGTCGGTCTTTGACAAGCTAAAACATACACATCTAGAACCGACAACCATGACACTCCAGCTGGCAGACTCATCCATAAGGTATCCAGCAGGGATTGTAGAGGATATACCAGTAAAGATCCGGGGATACTTTGTCCCAGTTGACTTCGTGGTGTTGGATATGGAAGTAACCAAAGACACACCACTCATCCTTGGACGACCGTTTCAGAGCACGGCCGGGGCACAAATTAATGTTGGGGCCAGAGAAATCCGTTTCAATATTAATGACAATGAAGAAAAGTTTGAATTCAGGCCCGGGATCTCAGAAGAGTGCAAAATGATCCGGATAAAGTATGGGGAGCAAGGAATCAAGGAAATAGAAATACAACCTCCAAAAGTCGGCAACACTCCCAAGGTGGTCAACACAGTGAAAAGTGGGAACAAAAGAAAAAGACAACTCCGAAAAAAAGCGAGAAAAATAAAGAAAGTTCCCATCTTAACTAGAGGACAAAAAAGAAAGAGAAATCCCCAAAAGAAAAAGGCTCAAAAGAAAAAGCTCCAAAAGAGAGTTCCACACCAAAAGAAACAAAGGAGGAGCCAAAACAAAAGAAAAAGAATGCTCCTCCTCAAAAAATGTGGATACCCAAACAAAAGTGCAATCGTCCGTGTCTCCGTGATCGGATGCACCATCAACCAAAGAACTCGGAGAAAGTCCCGCTCCACGGACTCAAAAATGTGGACCCTCCAATCGAAGGTAAAACGACATCTACCACAAAAAAAGGCAAAAACAAATAAATGTACCTACAAAGCCGCCAGATAGCTTGGGGGAGGCCCCCCACGTGTATTATTGCACTTCATATTTATTACAATATTTATTTTATTAGCATGTTTAAATTTCAAATCCTTGCATTTAAAAAAATAAAATAAAATAAATAATAATAAAAATATATACATATATAACTATTTTATTAGCAAAACAAAACAAAAAATATTTACCAAACAAATATATATAAAAATATTTTTGAAAATCAAAATACTAAATTCTTATAAATAAAATTATTTCTTTTATGAAAAATAAGAAAAATATTTTCTAAATAAAAATATACAAGAAAATATTTTCAAAATAAAAAGTATCTAAAAAATCCAAAAAAAACCAAAAATAGAATAAGTAGCTCTTCTCATGCTTTCATGCCTATACATACGAGCTATGAAAATGTTTAGTTTTAGTCCCTTGTTGAAATGATGAATAGTTGCTCTGTCTTATGTTTTACCTTGCCTAGTTTGTAACTTGAATTTCTCTAAAGTTTGAGTTTAGTGGCTAAGTTTTAATCTCACCTTGAAAAGCCCGATTCATGTGGGTTGCATAAGCTTTATCTCGATCTAAGTTGTTGCCGGATACGATATGGTAAAATGAGTTTGCTATGACATTATTCTTAGAATGATTTGACATCCGTGAGAATTCTTTTCAAAATTCAAAATTCAAAAGTTCCTCAATGATATGCACAATCCCACCAAAGCCATATGACAAGATGATATGATCATTCTTGAAAACCTTAGTCATATGATACTTGTTTTTCATGGTGAGCCCTTTTCAAAAAGCCGTAACCCATGTTGAGATTCTTTTCATATGCCCATGATCAAGAAACACGTACACCCAGAAATAATCGCCGATTCTCACACTGAGAATTGCGCACAACATGCACCCTTCCATCCACCAAAAATAAACTCCGGTCATTTTATCATGCTCTCACACGAAAACTCTTGTTAAAAAAAAGGAGAAGTATGGGCTATGTTAAGAAAAAGGAAAGAAAAGAAAGATGGACAAATGTCCCAATAAAGACGGGGAAGTCGGACTCATCCAAAAAAAGAAGAAGAAGAGAAATAAAAGGTAGCGATCGAAAGTGTTCATCCGAGGAACTACTTTTATTTGCAAAATATTTCAAATCCTCTGGATTGATAGTCACTCGAAGGAATAAAAGATAAGTGAGCTCGTCCGAACCGCTTCTATCCGCAACCACCCAAGATTCGTAGACGGCTCAAAAGCCCCGCAAACGATGAAAGGTAATAAAGGGTGAATAGAACATGCCATTTTATTCAAACTATAGCGGAAACTTTTGTTATAAACCTGGCACCTGTGAAATGTAATCGGCATAGTAGCAACTCCTAATCAACAACCAAATACTTATCTTTTGCTCGAGGACGCGCAAAGGGTAAGCTCGGGGGAGTTTGTTGACGGTCACTAATGACATATTTTTCCCCGTCAACATTCTACCATAAAGGGGGTGAAACTATACCTTTTCATACTCATATACATTTGTTACTTACATATTTCCACTTGTAGTGTCCAAAATATATTTTGTAGGATTTATAATAAAAACAGGTGGAAATACGATCGATCAAAGGCGCAACCCCGAAAGCGTACTTCGTAAGATTACAAGCCCGGGGTAAAATGGACCAAAATGCCGAGATGGGCCGAGCAAACACCACCAAAGACACTTTTCAAAGCCCAACAACGCCACCCCACCGAGACCCGGCCGAGCCGAGCCCAGGGGGGGTGCGGCCGCACCCATCCTGAGGCGGTTCGAGCCCAGGTTTGGTGAGGCGGTACATTAAATGTCGTGGAGGGCGGTGCGTTGGTGGATCGGCCGATTCAACGTACCTAGACGTGCTGCCAAGGTCGGTTTAGGGGTAGTGTAGTCTTTTTGTCCCTCTCTCACTTGTATAAGTAGCTCCCCCTCTCCTCCTTCTTCCACACACACCATTTGGAGTTCACCTACAGCACCACCACCTCTCTACCACCTTCTTCTTCTTCTTCTTCATTCTTGGCTAGAGTTGGAGTAGAAGAGCTACAAGGAGGGCTTGTCTCCTAGAAGAAAGAGTGCCTTGGTAATATACACTTTTGATGGATCTTTCTTCTATTTGCAAGTCCTATTTCTATGTTCATGGTCTAACTTATAAATTAGAGTATAGTCATGTTCATGTTATAGTGTTGGTATATGAACTAGTATATAGTTTACATATCATGATCTTGACATGTTCATATTCGTTCTTTATCGATCATCGTATGCATAACATGATTAGAGGTGGGACAACGGTTCGTTGTTCCTTCGGGTTTGCTCTTGTCTTAGTCCGTCCATCCATAGGGTGGGGATCCTGGGGGGACAAGAGTAGTGCTCTAATACGCGGGCATGGTGCCCGGGTATTATGACACCTGCGGATATGAGAGCATGCCACGGTCGTAGGGGTAGGCGGCAGGGTTGTGACAGCCTTGTCCGTCCCTTTTAATCACCCCTCGTTCGCATGTGATGTAGGAGTTCGTAAATGCCTTCGATTGGGCCAGATCGTATCCGGGAGGTCTCCCTGTTATCCTAGGCCTAACCATTCTTATATCGTGTTTGCATATGATCCTAACTATTCATTTGTATGACAATGACTAGATACATTAGACTACTCCATTAGGTTATTCATTTATTATTTATCTATTTTCTTTATCCTTCAAGGTGGATTCCTATGTGTGTGTCACACTATCTATGAACCGTATTGCTTACCCCCTGTTATGATCAAGTTAGACTTAGCTATATATATATATATATATATATATATATACACACACACATCACACATTCCATTATCCAGATGCCATGCTAGCTTCTTATACACAAGCCTTTCTTTGGGAAAAATATAAATAACGATACCATGAATATTTCCGGGTGAAATGCTACAATGATAGATCTCAAGGCGCTGATGAAATATCAACTATGGCAAGATCTATCACCGTTGATTGACCTAGTGCTATCACCGACATGGTGGTTCCACTCAGTGATATCGATGGCATATTTCAAGGCGCCATCATTAGGGATGGGTTCTAAACCTATTTCTAGTGATTGCGCTAAGAAACGCCAACACACATTCATTAGTCAAGGAAAGTATATAAGGGACATGGTCAAGAAGTTTGGCATGCAAGATGCAAAGGGCATCAATACACCTATGGGTACAAATGGTACCTTGGATAGTGATGTGAAGGGCAATATGGTTGATCAACGGTTGTATAGGTCATTGATTGGAAGCTTACTCTATGTGACCGCTTCAAGGCCTGATGTGATGTTTAGTGTGGGCATGTGTGCAAGGTTTCAATCCTCACCTAGAGAGAGTCATCTCACGGCATCCAAGAGAATATTGAGGTATTTGAAGCAAACATAAGATGTTGGACTATGGTATCCCAAGGGGTCAAACTTTGAGCTTATTGGATATTCGGACTCAGACTATGGGGGTTGCAAGGTTGATAGAAGGAGTACAAGTGGCACTTGTCAATTTCTTGGCAGATCTCTAGTATCATGGTCATCAAAGAAGCAAACAAGTGTGCCACTCTCAACCGTCGAGGCCGAATACATTAATGCCGATAGTTGTTGTGCACAATTGCTATGGGTGAGATCAGCCTTGAAGGATTATGGTTTTGATTTCCATCATGTGTCATTGTATTGTGACAATGAGAGTGCTTGAAAGATGACACAAAACCCGGTCCAACACACAAGAACCAAGCACATTGACGTAAGGCATCATTTCATAAGAGATCATCAACAAAAGGGTGACATTACTATTCATCCAATTGGCACCGAAGATCAACTAGCCGATATCCTCACCAAGCCACTAGATGAGAAGAGGTTTTGCAAGCTAAGAAATGAGTTGAATATTCTTGATTTCTCCAACATGAGTTGAGTGCACCCACATATATGACATGTCTCTCCTCAAGCAAAGCAAGGTACAATTGGTTGACATGTCATTCATGATATCTAAGGACGTGTTAGAACATCTAGACATACAACATGGCTCCGTAGGATGCATTCATGAAAAATCAATGATTTTTCAATGTATGAATGGCATCACTATTGTTTCCTTGTCTTGTTTGATGTAGTGATGGCATATGACATGTTTATGGGCTTGCAAACTCAAATGTTGAATTTGGACACTTTGTCACATATATATTTCAACATAGGCAAGATAACTCTTTCATAAGGTGTGAAGAACCTTGTCTTTGGCTCAAACCGAAATATATGTTGGGCAAGCCATCCAAATTTGACCAAATTTGAAGAATAATTCTTTCCTCCATCACACAACTTGGTCATACCTTTTGTGGAAATTGTTGATAAAGGGGGAGAGATTAGTGCATAAAGGTTTTGAAAGGGCTAAAATTTTCTGAAGCATACAAATAGGGAGAGCAAGCTCATAGACAAATTGTTGCATTTGTTTGTGCACTAACCTATGACTTGCTCATTGCACATGTATTTAAATTTCATATATACATGCTTGTGTGGTGTATGCTAGTGGTAATTTGAATGATGTATGTTCAACTAGCATGCATAGGAGATAGCTAGACTTTTAAAATTCCGCACTTAATTCAAGTACCTTGCTTACAATGTTGATCTCACGGGGTACTTTGAGTTTTGATGAAATGTCTAGTTACTCATGGTGCTAAATATGGTGTAAATGGCTACTCCGATTGGTATCACGCTTCAAAGGTCCATTTCTTACACCTTAGCATCATTTTGGTAACATTGCTCACCCTTAATTTCAATGTTCATACATATGTGCAAAGCTTATATCCAATCTGTAGGCACATATGTAGGGGGAGCTAATGCTACCAAAATCGAACCTATGATGATTGTCCGATCCTAATCATGAATAAAATGCTTGGACAAACATGATATGTTCAAAAATCTTTTATCATAAAACCTTTATGAGGGTTGTCATCAATTACCAAAAAGGGGGAGATTGACGATCTCTAGATTGGTTTTTAGATAATTAATGACACCCTAGGACTAATCTCTATGCTTAATTGTGATCTAGTATGAGATGAATCCTACTCAAGTCATGGTGCAAATGGTGATCATGGTGGATGACATGGTGTTGATCCAAAAGATGATCATGTGCGTGGACTTGGGAAAACAAGATGGAGAAACGAAATGGGCTCAAGGCAAAGGTATATTTGATAGGACCATTTTGTTTTACACTCAAGACACCATAGAGGGTGTGAGTGGTTTAGGATCGATAGCCAAACTATAAAGAGGGCAAAACCTCAGGAACATCGATCGTCATGTGCCTCTAGGTTCAAAAAATCATATGCATGCATTCTAACCTAGAGAGCTAACTTCGCACTTGGTGAAAATGTTTTCAAAATGCTAACACACATGCTCGAGGTGCTCTTCGACGTGTTGGCAACATGGAACAAGTGACGGAAGTTCGATTGGAAGAAAAGCGATGACGCGGCGATGAAGTGTACATCAACAGGCCGCGTCGGACGCTGAAGACGGCAACGTCGGACGCTGGGCTCAGCGTCCGGCGCATGGTGATATCGCGTGCGTCGAAAGTTTTGTGCGTCGGCGCGTCCGGCTCTTGAGCAACTGACGCATCCGTCGTGACAGGGTTCCTCGGGGCACTTTCTTCAACGGGCGCCGACGCCGGGTAGTAGCGTCCGGCGCGCCGGACGCACTACGAAAGATGCGCGCAAAAATCGGCTCCCGATGGACGATGGCGGCGGACGCCGGCGGTTTCACGATGGACGCTGGGGCTCAGCGTCTGGCGCATGTCTTACTTTGGATTTGAATGCAACGGTCGAGGCACGTGGCATGTTACGCGTGGCGACGCCGGGGCTCGGCGTCCGCGCTATCTTTTCCAAATATCCGTCCGCGCGAAAAATTGACGGTTTGAAGTGGGTTCTCCCCCACCTCTATAAATACTTGTGTGGGTGGCTCTAGCTCTCTCTCTTGGACATTTTCATTCACTCCATACACTTTGAGCTGAGCAAAAATTCTCACATCCTCTCACCCTTTGTTTGTGAGCATCATTCTTAAGAGTTGAGGTGATTCAAGTGCATCTTGCTTTGATCTTTGCATCTAGAGGCACCTGAGGGTCCTCGTTGCCGGTGGATTTCTTGTTACTCTTGGAGAGTACCGCTCCTAGCCGGCTTGGTGATTTGATGGAGGCGTTGACAGGAGTTGGTGATTGTTCTTGGCCACCTCTGGTTGATTTGTGAGGGGTTCTTGTGCATCCCCGTCGGAGCGACGAATTGCAACTCTAGTGGATTGCTCGTGTCTTGGGTACCTCACTTGAGAGTGGTGGCTTTGGAGCTAGCAAGTGCACCGTCTAGCTCAAGCACCATCCTTGTGTTGGTCGGCACAACCGGAGACTAGCTTGTCGGTGCACAAGTGAACTCTGGGTGAACAAATTATCGTGTTCATTGCCTTCATTGGTTATCGGCTTCATCTCTTGATCGTGATTGTATATCTCTCTACACGATGATTGGTTCATTGCCCCTACACGTGAGTATAACAAGCTTCCCGCTCTTGCATTTACATTCCTAGTTTACCTTGAATAGAGAGCAAGCTTGTTCTTGTGTAGGTGTTCTTGCTAGTTAAGACTATCTAGGATTACTCACTAGATAGAGTAGTGACATAGCTCTTGTGTGACTTAGAGATCATAGCTTATATCTAGAATTGTCACTCGAAGGCTTGCAAGACATTAGAGCTAGTGCAAACCGCATTTACGCCTTTTGTTATACTAATCGGTTTGTTAAGTGTGTTTGTAGAAATTTTTATTGGCTATTCACCCCCCTCTAGCCAAATAGGACCTTACAGAGCTCTAGCTAGGATTCGGCGTTCCCAACGACTGAGCTACTCCAGCGAGAAATTGGCAGGTCGGTAAGCTTCTCTGGCATCCCGTCCATCGATTCCCCTCCTTTCCCTTCTTCCCTCTCTCTCGGTGATACACCGACCGCGTGCGCAGCCGACCACCGAGCTGCCATGGCTGGGGCAAACGCCGCCCGCACACGGTTAGGTACCCAACGAGAGCCTAGTGTGTTACCTAGTACCCACACGATACCAGCACCCCTATCCTTTCCTTTTCTCCGCTAGATGACGCATTACGGGGGGTGCCACCGCCAAGCGCCGCCCGGCGAGGCCGCCACCGTGGATGTCCAGCGCCGCCGCCATCTCTGGATCACCCGCAAGGCATGAGACGATGAGGCGAGCTCGCTGGACCCAGCGTGGCGAGCTTCGGGTGAGGATGAGCTCGCCCTCGGGCTCCGGCGAGCAAATGTCGCCCTGGCGCGACGGCGGTGAAACAGAGCACCGCCAAACCCCTCTCTCGCTTTCCTCCCTTTGTCCCCTTCTCTCGATGGCAAGTGGGCTCGACGCCAACTCCGTTCCCCTTCGCTAACGGTGAGCACCGACACCTCGGCCCCACCGCCGCTCTCTCTCTCTTCTTCCGACGAGTGGGATGCCCTAGCCCATCTGTCATACACGCGTACACACACACACACACAAGGGGGAATGCCCTGGGTACACTTGAGTAAAACGTTGGGTACACATGGGAAGTGTCCACAGGGAATTAAAAGTACCATTTCCTGCCTTCCAAAAAATTCCTAGAAAATTTGTAAAATATCTAGATAATATGAGGAATTTTATCATGCAATTAGTTTGAGTTGAAATGCAATATAAAAATGATATGACAATATTCCTAATAAATTGATTAGGAATAAACTTCTAAAATTCATATCTTTCGCATTTCAACTCCATTTTGCATGAAACCACATTCATAATTCCTCTAAAATCTAGCTCTATGCATCTAACCTATCACCATCATAATGTTCTTTGTTTGTTTTGTTTGCCCTAGTCCAAGTTAGGTTACTCGATAGGTTGTGCCGATCCGTGAAGGAGTTTTGTGGAGAAGACCAATCAAGAAGATGTGCTGATCGACAACAACGACCAAGGCAAGTCCTAACTCCCACCTCCCGTTTTCATAAATCACTTTAATACGGATAGTAATTGAGTAGAGGAGTGTGAGCCTAATAATGTAGCTATGGAGATAAGTTGGATGTAGTGATCATCCGCGTTATCCGCGCTCATGCGATAATAAGGAATACCTGAGAACCTGATTAATAATCCGACCAACAAAAAGTGAGTTTGGAGCGATTCGTGTGGGATGGGTCGTCTCGGTAGGTTTCACCTAGTGAGGGTTTCCTGCCATTGGAGAACTCGCTCCCTTAAGGACCGGTTCGTAGGTATGTCACGCCCAGTGAGATATTACGTACAGCCACACATTGGAATGGGGCGACCTGATCTCACACCCTGTTGGGTGGAAGTATGATTCGTACCTAGGAGTGCTGGAGCAAGCGGCGGTCTATCAAGAGCCAGACATGGGATGCTAGGTGATCTTCCGTGGTCTCGGTTGGCGTGGATGCTAGGTGACCTTCCACGTAAAATGTTTGGCACATTATTTATTTTTGTATAAAACTTATTAATTTTACGGATGCTAAGTGATCTTCCGCGTTGGGATGCTAAGTGATCTTCCGTGTTGGGATGCTAAGTGATCTTCCCGTTGGGATGCTAAGTGATCTTCCCGTTGGGGTGCTAAGTGATCTCCCTGTTTCCAACCCCTGAGAAGTCATGGTCGAATCATATGGAAGCCTAGGGTATGCAGCCCAAGCGGGTACGAGATTGAACGGTCCTAATGGCTAGAGGGGGGTGAATAGCAACACTTGAGCAAACCGATTAGTAAACAAAACGGCGAAGCGTAATAACCGGTGCTACAAGTTTATCTATGCAAGCCCCCTATGCAATCAACATTATATGAAGGCTAAGATCTCTAGTCACACAATCTAAATAACTATGTCAATCCTAGGTGGAGACACTACACAATCTAGAGCAAGATATAAACAATATCAACTACAACTACTCAAGCTAATTAATATAAGCAAGGTAGAAATAAGGGTAGAGGGTGCTCGATATATCGACGATGTAGTGGAGAGGTGGAAGCCAATCACCATGATCAATATGAAATCTCCAATGAGCTCAAGACAATTGACACGATGATTTTTCACCGAGGTTCACGTGCTTGCCGGCACGCTAGTCCTCGTTGTGGCAATACACCCACTTGATGATTTGCAAGCTTAATGGCCGGTGCCAAATCCCACGGTGGGAGCTCAACAAATCACTCACAACAGGGGATCCACAAGCCACGAGCAATCCACTAGTGACTCCTTTCACGAATCTCCCGTGGGGTAGGATCAACCCCTCATAAGTCCACCGGTGTGGCCTCGAACAAACTCCAATCGAGCTCAACACCTTCACGAACTCCAAGCCGCTAGGGAACCAAGCAAATTCCCAAGAGAAACGAAATCCCGCAGCTCCTCCAAGGATGAAGTGCCTCTAGATGCAAGCAACAAGCAAATGCACTTCAATCTCACCCAAGAATCGAAGTTAGGCTAGAGAGATGAGTGGAGGGGAGTTTCTTTGGCTCACAAGAGTGTTAGAGTGTTCAAATGTGCAAGAGAGGTTCCAAAGAGCCGGCCACTCCTCTAGTTATAAGCCCCCAAAGAGATGGAGTGGGAGGGGGCAAAACCAGCCCATTGCCGCACGCGCCGGACGCCGCGCGAAGCCGGGCGCCGGACGCCGCGGGCTAGCATCCGCCGCACCAGTGTGAGGCCATGTGTCCCGACCGCTGTAATTCAAACGATTTTCCAACACGCCGCCGGGCGCCCGCTCCAACGTCCGCCGCAAAAACTCCCGCGTCCCGCCGGTCCCTCGAATGCGAGACCTCTTCGACTGCCCGGCCGGCCTTGACGCCGCTGCCGATCCAGCGTCGCCGCCGTCTTGCGCCGCCCGAGAAGCCAGTGTATGCTGGGCGCCGGGCGAAAAGCGTCCGTCATGCATGAACCGGATGCGCCCGACGCATCGCTTCTCCCCGAAGCGTTTCTACCATGCGCCGGACACCGAGCCCAGCGTTTGACGCCGACGTCTCCAAGCGTCCGGCGCAGATAAATGAAGCACACTTCGTCGCCACGTCGTCACCATTGCTCCAACTTGCTACCCAACAAGTATACCAACTTGAGCATGAGGGTTAGCAAGATTTCTCTGACAAATTGCATCCGGCGCAATAGAAAATATGCGTCTCATTTCCTCAAAAGCGCCGAATCCCGCCGAGCTTCCCAAACCCAACTCAACCCTACAAACCACCGCCGCTTTTTGCAAATGTGCCAACACCACCAAGTGTACATCTCCATGTGCATGTGTGTTAGCAATTTCACAATCAATCTCAAAGGCGAAGTTAGTGCACTAGTTTCTAAATGCATATGCAAGTCAACATGAACCTACAGGCACTTTCTCATCGGTTTAGCCGTGGTATTCCCTCTTCATAGTCGGCTATCTATCCAAAATGTGATCACACTCTCTATAGTGTCTTGATCACCGAAAACAAACCCTATCAAGTTGTACCTTTGCCTTGATCTCCGGGTCCTTTCCTTATCACCACGTGAGCTCGATGATCCACCATGTCCATCATCAATGTTCATGTCCATGATCATGTAGCTCCACGTCATCCATGTAATCCTATCTCTTAAGCACACTTAGAGCAAAGGATTAGCATAATAAAGTGTCATCAATTTTCAAAACCAAATATGAGATTTCAGAGATCTTGGTAGGCCTGTCTAAGCCAAGAGCGCATGGTGAGGACTAGGCCTACCGTGTGGGGAAAATTGTACACCTCTGCAGAGTCTTCTAAATCTATTCGAATAGACACGTCCTTAGAATGGGCAGATGCTGGGATGCATCTTCCTACGATTAGATACCACACCTTAATATAACCTGGTATGTGACCTGTTAGTTTAGCTTAAGATAACCTTGTGACCTAACCGGGAACTAGTGAGAGTGGTTAAACTCTACTAGGGCCCAACCCTTAATAATAACCTCCACCCTTTGGTTGGGACTTATTGTACATAAGTACTCACCCCGGTTGTTTTTCCCAGATATCGGCACAGGCGAAGACCTCGATAGCGACAAGGTAAAGGACGACCACGCGTAGAAGTAACCGATGATGTTTGCATAGGAGAAAGACATCGAAGCTGGGGTTTCATCCGCGCTCAAGCAATGCCTGTGGAGAAGAAAGTAGTGCCTGCATGGCCTATCGCTTTGATAGATCGACTCTTAGTTTACCCACCATTTCTCGGTTGGCGAACTCGATAATTGTAACCCGGAATGGTGACCACCTTGGTCCCTGTTGTAAGACCTTCTATCCTATATTAATAAAGCTCGGTATTTTTCATTAAGTCTGTGTCCACTTCAGTTATTAAATAATCGTATTTGTGGATGATCCTGGCACAAATATGAGAGGTTAAGGACCTATTAAAGTGGGGGCCCCGACATTAACTAAGCTCAAAAAAGATTTGTCTCGTTATTTATAACCAAACTGTGCATTTAGTTTCTTTTTTTACCTACATTTACCGTTCTATTTATGTGTCCAAAAATTGGTGTGATGGAGAGAGAGCGTAAAAAACTTAGAATTTTGAGGGCAAGGCCCAAGCTTGAAAATTTTACTTCCTCCGTCTAAAAACATGCAATTCTCGCTTTTCAGAAGTCAATATTTTCAAACTGCCGACAATTATATATTAAAATATATAAATATTTATACTAAATAATTAGTATCATCAGATATATCTTTAAGTCTAGTTTTTTTAATAAATTTATTTAAAGACATAAATATTGCACGTATTTTTCTACAAACCTAGTTAAAGTTAAAAAATTTAACCAACACGCTTCCCATAATTGCAAACTTTCTCAAACGGAGGGAGTAGTACAACAGAACGGAAACGTACTTCGGAGTTCGCATGGATGCTGCTCGGTCCAACACTTTCAGAAATTCCTCTTGAGAGACAGGACGTGCACGAGGGTTCCCCTGTACTTGCCTTCATTGATGAGCCGGCGGAAGTAGGCCTCCGCCGTCCTCATGAACTCGCCCATGTCGATGCCGCCGGCGCCGAAGTGGCGCGCCAGCATCGGCTCGTGCACTGCGCGCAGTACCCTTGCGAACCCCGCTGCGTCGCACGCCGGTGGCATCGCCGCCCCCGCTGTCTCGTAGGACTCCATCCCGACGATCTGGAACGAGCCCTCCGCGTCGACGATCTCCCGCAACTCCTCCGCGCACGGCTCGTACGCCGGGATGTTGTACGAGTCCAGCTTCGCCGCCTCCACGAGTCCCTGCACGCCGACCATGCAAGATACTGACTACTGAGCAACCAATTAATTATTACTGCTCGGTCAACCTGTGCTGCCGAGCGAGCATGGATGCGAGAAGCTAGCTAGCGGTCACCCTCGAGGCCATGTCGTTGAGGATGTTGCTGGGGTGGTCGTACATGGCGCAGCCCTCGCTGCGGGGATCCCTGGCCGATCGTCCCTTGAGGGAGGCCAGCAACCAGCCGCCGGCGACGACCTCCACCGCCCGCGACTCGAGGAACAGCGTGAGATCCCGTCTGAACTGCCGCGCGTACGCGTCGATCACCGCGGGCGAGCTCGTCCGGCCGGCAGAGATGTTCCCGATGTTCAGCAGCTCGCCGGCGGCCAGTTCCGGGGACCTTGGAGAGCCAGTGGAGGCTGAAGGAGGAGCAGGCCAGGTGCAGGCTCCCCGCCGGGAAGAGCCGGCCGAAGAACGACCCCGGCGCGCCGAAGACAAGGACGTTGGTGCCGTTGCCGCTGCCGCACCCGGCGTCTGGATTACTCTGGCGGAGCAGGAACGCCGGGAGCTGCCTGAAGACGGCGTTGAAGTCGTTGTCCGGGAGGTCGTTGAGGACGACCTGGATGTCCGGGCACGGAGCGCCAGCGGCCGCGCACTGGACGCGCACGGCGTCGATGGCCACGGAGACCAGGAATAGCGTGTTGGGCCCCGACGAGCAGCCGAGGTCCGCGACGCCGACGCTCCGCGGCGCGCCGGCGCCGGCGCCACGGCACAGGTCTGCCACGGCAGCCTCCACCAGCGGGGCGAGCCTCTGCTGCACGCGCCTCTGCACGCCCAGGCATGCAGCATGGAAGCAAGCAAGGGGGTCAGCATAAACCTCAACGCGCGTAGAGTGAGAAAAAACGTGCGTGAACGGGTCCGGACGGGCCTGCGGCGTGGAGTTCTTGGCGTAACTGGCGTCCCCTTCGCCGCCGTTCATGTGGACGCCGTGCGACGCAAGCACCGGCGGCGGTGGCGCCATCGCCGAGCTCTCCGCTCCTACGCTTTGCATCAGAGAAGTGGGAGCGAGAAAGAGTGCGAGGCCTCTGGTTTGTTGGTTGGTTTGGTGTAGTAAAGCTAGACTTTAGATGTCCCCCGTTTTCCTTTCTTCTGCTTATGTCTTTGTTCGCGGCACAAGCTCTTTTGTATTTCCTTATAGTTAATGGAAATGGGGTTGACCTTCGATTAAAAAAAAAGAGCAACAATTGCGAGGAGACAGAGCTGCTGCATCACGTGGCGGTGGCGGCTCCGCTGTCCACTCTGCCAGTGACTCTGCCATACGCGTCACGTGCAGCCTGGAACAGTAGAACTCTTGTCTCTTTTTTATGGAAACAGTAGAACTTGTCTTGCTCTGCCAACTGTCACGCCACACGCTCTTCGTCCCGTTAGCCGCTCGCACCCTATAGCATTCTGCTAGGAGTAATATGACGGCCGACGATCATGGTCGGTGCCCAGGGTTCTGGTATTCGAATGAGAAGATGGATGGATCTTGTAAACTTCGGTAATTTTAGACTAATATTCACTTATTTTTACTAATTTGATCGAGAGGTTTGGTAAATTTGCATCTCTATATTGAAACTACAATCATGCCCGCAGAAACCAAATAAAATCATAATATTTTATACGAATCCCGTGCAACATGGGAACAATAATTTGTTGGGAGCATCAATCCATTTTCAATATGAAATTGCAACAATGTAATTCATACCGTATGTAACAACCATGTTTAATATAATTATTTATTCTACCACATCTTGTCCCGGCTATTTCGAAACATCGTCATTATGTTGCAAGTGTCGTCCTGCATATAAGTTTTTTCTTAAAAGTTATTTAAAGCTCGTTCGAATATAAGTGTATAACACATTAGCATTAGATTACCAAAGTAGTGACTTATTTAAAGGTTTGTTATGTCCTCGGTTCAGCTTCTCGTAAACTTGGCATCCGGACATCTCTCTCAATCTCTCTCTACTTCTGAAAAGTAGCAAGATAAATATGCAGACTCGAAAAGATTGCAATATAGGAATTAACCACCTCAATTTACATATTCAAGAAAAAACATATTGTAGTGAATAACTTCATAATCTAAACAACCCAAATTAAAAGCATTCATACTTTTTTTTCCCGAATGGCACCCATACTGCTGCTTTTAGTTCTCTACAGCTCTGAATTTGGTAGCACGACCATACCAGCATTGGGTTAGCAGCATTACCGCATTAGTTGGCTAAAGAAGGAAACATACAGGGGGCTGCCCTGCTTCACGTATCGACAGTGTCACCAGTGCCATGCGTGACGTGAAAATGGCCTGCAAGTTAGGGCCTCGTTTAGATGACAAAATATTTGCCAAAAGCACTGTTTCGAACTCTTATAGCACACTGTAGCACGTTTCGTTTGTTTGTGGTAAATATTATCCTACCATGAGGTAACTAGGCTCAAAAGATTCGCCTCTCGCAATGTACATCTAAACTGTGTAATTAGTAACTTTTTTTACCTACATTTTATGCTCTGAACATATGTCTTTTGGTGTATTTAATGTGATGTGATGGAGAGAGAGTCTAAAAATTTACAAGTTTTTGGCAAAATTTTAGCCATCTAAACAAGGCCTAGGTTTAACCGTGGCCCCGTGAGGATATGGGGCTGTTGATCTTGGTTCAGCCTTGGCATTCGGTTGGAACCGACAATTCGGGTTCGGTTTCATCGGTTTGGGGAAACTTCGGTTTTGATAGAGGCCGGGCCGATTGGTTTGACCATTTGAGTAAAGAAATAGAAAGCGACAATTTCGGTTTCGCTCCATTGGTTCGGTGTTGGGTTTCAACCGAATTTTCTTCTCGTTGTTGTCCAGTCCAGCTCGCCAGGCCCTCAGCGGCGCGTCGCGCCGCCCCAACCCGCCGAGGAGCCACCCGTAGCTCCCACGCGGCACGCAACGCCGCCGCGTCGGCGCCGCTCCCGCCGCCGTGACCGAGCGGCGGCCGTGCTCGCCGCCAAGCTCGCGGGCCGAGAAGGTTGTGCCGCCATCGCCGGCTTCGCGCCCGCCCCGCCCGTAGGTCGCGGCGCCCGACGCCGCGCCGCTGTTCGGCGTATCCGCGCCGCCGCCCAGCCCATGTCGCCGTAGGTAGGTTAGGCTTTGTTGTAGTGCGTGGCCTTGTGGGTGACCGGTTGGGACTTGGGAGAGCCGGGGAGGTGGACCGGTGGGCCTTCGTGGGCTTTCGGATGGGATGGTGAGGTGGGGTGGGGCAAGCTGGGAACGACTTGGGAGAGCCGGGAGGTGGAATGGTGGGCCTTCGTGGGCTTTCGGATGGGATGGTGAGGTGGGCTGGTGAGTTGGGAAGGAAGAAGGGATAGAGACAATACACGGACACTGGCCTTCGACGTTTGTTCAGTTTGAATGCTCGGTTTACGGTTCTGTCGGGGGCCAAATAATCGGCCCACGAACAATTCCAGCTAAGGGAGAAAATGACAGCCCATTTACTCTAGAAGGCATTTGGCCCAAGGCCACCTTTGGGTCGAATACCCTCATTCACGGCCCAAGTCGCGGGCCTGATGACAGAAGACGGTGAATCACTGGTCACCAGATCTACAAGCTTGGAGGAATCGACAAACAAGTCACCTTTTGGTCTACAATCCGGCCCACGACGGCCCATCTGCAAACACTCATATAGGGGACTCAAAAACACCCACTCACATATGGGCTCGCTATCCTCAGAACGGCCCATAGCGGCCCAGGGAAGCACTGAAGTAGCCCATTACGAGTGATGTTGGAGTCATCAAGAGTATGGAGAAAAAGGACCAGAAGTGGCCACCATACCAGGCTTGATGACACCAGTCGCCACACAGCCCAATCTAGGCGCCATCCGAGGGGGATTAGCCCGATGATCGTGCTCTCAGCACGGTATACTCCTTACCCGAAGGCAGGAGGTCCCCGGGACACAATCTCCGCCTCGCCCGAGGACGAGAGGCCCCCGAGGCCGGTCTCCGTCTCGCCCGAGGGCAGGAGGCCCCGGGCGCAGAACCTCCATCTCACCCGAGGGCAGGAACCCCCGGGATAAAAATGTCTCCGCTTCGCCCGAGGGCAAGAGACCCCGGGCGCACCTTGAAACGCCCGCCGAGTAGTGGGGGGGCAGCCGCATTAAATGCCTGCCGCCTCACGCAGCTCACGATGGCAGGGCACCGATTGCCCCGTCGATTCGCCCCCCCCCGTTATCTCCGCCCCCCCGTTGATGGGACGTAAAGGGAGCGGTTACTTAACACGCTACTGGGCACGGGAAACCATGACCGCACTGTTCACCTTCTAAACGTTCCACCTCCCCGCCACGTATCCGACGGCCCTCGGGGTCTTGACACGCTGCTACGACGCTTTCAAGAGAAGCTCATCCCATGCAAGATTCAGGGGACCCCCCTCGGGACCTCAGAAGCTCCTCTTCGGATGCAGGACACGTACCCTGGTGACCCAAAGACACACGTCCACAAACCAACACTCCAACCTGGACGTCCGAGGCCAGGGCTCGGGCATGCATCTACTCAGGAGCACGGACAGTTGACACCTTAGCGCACGTATTCGACACGTATTGTACACATTATCTCTCCTTTCTACTATAAAAGGGAGAGTAATGACACAGGAAGAGGGATCGACTCCATTAGGTTTTCATACTTAGCCATCTCAAATCCTAGGGTTGAAACACTCCTTCATCCCTAAAACCACTTGTAATCGTTTTGGTTCCCGTGCACATTGGTGCGAGGTAATACGAGAAGTCACACTGCTGGACGTAGGGCCCCATGGCCTGAACCAGGATAAACCCTTCGCCTTCATCTCGCACACGCCATCTGGTGGGGAGCGCACGGCCTATAAATTTATTGCCGGTCCTTGAGATACCCCGGTTCTCAAAACACCGACAGTTGGCGCGCCAGGTAGTGGAGCGCTGTGCGTAAACTTCATCCTTGTGACCTAGATGGCGGTTTCTCCATCCTTTCCACCCTGCTCACCGAAGCACGAGCTCCGCCAGGGAACGCTGCTGCAGTTCGGCAGCCTCGAGTTCGTGGCGCTTGGCCACGACTACCAGGCAATCCTCCTCCCAACCGAGTCGGCGAGCGACTTCTTCCTCACCCCGGAGCGGCGCACTCACCACCACGGCCGCCGCATGAAGAAGACGATGCGCCCTCATCGACGCGCAAGGCGCAACTGCTTCTTCGACCTCTTCTCGGCGCTGGTCACGTCCGACGACGACCAAGAAGCCTCCAAGCCCGCGACCCAGCGGCGGGCGAACCGGCGGCCCGGCGGCGGCGACAACCGGATGACCCCAAGCCTACGGCCGCGGCGGCGGCGCACCGGCGCTTCACGACGACATCCGTGAAGCCCCAAGATCTGCTGCACCCAGCGGAGCGAGGCGAACGACCGGATCCAGCGCGGCTCGACGCTGCCACTACCCTGGGCGGATAGCCCGATTGGGACGAATCGCCCGCCGTGGACCGGTGGAGCCTCCTGTGCCGTGGGACGATCGGCGCCTACTTCCGAGCTCCATGACCAGCATGCTAGCCTAGGGTTGCGCTCTAGCGCCATATGTACCTTTGGTGACCCTGACCTTGATCTTGATAGTGATTATTATGATCCCACTCGGGAATGCTATAACGTTGAAGTTTTGGATGGACATCGCTACCAAGTTCGCCAGCGGCGAGGAGGCCGTCGGGGCCCTCTTCGATCAAGTCTCTAACAAGGGAAAGCGCAAGGAGGACGAGGCCGAGGGTTCCAACCCTCCGAATGCCAAGAAGAAGAAAAAGAACAAGAACAGGCGGGGCAAGGGCCTAGCCCTCAATGATGCTGAGGAAGATCTCATTGCTGCCGTGGATCGAAAGGGGGCTCGGGCACCCACGGGGATGTTCGATGACATGCTTAAGAAGCCATGCACCAACCACAAGTTTCCTATCAAACACACCCTCGAGGAATGCAAGACCCTTCGAAGCACTTCAACAAACTCGGGGCCATCCCCGAGGAAGAAGAAGAAAAGAAGGAACCCGAGGGGGTGGCGAAGATGACGCAAAGTTCCCAAAGATTGACAACCGCTTCATGATCTTCGGGAAAGACGAGCAACATGACCCCTCGGCGCAGAAAGAAGGAGCGCCGGGAAGTCTTTTTTCGGTGGAGCCGACCCCCCAAACCGCAAGTGGTCGGATCGGGCCATCACGTTCGACCAGACGGACCATCCTCACCACATCCCGAGCCCGGGGGCTTATCCACTGGTGGTTGATCCAGTCATTGGCAACACAAGGTTGACCAAGATCCTCATGGAAGGAGGAAGCGGCCTCAACCTCATATATGAGGAGACCCTTGATTTGCTCAAGGTTGAAAAATCCAAGATCCGCCGAGGGGGCCAGCCTTTAACGGCATTGTCCCCTGAAGCAAGTAAAGCCCCTCGGGCGGATTGATCTACCGGTGTGCTTCGGCACCCCCTCAAACTTTCGTAGGGAGACTCTAACCTTTGAGGTCCTCGGATTCCAAGGGATATACCACGCGGTGCTCGGGCGACCGTGCTATGCCAAGTTCATGGCCGTCCCGAACTACACCTACCTCAAGCTGAAGATGCCGGGGCCCAAAGGAGTCATCACCACAGGCCCGATGTACCGCCATGCGTATGAATGCGATGTCGAGAGCGTAGAGTACGCCGAGGCCCTCGTCCTGGCCGAGGCCCTCGTCGCTGATGTCTCCAAGAGCTTTGACAAGATGTGCGGCGAGCCCAAGGCCAAGCGCCACGCTGGCAGCTTTGAGCCCTCCAAGGCAACGAAGACCATACCGCTTGACCCCAAGCGCCCAGCGAAGAAGGCGACCATCGCCGTCGAGCTCGATCCGAAATAGGAAGCAGTGCTCGTCGACTTTCTCCGCACAAACGCCAGCATGTTTGCATGGAGTCCCTCGGACATGCCAGGCATACCGAGGGATGTCGCCGAGCACTCCCTAGACATCCGAGCCGGCTCCAAGCCTGTGATGCAGCGACTACGGCGATTCGATGACGCCAAGCGCAAGATCATTGGGGAGGAGATCCAGAAGCTAATGGCGGCCGGGTTCATCAAGGAGGCGTTCCACCCAGAGTGGCTAGCAAACCCTGTATTAGTAGAGAAAAAGAATGGGAAATGGAGGATGTGCGTTGACTACACTAGTCTTAATAAAGCATGTCCCAAAGTTCCTTTTCCTTTGCCTCGAATCGATCAAATTGTTGATTCCACAGCAGGGTGCGAAACGCTATCCTTCCTTGATGCGTACTCTGGATACCATCAAATAAAAATGAAAGAGTCCGATCAACTCGCGACTTCCTTCATCACACCCTTCGGGATGTACTGCTACCTCACCATGCCTTTCGGGCTGAGGAACGCAGGGGCAACCTACCAACGATGCATGCAACACGTGTTTGGTAAACTCATAGGAGAAATAGTCGAGGCCTACGTGGATGACATCGTGGTAAAATCCAAAAAGACTTCAGATTTGATAGGAGATTTAACTGCAACTTTTGAATGCCTAAACAAAAAGGGGGTCAAGTTGAACCCAGAAAAGTGTGTGTTAGGGGTCCCTCACGGGATGCTCCTCGATTCATTGTCTCCCAACGGGGCATCGAGGCAAACCCAACCAAGGTGTCGGCGGTCACAAACATGGAGCCTATCACCAACCTCAAGGGAGTCCAAAAGCTAATGGGTTGTCTGGCGTCCCTCAGCCGGTTCATCTCTTGGCTAGGAGAAAAGGGCTTGCCACTCTATCGGCTACTGAAGAAGTTAGAGCGGTTCACTTGGACCCCCGAGGTGGAGGAGGCCCTCGGCAACTTAAAGAGGGTCCTCAAGAACGCACCAGTGCTGGTGCCGCCGAACCCCGGTGAGCAGTTGCTTCTCTATGTAGCTGCCACCACTCAGGTGGTCAGTGCCGCCATAGTAGTCGAGTGTCAAGAAGAGGGGCACACCTTACCAGTCCAAAGGCCAGTTTATTTCATCAGTGAGGTGTTATCCGAGACAAAAACAAGGTACCCTCAAATGTAGAAGTTGCTATACGCCGTGGTTCTAGCTCAAAGGAAGTTGCGGCACTACTTCCTAGCTCACCCAATCCACGGTTGTATCAGCATTCCCCTCGGGAGATCATCCGAAACGTGGAGGCCACGGGAAGGGTAGCCAAGTGGGCGGTGGAGCTCATGAGCGAAACCTTGACATATGCCCCTCGGAAAGCCATCAAGTCCCAGGTCCTTGCTGACTTTGTCGCAGAATGGACAGACACGCAGCTCCCCTCGGCACCAATTTAGGCTGAGTGCTGGACAATGTTCTTTGACAGGTCTCTTATGAAGACAGGTGCAGGCGCCGGCCTGCTTTTCATTTCACCCCTCGGGGTTCATATCCGCTACGCGATCAGGCTACACTTCCCGGCCTCCAACAATGTAGCAGAGTATGAAGCACTCGTCAACGGTCTCCTCATCACAGTCGACCTCGGGATCCGACGCCTAGAGACAAGGGGTGACTCGCAGCTCGTGGTTGATCAAGTAATGAAGGCCTCGGCCTGCCACGACCCGAAGATGGAGGCATATTGCCAGGAGGTGAGGAAGCTAGAAGACAAATTCCATGGTCTGGAGCACCGGCATACCCCGAGAAGGTACAATGAAGCCGCGGATGAGCTCGCAAAGATTGCGTCGACCAGAGCAGCCATACCCCCGAACATCTTAACCCGAGACCTCTACGAGCCATCGGTCAAGTATCAGATCCAGGAGACCCCCTCGGGGGCTGATGGAGAGCCCTCGGGGGCTGAAGAATCCCAGCCAGCGAGTCAACCACCGCCAGAGGCCATGCAAATTGATGAAGAGCCGCAAGACTGGCGAGTTCCGTTGTTTGGATCGCCTCATCCGAGGGGAGCTACCCGAGGATCCAACAGAAGGAAGGCGGATAGCCCGGCGAGCCAAGTCATTCGCACTGATCGGCAGCGACAAGGAGCTATACAAGAAAGGGGCCTCGGGGATATTCCAACGATGCATCTCCAGGGAGCAAGGCAAAGAGCTCCTGGTGGACACCCACGAGGGAGAATGTGGGCATCACGCAAACCGGACATTAGTGGGGAAGGTGTTCAGGCAAGGCTTCTACTGGCCGACGGCGGTCCGAGATGCAAATCACATAGTCTGAACCTGCAAAGGTTGCCAGTACTATGCGCGCAAGACACACCTCCCCGCGCAAGCACTGCAGACCATCCCAATTACCTGGCCATTCACGGTATGGGGTCTGGACATGATTGGCCCACTCAAGAAAGCGCCCGGGGGCTACACCCACGTATTGGTGGCGATTGACAAGTTTTCCAAGTGGATTGAAGCTCGCCCTATCGTCACCCCTCGGACAGAAGAAATTGTGAAGCTCTTCAACGATATCATCTCACGATTTGGCGTCCCCAACTCCATCATAACGGACAATGGGATCAATTTCGTTGGGAAAAAATTCTTGGACTTCTGCGACGACTACAACATCAGAGTAGACATGGCGGCAGTTGCACACCCAGAGACTAATGGATAAGTAGAGCGAGCCAATGGCATGATCTTGCAAGGCCTCAAGCCAAGAATCTTCAACAAGCTCAACCAATACGGTAGGAAGTGGTACCAGGAGCTGCCCTCGGTGCTTTGGAGCCTAAGGACAACCAAGAGCAGAGCCACGGGATTCACGCCCTTCTTCCTGGTCTATGGTGCCGAGGCCATCCTACCCTCGGACATAGAGCACGAATCCCCTAGACTCCAAGCATACACCGAGCAGGGCAACAATGAAGCTAGAGAGAACTCCCTGGACCAAGTGGAGGAGGCCCGAGACATAGCACTAATCCACTCAGCCCGATACTAGCAGTCCCTTCGGCGATACCACGTGAGAAGAATAAAGCCCCGAGGCTTCCAAGTAAACGACCCCGTACTGAAGCTGAAGCGGGACAACCGAGGGCGCCACAAGCTGACTCCCCCCTGGGAAGGGCCATACTTCATCGCCGAGATACTCAAGCCAGGCACATACAAGCTCAGGAACAAGAAGGGCGAGGTGTACTCCAATGCTTGGAACATAGAACAACTACGCCGTTTCTATCCTTAGAAACGTAGTGTTCAACCTTGTACTCTCAAAAACTTGTACAGAAGCAATAAAGATGACCTTTTTCTCCAAATCATAGAGTCAAAGTGTCTCTAGGTAGGTTTTGTCTTAGCTAACTCAAAGACTAAACCTCCCTCGGGGGCTACTACGTAGGGGAACCCCTCCCCTTGCGACGGTCCCTTGGAAAAACTACTGTTGGAAAAATTTGAACGCTCTGAAAAATTTTGCCTAAGTCACAAGAGTCTTTCATAAACGTTCTGGAACGAGAAAAATCGAGCTCATGGATCGCCCCCAGAGGTACCCATACTCATTAAACTTGGAAAAGAAATACGGGAATGACTCAAACAAGCACTTAACGGCACAAGCAGAAGAGCTTCAAGTTTTACAAACGATAAGTTTTCAACCACCCAGATGCAAAGGCCCCTCGGGCCACATACTACAATCAAGCTTTTTCTCTCACAAAGGTTCACAAAGGCTCACGGGCCTAGAGCATCCGCCGACCCAGGCGTTTGAGCGAATATCGGGGGGCGTGGAACCGCGGAGGTGCTCGTCTCTTCGTCGCCATTCCTCAAAGTGCGCGTGAAGGTATCCTCGGAGGATAGCTCCATAGGCTCGGGGTCTGCTTCAAAACCCGACTCCACGGGAGAATAGGGAGGGCGGACCTCGTCTTCAAAGTGCGTGGCCAGCACGCCCGCCGGCCCTTCCGCCTGAGCATAAAACTCCACGATCTTCTCATCATCGGTCTTCTCTTCGGCAACGCCTTCCTCCGGCTCAGGACCAAGGAAGAACCCAGTTGAGAGGGTCTTGAGGGTCTCTTCTTATAAGGAGAAGTGCGAACACATCATCGCCAGGCAACACTTCACGCCGCTCCGGAACGCGCTCCGGATCTCCCCTCGGATGTACCCCCCGAGAGCACTCAGCTGGCTCCGAACGGAGGTGCCCGACTCAAAATCCGTGGGCCCAAACCGGCGCAGGTGATCCGCCACAACCTCCTTCAGCTCCTTGTGTGTGTTCTCTTCGGCGTTGAGGCACTGGGATATGGTGGTGGCGGTCTCCATGGCCTCGGCTCGGAGCTTCTCGGCTTCTGCAGAGGACACACAAGACAAAGGCGACAGGAAGATATCAGGAAAACATGTACATGGCGCAGAGCCGCCAGGGGTCGGGAGGAAAGACATACCCTCACACTTCTCCTTCCACTTGAGCATCGCGTTATGCTCATTGGTGGACAAGTTTCGGAGCAGCTCCACATTCTTCTTCACAGTCTCCAGCTTAGAAGCCAAATCCTCCACGCAGGTGTTTAGAGTATTGGCCATCTCCGACTGCTTCTTGGCCTCATCCCGAGCTAGGTCGCGCTCGCCGCGGACTTCCTCGAGTAGCTGGAGGGACTGGGCACGCGCCTCCTCGAAGTCATGGCTCGCCTGGGCCGCCTCGGACCGCGCTTTGGACGCCTCGGCCTTAGCCGCAGCCAGCTCCTTCGTCGAGTGGTCCGGCATTGAGCCTCACGCTCATCGGCAAGGCTAGTCGGGTGGGTCACGACGCCCTTGGTCTGAACCAGCTCCGCCCGAGTCCGCCCGAGGGCGTCCCAATTAAGAGCGTTCTTGCGCAACAGCTCGGACTTCTCCCGAGTGAATTTCTTCAAGCTCTGCAAAACCCCTACAAGTCGGGCAATGAAGAACAAACAAGAGGGAGGAAAATCACACACAAGGAAAATGAGCAACGAACCTCATCAGTCTGGGCCAAATGGTGGCGCAGGGTCTTGCCGATCTTCTGCAGACCCTCGGTCGCCCACCTCTGGATTTGGTCATGCTCAGTCCAGGCGGCAACCTCGGGACGGTCATGAACCACTAAAGCTGGGGCACCACCTGCTGCTGGCCTCCCGAGCTCAAGAGGGGGGCCGCCCCAGGCCGTAGGGTCGCTGGAGATTGGGACGCTCCAAGAGCTCTCGCCCATACTGGGAAAGCTAGACCAGAAGTAGTCCTGAGGACCCTCACAGCTCACCACGGGCACCGTGATGCTTAAGTCCCCAGACACCAGGGGGCCTGTGGACCGAGAGGAGTGCCCTGGTTGGAAGATTGGAGGGCCACAAGCTGGTGGGCACCCTCAGATGCCGTGGGAGAGATTAGGGCCTCGGTCGCTTCAAACAATTCATCCTGGGGAACTTCCTTGAGGGGACCCACGAACGTATCAATCGTAGGGGGTTCGGGACGAACCCCCGGATCGATATCCATGGGACCCGTCACCGGTGCCTCTTCTATGTGCACCACCTCCGAGATCAAGCCCTCCGTGGCTGCCATGTGCGATGACGAAGAACGAGGAGGAGATGCGGGCTTCTGCTGAGCCTGAGCCCCCTCCTCGGGCTGGCTCGGCGCCTTCGGTGGCGGCATCTCGGGGACGTCCGAAGTGGGAGTCAGGGTAACGCCGGAATCCATGGCCGGTTGACTGGTCACCCCTGAAGGGATCACAGGAGGAGGCAACGATGTCGCCGAAGTATCAATACCAACCGCCGGACGCTCCGGGCGGAGACCAGGGGTGCCGGTAGAGACTTGGGCACTGGATTTGAGCTGTTTTCGAGGGTGAAGGGTGAGCACCTCGGCTCCCCTTTTCCTGACATAAGAAATGAAGATGTCAGAAGACCACAACCATACCAAAAAGAGAAGTCGACCGAAGCTACCTACGAAGGATGAGAAAAGATCCGACTTACAGCGATTTGGGGGTAGCCTTCGGCGTGGCTGCTGCTCGGGATTGCAGGGGCTTGAGCGCCGACTGGCCCCCAACGCTGGAGCTCTGACTCGATGCCGTACGCGGCACCGAAGAGCCCGAGGGGGTAACAGGCTCCTTCCCCGTAACATCAGGGCGCTGGCCCGACGGGCCACACCTGAGGGTAGTCTCGGCGCCACTACGGTGTCCCGAGGGGGGTTCCGGAACCTTCGGGATGGGCACCCCCTTGGGAGCTCTACGCCGCCAGCGGCCCTGTACTTGGCATATTCAATCAATTCATCCAGATCCTCAGGCCGCGTGGGCGACCCCGTTCCGGCGTCCTAGCGCTGCAAGGCGTCGGCGGTACTCCCCGACGATGGTGCGGAATCGGTTGACGAAGGCTCCGGCGACTCGCCCCGCTTCCGTTGCTCCCGGCGGCGATTGTTGCGCGCCACCTTTCTAGCTTTCTTCTTGTCCGCCCGGGCCTTCTTCTACCGCTCGCGCTCGTTCTGCGCCCGATTGACGTCACGCCAATTCTGGTCCTCGGGTACAGGGTGAACCAAATCCTTGTATGTAAATCTCCCCTACATGGGGCAAAGGAAGATGGAAAGATCAACAACCAAGCAAAGAAGATGGCAAGTCAAGAAACGACGAGAAGTCAGCACTTACCAAAGAGATATACCCCGCGGCCGAGCGAATCGGGATCTTCGGGATCTTATCAGGGGTCTTGTCACCAAGAAACACCCGGACACGGCGCGTCAGGGCCTCGCCGGAGAGATCTCCAAAGGCCATTCGGGTACCCTGGAGGTCCGCCTCGTCTGTCATCTCCTAGAGACGGAGAGGCCGGGCCGCCAAGGGCAACACCCGACGGCGAGAAAAGGCAGCCACGACCGCTGCCGCGTCGACGCCTCGCTCCCGGAGCGTGATGATGGCAGCTCAGAGGCCGTCCAGGTAATGCTGCTCAGGCTGCGGGGGACCATGGAACCACTTGGCGGGTTTTACCTTTATCATGCTCCCGGTGTAGGCAGGGAGTTCGTCTCCGTCGTTCCGGAGATAGAACCACTCCTCCTGCCACCCTTTGTTAGAACCAGCGAGCCTAGAGATGATGTACTCATCCGCCCGGCTCTTCCGCTTCTCTTGGATGCGAAGTTGGATGACGCAGCACCCGACGCGCACCGCTCTCCGCGGACCCCCTGGCTTCCCGGTGCTAATGGTGTTCACCTCCGCCTTGAAGAACCACTTCCACAGATCCCAGTGGGGGTCGATCCCCAAGAACCCCTCGCAAAGGGTGATGAAAATCGCCGCCTGGGCGATCAAGTTGGGCACAATGTGGTGGAGCTCGACGCCGTAGTAGTGCGGGATCGCCCGCATGAATCGATCTTGCCAAGCACACCAAACCCCCGCCTGTGGTGATCCATTAGACTACCAATGTAGCCGGGCGGTGGCCGGGGCTCTTCGTGAGATGCGTCGGGCACCAACCACTCCGTACGGCGACGAAGGAGGCCGTTGTCCACCAGCCGCTGCAGCTTCGTCTCCGTCACCAACGACCGCGGCCACGGATAAGGATCGAGAGGAAGAGCGACCTCCTCCTCCTGCGACATCTCCTCCCCTTGACCCGGCGACCGCAGCGATGAAAAGAACTCGTGAGTAAGCACAACCGCCTCTCTCTCTCTCTCTCCCCTCCTCTCCCTCCTTCCTCTCTTCTCTTGGGACGGTGAAGGGTTGCAGGGAAACTGGAGCGTGGAGGAGACGAAAGAAAGCTGTACACCGCCGGCGGCGCCCCCAAATATATAGGGGGAAGGAAGGGGAACCGTCAACCAGCCCAACCGGCGCGACGGTAGATCGACCGGCTGATCCAATGGCGGGCAACCCCAAGCAACCGGCGGGCCCACGCAGTTAATGCGTAGAGCGGCGGCCCCTGCAAACGCTGCAGTAATCCGTCCCGTCGGACATGAATAGTCACTTCCCGCGCAGGGAGAGTGGCGTGAAAAGGTATGTCAATGTGCCCGACCCTAGCCGGGTAAAAATGTCCGGCCGTTGCTCGGCTGAAATGCCCTTCCCACGAAAGGGCGCGTCCTAACCCTCGGGCAGGACCGAATCACCAGAGGCATTGCCCACGGGGGCAACACTGGGCTCTGAGCCCACCTTACGGTCCAGGGGGTTCTAAGGTCGGGCCCCATCAGGTTTCTACAACCCCTCCCGGGATAACCAAGTCGGGGGACGTAGGGAATGCACAACCGCCACGCCCGGGCCCTCGGGGCTCAATTTCCTGGATGTATCTAAGATTCACGGTAACCGCTTATAGAGATGTCCCATCCGTGGGAGGCCTACAGGCCCTCGGGGTCCGACCTATCGAAACCCGGGATCGGCTAAGGGGCCCGAGAGTTCTTATGGAGTGCGTCCTAGACCACACACCGACCCACCGTGTTGGTATTTCTAATGTCACTAACTAGTAATGGCATCTAGAAAGAATATCGATGTTGCTTCAGATAAAACTTAAAAGAAATATTCATTGCAGTTCATAGCATATCTGAAAAAGGTTGTCATCCCTATAGTTAAACTACTAATATGCAAGGAATATAATATTCGTACTATGCCTTGATAACTTCTTAATAAGTAAATAAACAATTATAACGGGTATCCATAAGCGCAATGAGATATGAATATATACCATTGTAGCATTTTAACCAGGAGTAATAACCAGGTCTTGAATTTATATTCTACCACGGGGAAAGAAGTCTCATTATCTTGAATTAACTAAGCATAGATCTTAATCTAACCATCTCTCATGTGCAAGACATCAGCATTAATCTCATCAATTACTTAAGCAAGGATCAAAGTTCATAGTAAAGATAATGATAAAGTTCTAGATAAACAGATTTGACCAAAAATCACGTTGGTTGGCGAAAAGTGTCTAACAATGGACGATAGCAATTCATAGGCTAGCTAGCATTAGAAACTCCAATATGTAACTCTAAACTAAATGTTAGGATCTACCTAATTATGCAATACAAATAACAATCATCGAAGAAAGACTAATTAAATCCGGACATGAGGACAGAATCCGTGAAGACTAAGGCCGAAACTTAGAACAACCCGAGAAATCTAACATCCGCTAGGCCTACATACGGGGGTGGATTGCAAAGGACTCAATGATGCTTGTCACCACCACGATCTACCACCGACCCGGCACATAGGGGGTGCAAACGCAGGTAAATAAGATCTAATCACCATGATTACATCATCTCTACCACTCACCTTCCGATCTAGATGATGAGCGCTATACGAATCCATGCATGAACATAACAAGATAATTCAACTATGCTAAATGTGTAATTAAAGTAAATACTAGAACAAATAATCACGAATATAAACATGATCAAGATATTCATATTAAGCATGTGTCTGGAACTTGAAAACTACTTACAATGAAGAACTTACAAGAACGAGGCCCGATCTTGAGTCGGGCCTCCGACGATCCGGAGCGGATTTCTCCCTTCCTACTAGTTCTAATCTTGATTGCTACTCTTCCGAAAGCGATGTTTCTCTAGCGTTGAATATGACTTGGTATTTTAATTAGAAATATCTTTGTTATAGAACTTGATGATCTAAGAAGGGGGTCTAGGGGTCCTAATATATCGGTCTTAGATACGTCTCTCCATCTTCATTAGGCGTGTGGTATTAACCTTGAATCAATCCCGCACTTCTACCGTCGCCCTCGGATCAAACCGACTCAAATCAACCGGTTTAGATCGAGTCTTAGAGGCGGTGGAGGAAGCTTCCCGAAGCGCGAGCAGAGTCGGCGCAGGGGGCCGATCGGCCTAACTATTGGGCCGATCGGCCCAGGGGGTGCTCCCCTCTGGGTCCCGTCGTGCGTCGCGTGTTACGGAGTCTTCTAGATGATGTATTTCTTGGTTCGAAGTTAGTTCACGTCGGGATTAATCCGAAGCCTTCTAGACTTGTTTCGGGTTGGATTGCGTTGCGTTACGTCGGCCGTATGCCACGTCATCTCTGGCTGATTTTACGTTAAGTCCCTCGCAAATCACAACTTTACCAAAACTGATGGAATTATGTTAGTGACACCCTATTCTAGGTTGTTATTATTATTTATACCCCTTTCTCATGTTTAATTAATTAAAAATTTTATATGATAACAAGTGTCAACAAACTCCCCCAAGCTTACCCTTTGCTAGTCCCTAGCAAAGCTACATGCTATAGTAGGATCAGGAGTTGCTACTACGCTTTCATACCTCAAAAAGTACTGTGTTTATAAAAATAAATTCTCCTCTTGACCAGATTACTCTTACACATTTTACCATGGGGCGTAGCCTTTTCACGAATCATAAGCAAGATAAAACAATCAAGTTAAGTACCATGTCTCAAATTCTTTGATCAACTATCATCCTGGGGTTTTGCAATATTTTTCAAAAGAAAACTCAGAGATCCTATGTATGACCCCCTTAAGTAGATGGTACGTAGTGGAGTTACACAAGTGGTAGGACATACATAGTGGGATGATAGTGGTGAAGTGGATGAGGATGAAAGGTAGTAAATAGCCTTTAGCCTTTTTCTAGTATTTTTCTTCTCAAGCATCTCTAGTCTATATCCCTCTTTCTAAAAATTGCTAGGATCTGGGCTGTCCATTCTTGGAGAGGGAAAAGCTTTTCCCCTGAACTTGTGTCCATTTTTCTCTCTCCTTAGAGATGTGGGCCCTGCTCACCCTCGGACACGTGTCCATTATTCATCTCTAAATTTATTATTTTTATTATTAGGGAGGTAGGCCCTTCTCGCCTAGTATGACTTTTGTCCGTTACTCTCCCTCTCTCGTCTCACTTTTTCTTTTCTACTTCTCTCTTTTTTTTTTTTTTTTTTTTTGAATGTAGCCCACCTATATAAAACATTGAGAGAGACATATCTAAAGATTGCAAGAGCTCTATTAAATATTTTTATGGCTAACGGCTAAGTGAAATATGGGGATGCGTACTTCCGGGTTAAAAGCAGCATATTGGTGGAGTGGGATGATCTTGATGGAATACTCTTAAGGGTCATAGCTAAGGAACTCATCATAAAATTTTATAATTTTTAAAGATAAAAACCAGGAGTCAAGTATCTCTAAGAATATGATAAACAGTAGCTCAACTTTTTATGCACTATTATCTTTTAATGCTAAGACTTCGGATCAAGCATGTGCTTCCCACAGTGTGTTGGGTTTAGAGCAAATTAAACATTTAAAACTTCAGGAGAATCTAAGTCCAAAGTGTAAGTACTTTTTAAGAGGTATTAAGGCGGAGCAACTATTCATCATTTCCTTAGCACATATTATCAAGATCATAATTAATAGGAAGAAAGTAGTCTAACAAGTTCTAGCACTTTATTTATTTGACTCTTTAACACTAAGACTCTTTAACTAAGACACATTAAATAAGACTCATTAGCTCTAAGCAAATATAACTAGCTAAAATTTAAAGACATAGGGTAATAATACTTATCGTGATAAATGGGGGTGCTCTCCCCAAGCTAGATCTTGAAGTAGTCCTTTTAGTTCATCCTTGGAATCTGCTCCTCTTTTTTCGGGGTCTCCTTTTAATGTTCTCCCTGTTAATATTAATTTCGCACATACCCGAAGGAACAAATTCTAGGATGTTAATGTGAGCCTTCATGTGCTCACGTCTTTTTGATTTTTTATATAAAAGGTGTGGACCTTCATGTGCCCACATATTTTTGGGTTTTTCTATGCAATAGGGATGATAATGCAAAACATATGAATGCAATATTTTTATATTTTTATATATTTTTATGCCACCACGGCAAGGTGTGCTTGCATGGGGCTTAAGAGACGATGCACATGCAGCAAACATATTTTTGGGATTTTTCTAATGCAGGTTTAGGAAAAAATAAATATGCTAAAGTAAACATGCTAATTGAAATATCTTTGTGCGAGAAAATTAAAGATGCAAATAAATACCGGAGTTACCTCTCGGCAAGAGTTTAGAGAGCACTTACTCCCATGGCGTGGTGTCGTCTATGGGCCCCGTATAAATGTTGTACCTGGTATGGTTCCTTCAATGATCTCGTAGGTGGGCGTGAAGCGAAGTAGCCCATGAGTCGATTGTTCATTTGTTGATGCCGCGGCGGTTGGGTCTCAGAAGGTGTATTCTTGTTGCTCTTCTTAGCGACTTCTTTCTTCTTCAAAGATTGCTTCTTTGGTGGAGACCTCTCGGTGTAGTTGGTGCATCATTCAAGATTGGTAGGAGCCTGAGTGTACTTTTCTTGGATGTCTTTTTCTATCCTCTCAATGTGCTCCATCTTTGAGTCCGGCTTCCTTTGTAGTCTTTGGAGGCGGCTTACGGCTCTTGGTCCTTCTTCGGGGCTGTTCATAGTTAGTATAAGTATTAAAGAAGCGGCGCACCTTTTACCTTGAATATGGGCTGGATTTCGCCCGCCCTGATGTAAATGATTGCTCTTGTAGTATTCGGGAACGGCCTTCCAAGTATTATGGGAGGATCTTGTTCTTCGTCTCCCGTGTCCATGACTAAGAAGTCGGTGAGGACATAGGCGTCTTTGATCTTGACCGTGCGTTTAAGCACAATACCTTCCGGAATCGGTGTGTTTGATCCGCCAGCTTGCGATAGTACATAGGTGGAACACAAAGGCAGATTACCATAGATTAATTTATACGTTACCTTTGACATTAGGTTGATGCCTGATCCCGTGTCGCATGAGCGGTTGTATAGAAGTTCCATTGATTAATGGAGCGGTGGATTGCGGAACTCGAGGGTCGTCTAGCTTCTCTCTTGGTGGTTGATTCTTGCGCCGAGTCTTGCGTCTTGAGTTGACTTGATTGATCATCAAGACTCGTTCTACGTGTGGTCGAGGTTGGCGATTGTTCTTGTTCACTTCTTCTTTTTTTATCCTCTTCTCGGCCGGTGGTATGTGTACTTGAGGGTGCGGTAGTGAATACGGTTGGAGCGAGGGGAGCTAAGGTCTTGTGTTTGCGATTGAATCTCTCCCTCTGTCCATTAAGCGTGAAGGCGATCTTCGCGGTGTCGGCGTAGATGATTGCCTTGGTGGTAGCCGAGAAAAGGGCGGCCCAGAATGATCGGGGCGTTCTTACCTTTACCCATATCGGGACCACAAAGTCGGTGGCCACGTATAGCTTACCGATGTAAAGGCACACGTCCTCTAGAATACCCTCGGGGGTAGCATAACGATTGATCTGCAAGTTGTAGGCACATGGTTGTGTATACTAATTACGAATCGGCTCAAGGTTTACCTTAGGCATGATGTTGACACTTGAGCCGAAGTCGATGAGTGCGTTGTAGGTGCTTGCGCCTATGTTGATGGTGACGACTGGTCTTCTGGATCTTCTTTCTTAGCGGGCATTCCCGGTCGACACAATTGAATTTCTTGTCCGCGTAGGTGGTCCGCATACCGCATAGTAAATATCGACAAGATTTGCGATTCTAATTCTTCCGGTTGACCCGAATCTTACTGGTTAGGCATAGGAGCGGATAAAGCCAGCTTGGGATAATTGTGATTCTATCATTTTATTAAAGCTATCTTTGGTTCTTTATTCTTGAGAAGAAAAGCTTTCCATTTTAGTACTAATAGTTTCTAGCATTTTATCATTGGAAGCTAACTTCTTAGATAGATTATCCATAAGTCTACCTTGGTTTTGTACTAACTCTCTTAAAGGTGGGAAATTATTGAAAGAGTTATTACCTTGATAGTTACTGAATAATTACCTTGGTAGTTGGGTCTCTGTTGACTCCATTGTTGATTCGGGAGGGGCGATCTTGGTTGTTGTTATTGTTGATGTAGTTCACGTCCTCTTCTAGCTCGGGGCGGTGGCTGCCCGAGTGTCGATGTTGCCACATTCTTCACATGTCATGCGGGAATCGAAGAGTTGCATGACTTCCTTCTTCTCGGGAGCTTTGTCTTCAAGCTTCTTCATAATTAAGTCCATTTTGGCGAGCGACATATCTACCTCTTTTCAGTTGGTGCATTCCTCTCTCTTTCTTGCGGGGTTGGCGGTCCTCATTCCAAGCTTGGTTTGATGCCATCTTTTCCACAAGGTCGGTAGCTTGGTTCAGTGTAAGTGATAGGAAAGCACCCCCGGCCGGCGGCGTCCATGGTCTCCGCGGGTGTTGTTGTTAAGCCCGTGGTAGAAGGTCTGCATGAGTAACCAATTCTCCATTCCATGGTGTGGGCATTACGTGATGTAGTCTTGAAGCGTTCCCACGCCTGCAGGAACAGATTCGTCGTGTTCTTCTGAAAGCTTGAGATTTTCCCTCGTAAAGGCGTTGGTTTTGCCTATAGGGAAGAATTTTGCCGGGGAAGGCGAGTAGAGCAAAGTGCCCAAGTAGTGAGTTTGTCTTTGTTGGCGTAGAACCCTTTGCTTCGCTCGTCCCAAGAGTGAGAATGGGAAGAGACGCAGTAGGATTGTATCACTTGAGACATCTTTGATAGTGAAGGTGCCACAAATCTCTAAGAAGTATTGTAGGTGAGCATTGGCATCTTCATGAGCTTTTCCACAGAATTGGCTAGCTTGTACCATGTTGATGAGTGCGGGCTTGAGCTCAAAAGCTTTGTCTCCCACATCGACCGTCGGTCCGGTCTTGGATGTTGGCCGTAGTCGGTCAGAGTATTCGCGAAGGGTCTTGTTTGCCATGTCTTCAAAAATTGGTGCTAAGCTACGCACGGTGGAGGAGTCTTCGAAAGGTAGTGTTCTTGGGTTGAGATTTCAACTTGGATCTTGCCTCCTTCAAAAGTTTTTTACGGATCGATTGGAAGTTTTAGGGAAGATTCCTTTTCATACATTACCCCGCAAAAGATAGGAAGAATAATAACAAGGGGTATACTTGTTTAAGCAATTGATAAAATTAATCGATGCGTATGAGAGATGCATGCATGTTAATCCTATGTGTTTTTATTTTATTGGGCTATAGACTTTCTTTCCCGACAACGGCGCCAAAAAATGCTTGTTGGTATTTCTAATGTCACTAACTAGTAATGGCATCTAGAAAGAATATCAGATGTTGCTTCAGATAAAACTTAAAAGAAATATTCATTGCAGTTCATAGCATATCTGAAAAGGTTGTCATCCCTATAGTTAAACTACTAATATGCAAGGAATATAATATTAGGTACTATGCCTTGATAACTTCTTAATAAGTAAATAAACAATTATAATTGGGTATCATAAAAGCGCACGAGATATGAATATATACCATTGTAGCATTTTAACCGGGGAGTAATAACCAGGTCTTGAATTTATATTCTACCACGGGGAAAGAAGTCATTATCTTGAATTAACTAAGCATAGATCTTAATCTAACCATCTCTCATGTGCAAGACATCAGCATTAATCTCATCAATTACTTAAGCAAGGATCAAAGTTCATAGTAAAGATAATGATAAAGTTCTAGATAAACAGATTTGACCAAAAATCACGTTGGTTGGCGAGAAAGTGTCTAACAATGGGCGATAGCAATTCATAGGCTAGCTAGCATTAGAAACTCCAATATGTAACTCTAAACTAAATGTTAGGATCTACCTAATTATGCAATACAAATAACAATCATCGAAGAAAGACTAATTAAATCCGGACATGAGGGGCGAGAATCCGTGAAGACTAAGGCGAAACTTAGAACAACCCGAAATCTAACATCCGCTAGGCCTACATACGGGGGGGTGGATTGCAAAGGACTCAATGATGCTGTCACCACCACGATCTACCACACGACCCGGCACATAGGGTGCAAACGCGAGTAAATAAGATCTAATCACCATGATTACATCATCTCTACCACTCACCTTCCGATCTAGATGATGAGCGCTATACGAATCCATGCATGAACATAACAGTAATTCAACTATGCTAAATGTGTAATTAAAGTAAATACTAGAACAAATAATCTCGAATATAAACATGATCAAGATATTCATATTAAGCATGTGTGCGGAACTTGAAAACTACTTACAATGAAGAACTTACAAGAACGAGGCCTGATCTTGAGCTGGCCTCAGACGATCCGGAGCGGATTTCTCCCTTCCTACTAGTTCTAATCTTGATTGCTACTCTTCCGAAAGCGATGTTTCTCTAGCGTTGAATATGACTTGGTATTTTAATTAGAAATATCTTTGTTATAGAACTTGATGATCTAAGAAGGGGGTCTAGGGGTCCTAATATATCGGTCTTCGTCTGTCTCTCCATCTTCATTAGGCGTGTGGTATTAACCTTGAATCAATCCCGCACTTCTACCGTCGCCCTCGGATCAAACCGACTCAAATCAACCGGTTTAGATCGAGTCTTAGAGGCGGTGGAGGAAGCTTCCAAGACGCGAGCGGTCGGCGCCCTGGGGGCCGATCGGCCTAACTATTGGGCCGATCGGCCCGGGGTGCTCCCCTCGGGTCCCGTCGTGCGTCGCGTGTTCTGGAGTCTTCTAGATGATGTATTTCTTGGTTCCGGAAGTTAGTTCACGTCGGGATTAATCCGAAGCCTTCTAGACTTGTTTCGAGTTGGATTGCGTTGCGTTCGTCGGCCGTATGCCACGTCATCTCTGCTGATTTTACTGTTAAGTCCCTGCAAATCACAACTTTACCAAAAACTGATGGAATTATGTTAGTGACACCCTATTCTAGGTTGTTATTATTATTTATACCCCTTTCTCATGTTTAATTAATTAAAAATTTTATATGATAACAAGTGTCAACACCACCTTTCCTCGGGCACGGGCACTCGCTTAGATTTCCCGTTACAACACTCACTGGAGTATGTCACATTCAGCTCACAGGGTATTGTGGCACATCTCCCCTCCTCCTCCATCTCAGGAGGGCGACAGAGGAGCGTAACAATAAAAGCCGAGGAGGTTCGGGACGACCTTGCGCATATAAGCGCGGGCTCTGAACTGCCCTCGCCAAATGGACAACCCTTGCACACCAGCACAAATGAGTGGGTGATTCAGATCTTACCAACGCGTAAGAAGAAAAAGACCTCGAAGGAACTTACTGTTCCTCCGAGGCCTCGGGGGCTACACCCAACGGGTGCGCTCGCGCGCACCCGTTCGGGAACCAAGGAGTCAACCCTACAAAAAGGTTCACGATGACCAACCCCCGAGCGAGTCACACCACTGCCTCGGGGGCTCGGGAGCTACTGTCGGGGGCCAAATAATCGGCCCATGAACAATTTCAGCTAAGGGAGAAAACGACAGCCCATTTACTCCAGAAGGCATTTGGCCCAAGGCCACCTTTGGGTCGAATACCCTCATTCACGCCCCAAGTCACGGGCCTGATGACAGAAGACGGTGAATCACTGGTCACCAGATCTACAAGCTTGGAGGAATCGACAAACAAGTCACCTTTTGGTCTACAATCCGGCCCACGACGGCCCATCTGCAAACACTCATATAGGGGACTCAAAAACACCCACTCACATATGGGCTCGCTATCCTCAGAACGGCCCACAGCGGCCCAGGGAAGCACTGAAGTAGCCATTACGAGTGATGTTGGAGTCATCAAGAGTATGGAGAAAAAAGGACCGTGGCGACCACCATACCGGGCTTGATGACACCACGCCACACGTACCCAATCTAGGCGCCATCCGAGGGGATTAGCCTGATGATCGTGCTCTGAGCACGGTATACTCCTTACCCGGCGGCAGGAGGTCCCCGGGACACAATCTCCGCCTCGCCCGAGGACGAGAGGCCCCCGAGGCCGGTCTCGTCTCGCCCGAGGCGGGGAGGCCCCGTAGCAACCTCCGTCTCACCCGAGGGTAGGAACCCCCAGGATAAAATGTCTCCGCTTCGCCCGAGGGCAAGAGACCCCGGGCGCACCTTGGAAACGCCGGCCGAGTAGTGGGGGCAGCCGCATTAAATGCCTCTGCCTCCAAAGGCTACAAAGGATGTGGGGCAATCGATTGCCCCCTCGGTTCGCTGCCCGTTAACTCCTCGCGTCCCCGTGGATGGGGCGTAAAGGTAGCGGTTACTTAACACGCCACTAGGCACGGAAACCATGACCGCCTTTGTTCACACTCGCTAAATGTTCCACCTCCCCGCCACGTATCCGACGGCCCTCGGGGTCTTGACACGCTGCTACGACGCTTCCAAGAGAAGCTCATCCCATGCAAGATTCAGGGGACCCCACTGGGACCTCGAAGCTCCTCTTCCGGATGCAGGACACGTACCCTGGTGACCCAAAGACACGCGTCCACAAACCAACACTCCAACCTGGACGTCCGAGGCCAGGGCTCAGGCATGCATCTACTCAGGAGCACGGACAGTTGACACCTTAGCGCACGTATTCGACATGTATTGTACACATTATCTCTCCTTTCTACTATAAAAGGGAGAGTAATGACACAGGAAGAGGGATCGACTCCATTAGGTTTTCATACTTAGCCATCTCAAATCCCAGGGTTGAAACACTCCTTCATCCCTAAAACCACTTGTAATCGTTTTGGTTCGCGTGCACATTAGTGCGAGGTAATATGAGAAGTCACACTGCTGGACGTAGGGCCCCATGGCCTGAACCAGGATAAACCCTTCGCCTTCATCTCGCACACGCCATCTGGTGGGGAGCGCACGGCCTATAAATTTATTGCCGGTCCTTGAGATACCCCGGTTCTCAAAACACCGACAGGTTCGGTTTGAGGTAAAAACCGAAATTGAAGTCGATGACTGAAGTTCCAGGATCTAGAAAACCGAGCTTGAAACCGAAAACAAAAAAGACCGATATTTCGGTTCGGTTCAGGTTTCAAGTTTCGGGTAAAACGTGCCCAGGCTGAATCTTGGTTGTTTCGCTCGGACTTTTTTGATTCATTCATTTTGTAATATATCTAGACATTGTTATTATCTAGATACATAGCAAAATGGATGAATCAAAAAGGTCAAAACGACTTACAATTTGGAATGGAGGGAGTATAATCTACTGTTGCGTGGAGCTTGTACAAAACAAAAGGGTTTGCCATAATGTTAAATGCGCTCGGAGGGCAGGCCAAGATATGAGCGGTGTGGCATCAATAATATTTTGCAGCCGGTGCTTTTTTTTTAGCTCCAGACGCAAAATGAGAAGAATGAGACTGAAAAACTAGATCTTTCGAGTGTGAGAGATGAACAGACCAGACAAAGGGTGGAGGCTAGCGGGGCTGTTTAGTTCCAGAAAATTTTTTTTTTTTTTAAGATTTTACGTCACATCGAATCTTTATACACATGTATGGAACATTAAATATAGATAAAAAATGAAACTAATTATATAATTTAGCTGTAAATTATGAGATAAATCTTTTAAGACTAATTAGTCCATAATTAAACACTAATTACGAGGAGACAGAATGGAGCCAAATTTCGTGATTTCTAGTGAGAGTTATAGTAAAAAGAAGAAAGGAATAGCGCAGCAGTGAAAAAAGAGAAGTGAGTTTTATAAGTGGTGAAGCTTTGAGATAGTGAAAGAGAAGTAGTAATGCTCTCCACCTAGGAAAGAGAGAGTAAAATTTGTTGGGAAAGTGCTGCCCGAAACTTCCACCTAGGCCTTATTTAATTGGCAAAATTTATAACCCAACTTTTAAGTTTTTCCACTTTTTCTCCATCACATCACATTAAATACAACAAAAAGCAAATGTTCGAAGTATGAAATGTAGGTAAAAAAATAACTAATTACACAGTTTAGATGTACATTGTGAGACGATTCTTTTGAGTCTAGTTACCCCATGGCAGAATAATATTTGTCCAAATTCTAACTTTCTGACATTGGGTTATAAATTTTTGCCAACTAAACAAGGTCCTATTTAACCACTAGTGATAAGTTGTCGGACAACTAACCCCAGAAGGACTGACTCTGGACGACTAACTGCTGACCGTTATTTCCACTAATCTTTTTCCACTTTGTGTTTCGCTAAGTGTGTGCAGGATGAGTTGGAGAAAGATTACCTTCGGCATTGGGTCGTCATCCCGACGATCAACCCGAAGCAACTCCGCTTCTTCCATGAACATCGACACACCTACCGCAAGTCCGCTCCGCCCGATGTCTGAGGTTATCAACACCATGATGAGCGAGCGAGATCTTCATCTGCGAGGAGGTGAACTGGAAAAGTACAGAGAAATCAAGGATCGAGGTGTCACTCTTACGCGCATCATCAGCCCTACACTACTCCAGAAAACAGGTATGGATTCTGAATTCGCTACTATTTTTCATGAGGTGGGATGGGACAATTTTTTCAACATAACTGAACCGGGCTGCGCTGCGCTCTGCTTACTCTTGAATTTATCTACACCCTTAAACTCTTTCGAGACTGCGTCACCTTTAGATTCTTTAATAAAGAGTTTAGGCTTACATGGAAACAATTAAGCTTGCATTGGGGTTTTCAGGATGAATGCGTAATTGATGTAGACTCTGTCGTCCCCGACTTTGTTAGAAGAAATTTTTGGGAAGAAATATCTGGAGAAACCACAGTTGATCGCCCCCATATAGATGATGTCCAATTGCCTTCTTTACGATTTATTCATATTTGGATGACTGTTTCCATGTTTCCTAGAGATGACCTCCGATCAGTTAGAGTAGAGGAAATGAAATTAATGATGTGTATGGTAAGAAGAATAAAAGTTTCCCCTATTCAATTCATGTTAGAACATTGGTTAGAGAACTTTACTAGGAGGTCAGCGGGAACAGTTCTCTGCTTTGGTTTGAAGGTTAGCAGTAAAACTAGGCTTAGTGGAACATCGGCCCTGTTTGGATTCTCTAACCCTGCTAACTCTAACCTCAAACTAACTCTAACTCTAGAGGTGCTTGAATCCATGTGTTAGATTGGTAATAAATGCATTTTTTCAATTATTTGGCTCAATTAAACTATTTTTTCAGCAGGATTTTGTGTGGCCACCTCTTTGTGGCCTCATCCCCTCACAAATGACACAAATAAAAAGTGCTACCTTGTGATCACAAATGACACAAATAAAAAATTCGAGTCAACTATTGAATGATCACAACTGATAGCAAAGGTTATTTTGTCGTGAAACAGGTCTGATCACAGATCAACTGTAGGTTACTGCTATGGTTTAGGACCCAAGCACACCTCACTGAAGGACCGAAACGGCGACCAGAGGGGGGGTGAATGAGAGCCTCGTTTTTTCTTTTCAATTTCGGGTCATCGGCTCAACCCCCAACCTCAAAAGCAAACTCATAAAGATACGAGTGATACGCGTGCTAACTAGTAGCAAGATATCAAACGCGAAGTGTTGGGCTCAATGAATCGAACACAAAAATCGGTTCTCAAATCGAAGCTCGAACGAACGAACGATGGACAAAAGATCAAGCCGGAAAATTGATCCAAATAAAACTAAAGAAGCTCCTCTCTACTATTGCTGAAAACTGCAACACGTTTAAGACAAGGCACTTGCTAGCTGCTATTGTTCAGTAAAAATAAATCTCTTGCAGTTCAGCACCGCACACAAGTTCACTGAACTGAAACCTACAACGAGCAGGAAGCTACAGCTTGCAAGCTCAAGCATCGAGGTACATGCAGCTGCTCCTCAAAACCAATTGCTAAAAATACTAATTCATGGACACATCTGAATGAAGTGCTACTCCAGCTACTAGCTAAACAAATGAGATAAAAATAAATGCACCAATAATCGGCTCATGATTGCTCAGCACTAGTCATTCACGTATGCAAGATAATGGAATTACTAGCTGAACTTGACTTGCTTTAGCTTACCAAACAACGAAGCTATTACCTACTGACGAGAAGCTGTTGTGCGCTCGGACTGCTTGCTTGCTTACTGCTTCGATCGAGAAGACGTAAAGCAAATACTGCTGCTTGACAGTTGATGCAACAAAGATCAAACGCTGGATGCAGGAAAATCCATCGATTGGACACACTGCTATCTGAAAGTGACACCACGAGCTGCAACACAGAAAAGATTTCGACAGGGGAGCTCAATCTGGGGGCTGCAGACTCACGTACACAGAGAGCGAAGGAGACAGGCAACTGACGAACACAACCTGGAAGCAAGAACCGCTGGAGCAGTCAGGAGCATGAGCGAGTGCTGCTTAGATGAGCACGCCGATGACAGAGCATCGCACTTGTAGCACCGCTGAAAAACTGAACAAAAAATTCGATGCCCTCCAAGAACGAGAGAAGAACGGCAATATTCCCATCCGAAAATACAAGGATCTTGCACAAATCAAAACCCCATGCTCTCAAACTTGGCACATCGATTCACGACGGATACACAAGGCTGCTCCTAGGATATCATCACTCAATTTAAACTGCAACTTCGTGAATCAAAGAAATTCGAGCAAGGAAGAAGAGGGACGACAGAAACACGAACGCAGCTCAAAGGCAGGACAAAAATCACAGAGACAAATTGACGAAGCCCGGAGGGCACAAGCAGCTTTGGGGCTGCTCTTCCCCTTCAAAAATCTCCACAAAATCTCTACAAATTTGTTCTTGGACCTCTAAACAAGAACCCTAAAAATGAGGAAAAATAAAAACGAAAATAAGAGAGGCAAAGAGGGGAGGAGGCTATCATCCTCCACATATATCTGAAATCCTCTTTCCCAAACTACCCCTAGATACATATGAGCCGAACCGTTAACCCTAAGGCTAATTTAGTCCGACTCGGGATAATTTGATCCGATGGCCACCGCGTCTCCTCATCTGCAGCCTTGCTCCACGCAATCTCCCGGATGCCGCCACGTGCCGCCCTTCCGTCCACCGGAACGCGTCCGGGTTTTGAGGCCCAAACCCGTGAAACCCGCCGATGGTTTTGAGGCCCAAACCACCAAACCCGCGCCCGTGGTTTTGAGGCTCAAACCACGAAACCCGCACCGATGGTTTTGAGGACAAACCACCAAACCTCCTCGACACGTGTCACCGCCATCTTGACCGCCTCGAAGTCGCCAAGTCATCCGAGCTCCCGCTCGCCTTTTGCACGCCTTCGCCGTCTTGACCCGATCGACACGGTCCCGCCCGTCGCCCTCTTGCATTCGCCGATGTCCCGGATGTCACCACCATGGCTAGCCACCCGGCGATCCGATCCCTCGGTCCAAGCCTCACGTCCGTCCTTCACCTCCGCGGTCCGTCGGCCCGCACGTCCTCCTTGGCCCCTTCACCTCGCCCGTCGGCTACCATCTCCGAGCTCCACACCCGCACAACACGAACCAAGAGATACGTCTTCGACACACTCCACGTGTGCTTGGTGAACATAGCCAAGCATAAAAGATAAAAAGAAAATAGAATTAAAATGTTGGATCGTTGACAATCACTCAATCACAAAACTAAACACATGTGACCTAAATCAACCATGTGTTCGCAATCTCCCCCCTTGATGAGTGCATTGTCAACATTCAACACAAAGACGAAAAAGGTAGAAGATAGCACATCCAAGTGAACACAAGCTAGACAAAAGCTAAGACAGTCCACTGGATAGCAAACATGGAGCAAACACTTGGTTCCCAAAGACATGGGCAAAAGGCTCGACACAACCAAGCTAAACAAGCGGCTAGTCCTCAAGAAGAGGTAGCACAGGGCTCAACACCACTAGCACACTCCAAAACCAATTACTTTCACACACAAACAGCTAGACCCTCAAGACAGAGGCAAAAGGCTCAACACATCTAGCTCAAAGTGCTACTCCCCCTGGACAAATGCAGTCACTGTCTTTGTATCTTTCTCCCCCTTGTTGGCAAATGCACTAATCAAGCTATGAAATGCATGAAAATGCAATGAGGGAGCTTCAAGTTTATAGCAATCCAAATGAGAAGATGCTCTAAAAAGTGTCATGGCAACAAGGTCAAGTGCTTAACATGGTGCTCAAACTGATCAAGAGATATGAAATATGGCTTGAAAGCATTTTGATTCAGTTTTAAGCATTTCAGAAAAGGTGTCCACCACAAAGAATAGCACATAGCACAAGTAAGATGGAAATCTACCAAGTGCTACACATGTATATCAAGTGAACTACCCCAAGCAAGGTTTATACATCATGCAAAAGATAGAGCCAACACTTGTCAAATTTTCAAGTTATCGGAGTTGCAGCGGTTACAAGCATTGGACAAGGCACGAGTGCGAGTGGTTATCCACAACCGTCAGCCTTACTAATCAACCATGTCAAGCCTATGCGTGTGAGCAATCAGAAGCTTAAGACAATGGTGCGGGTCAAACACTACCAAGCTCAGGTTCAACTCAAGTGCAATGAGCAAAGGTCCCCAAGACTTGGATGTGGGGCGGTATGGACCCATCTCGATCTTTTCCATACACTTAGCTTAGATTTCAGATTTTAGCAGATAAAAGCATGTGGTCATCTAAGCAAGTGTATAACTCAGTGAATGAGACATAGTCACCTAGCATACATGATAAGCACAAAGGATCTCAACAACTTAAACATGCTAGGAACTATCTCCATGGTGAACATTTTGCAAGATTTATCGTTGTTAAGCAAGTTCACATGAAAAACAGCTTTGCTCATAACATATATCAATTAAGCAGAAAGAGCATAAGTCAGTAAGCATCAACATGTAATTTTACACTAAACGAGCATAGTCTCATTGTGATCAATATAAACAAGAAGCTCAAGGTGTAATAGTGTACATGAAGAATGCAATATGATACAAGATGATGCACAAAGCAAAAGCAAGCCTAAAGCTACAACTGTACATCAGCTACAAAACTACCTCTCAAAAAGGATAGCAAACTCCCAACTCCCCCTCAAGCAAAGACACCTAGCAAAAGAAAACTAGGAAACAAAAAGGCACAAAGGCTAGCATGACATATAATACACAAGATAACACATGCTAAAAAGGATATAAAAGCATGATACAAGTATAATACATGCAAGCAATATACAAATGAGCAAATGAATAACTATCTCATACCACAAGTAGAGAAATCATGAATGTACAAGGCATGAGTGTATATGATAACTCACTGACTGTGTGTAGGCACATGCCTCTTGGAGGCCATCAAAGTGGTGTAGACAACCATCAAGTCTTGATCACACCACGACAAAGAATCAAGTTCCACCAAGCACGTGTTCTCCACCCCATGTCCTCATACCTACACATGAGAGGACAAAGAAACCCAAGTCTTGGATCCCAAAGGGTTAACAAGCATAAACTTGGGAACCCAAGACTTAGTCACCTACATCATTGAAAAAACATAGGATGAGCAAATGGCACAACACTGGGGTTAGTAAACATGGAAGAATACCAGTGTCGACCATCTTGCCCAAGATAGGCGTTAGGCACAGCAAACATCCCATGACCCTTCTTCCCAAAGTGCTCACCACGCACAACAAAGTGTGGTGCACTCCTCCTGTCAAACTCAAAGCTCCCAAAGCGAGGATCAACATCCACTCGCGGAGCACGACCACCACGGGGTCTCACAAACCGTGGCCTAACCCTCTGAGGCCTCCTACCTCCTGGCCTAGCAAACTGCCTCAGAACCGACTGCACACCCCTCTCATACATGCCAAGTGGTGGGTGATACAAGTCATGGTTCTCGAACTCAACTCGACGCCTAGCATCCCTCTTCCTCCTAAAGCAAAACTCAAACAAGTGACCATCTCTCTGGCAGTACTCACAGTGATACCTCACCTCTCTCTTGGGTGGTTGTTGGTTCACTCTCTTGGGTGGATGGTTCACTCTTGTTGTGGCCTTAGCTCTAGGAAGGGTTTCCTCAGGGATCTTGGGCAAAGTGTCAAGTGGGTTCCTGAGGTGGTTTGGTTTAGGAAGCCACACTTGTTTGGGAGGTGGAGTCTTTGGGGTCTCTTGGAGAATGCCATTTTGCACAATAGGCTTGGTAGGCTCAGTGGGGTGATCTTGGTCAACTTGGGGAGTGCTTATAGGTTTCTCACTCGAGCTCAAACCACTACCTTGACCAACCTTGCCATAGATTACTTCACCCTTCCCACCTATTGCAAAGCCTAATCCCGTTGTGTCAGTCCCCCTCTTGAACTGACTCATCATCATGCCAAGCTGTGGCTCTCCACTAGACACCCAACTCGGGACGAGAGCGGCGAAGGAACTTGTTCTCCTCTTCGACTCTCCCCTTGTCATGCCTACAAGACATGACCTCCATCTCCAAAGCTTCACACTTAGCACACTTCAAAGACGGTGCTACCCGAGTTGGCCTTCTCAAACACGGCAAGCTTGGCGACCTTTTTCCGCCAACTCGGATCGCAAGTCCGGACAAGACTTGCACGCTCAACAACATAGGCTTAGCCTTGGATCAACGTGCTCATCTAGCAAAGCGAAGTACTTGGATTGCAAAGACATGATGCTAGACATATGCATGGCACAAGCGTCACACTCCGTCTCATCAGACACATCCACAGGCTTCCTAAGCAACTCTATCTCCACCATAGCCATTTCCCACTTCTCCTTGTACTCCTTTCTCTCCTTAGCTACTCGCTTGAGCAACTTCTCTTGGCACACAAGCGCATCGCCCAAAGAGTCAAGTTCATCGGTGAGGGATTCGATAGTGGGTGGTACCTTAGGGGAAGAGTCGCTGCCGTGTGGCTCAACGCTGTCGGACACCGCCCCGTCGAGGGCCATGGTGCGAAGCCCCCCGTGCTTGGAGTTGGCGGCGAAGCAAAGTCCGTTCAGATTTTCCTCGATCTTGCGCTCGGGCTCCTCGTCGCTGGAGGAAGCTTGCCCTATTGGGAATATGACCTAGAGCTAATCATAAAGATGATTTGTATTCCTTCATATGTATCCATGATATATTATGTGTTCATGAATATCCATTAAAGACAACTTGTATTGATCAAAGAATTATGTGAATTGTTTGTGAAACTCTTTTACTTGTTTGGTTATTCAATAATTGTCCCTCGATCGGAGTTCATGTGAAAACACACATGAATATTAGATCAGCACACGTATTAGTTGATGACTATGTTTCACAAGTCATAGACATGGAGATGTCAAACTAATAGTGTGGGCACATGTATGACATGGGGCTGGATTGACCCGACATGAGATGTTATTATTATCTCTTTATACATCATGTACGTTATGTCCTTAGACTGTGATTATCGTATGTACTCAAGATGTGAAATGACCTACTTAGGGACTATCAAACGTTACTCCGTAATTGGGTAGCTATAAAGGTGGTCTTCGGGTTTGTCGAGGAAACATCTTTGTGAGACATAGTCAATCAAGATGAAATTGCCCCTCTCCATGAGAGAGAGATATAAGCTGGACCACTCGATTGATTGGATCAAGAAATGCATGGCCGTGCTAGGGTTAAGTGTTAACCCACGAGGTGGACCAAATATCGTGTGGCAAGGAAATGACGAGTATATGGTTTGTGGTGGTTCGTCGATATGATCATTGCGTACACATGGGAGTTGGCACGTCTTGCTAGAGGCCGTATTTGTCAACTATTGGCCGAGTAGGTGTACTCGGGCCATGTCTATGTGTGCGTGAGCCCATAGGGTCGCACGCTTAAGGGGAAGAAGGCCTAATTCGGTTTGATCCAATTAGGCGAGGACTTAGGGTTACTAATGGGCCTCCCGGCTCGGGAGCCTAGTTAGCGACGCCTATATATATGAGAGGTGGGCGCGGGCTGTGACCTAATCTAAGCCACGCCACTTTGGCGGCCGCCCACGCCCTCGCCTCTTGCATCTCGCGGACCTAGCAGTCCGGAGGCGCATCGCTTCCTCCCTGTACGTGTGGGATACCTCGGAGGTGCTGCATCTGGAGCACAAGGACGAACCGCACGAGGAGGACGGACGTGACGGACGATCACGCAACTGCACGGCACTGCTGCGACGCGTACATCTACGTCGAGGGTCGACGCTTCCGCTGCACCTGCGCGTCTAGTGGTAATCCCGTGATCTATAACTAGCAGTAGATCCTTGGTTTATGGGTAGAAAATTTTCGTTTTTACGGCTGGCGTAGCGATCCCATATTCCTTCCGGTGGTATCGAGCCGGGCTGTGTTGTTATAGATTCGGATGTGGGCATATGGTGATATGCGCGGTTGTAGATGAGTCTCTGATCTCGGTTCGTGATCTTGCCGCACTGGTCTTGTTCGATCTACTCCTACCGGTCGGAATTCCGCCATCGGAGTTAAGTGATACATGTAAACCCAGTCAAGGCGAGTTTGAGATCAATAAGATTGATCGAATCGAACCTAGGTCATGGCCTGGTCGGGCGCATGTGATGCGAGTTGCGGTGGTGGTAGATTTGATCTTACACCGATCGTCGGCCCGAGTTTGACCAGCCATAACTTTTGATCCGTAACTCGGATTGAGACGAACTCTAAACGAAAATCGTTGAGAACGAAAAGTTACATCCAACCGTCACACACTTCGTCTATTTCGACAAAATTAGAATTGCGAAAATCAGCTTACAAAATAATGTTTTCGGCCCGTCAAATTTTAGACGTCGGAATCGGTTAATGCTGTTTTTGTAGGATTATGTGACTGGTATGGCCTCTATATGTATGAGATGCATGTATGTATGTAATTATTCCATGACTTGCATGTCGTGAGGATGACAATATGGCTGGAGCCACTTATATATTGTCTCATTAATGTAATGGCCTGCGTGCCAACTTGTGATGAACGCGATAATGTAATTGTTATTTTTTTCTGCGCTAGTATAGACTAGTCTTGGCAGATTCATCACTGGAGGATGGCATACATGGATCATGGAGGTGAAGATTATCATGATGAACAGTTCATTGGAGATGGAGATCCCCAAAGTGATATAAGGCCATACCAAGTCACAAATCTGTTTAAAGTCGTTCTTATCGTGTTCTACTTTCACGCGGCGACTATGTTTTTGTCTACATACGATAGTGAAGTAGAACGATCCCTCGGCAATGTTTTAAGTTTTCGATGCTCCCCAAACCTCGCCTTTGTCACAAGCCTTGTACAATCGGTGGTGGGTCTATAAAATTAGGGTGCCACGGTTTTCCTTAACTAGACAAAGGTTCGTATCGGATACTTACTGCGGAAGGTTTGGTTACTTGAACAAGATCATCCTAACGGTTAGGGATCTTGGAGCATGGCAGGTTGGCGTGAGCATAGAGATGCTGCCCAACAACAAGAGTCATATGTGATATGATTAGCAAAGAGTTGCTTACCGATCTACCATGTCTTCTAGCGGTGATGCTAAAGCTCACTAGTTGACGTGTTAGTTGTGGGTCTTGAATCACTAAGTTTCAATTGAGGGATATTGATTTTAGTGGGAGTACATTCAATTAAATGTTAATTTGTTTTTACTCTATCTTGGATACATTGTCATAGTATTTTGCATTATTTACATTTGTAGATAAATGGCGCCTAACAATCAACCATTTACTTTGCGTTCGGTTCTTGAGAAAGATAAGTTGAATGGAACAAATTATGCGGATTGGATCCGCAACCTGAGAATTGTTCTCAGGGCTGAGAAAAAGGAAGATGTTCTAGACAACCCCTTACCAGAAGAGCCTGCTGATAATGCTCCTACTGCTGAGAAAAACGCTTACAAGAAAGCATGTGATGCTGATCTTGAAGTGAGTTGCCTTATGCTTGCTAGCATGGAACCCGATCTGCAGATGCAGTTCGATAACAATCATGCAGCGTACGATATGATCGTGGCGCTTGAGGATATGTTCCAAACTCAAGCTAGAACCGAAAGGTTCAATGTCTCAAAGGCTCTTGTTGAGAGCAAGCTAGCAGAAGGCGCAGCAGTTGGACCACATGTAATCAAAATGGTTGGTTACACTCAGAGATTGGAGAAGCTAGGCTTCCCAATAGGCCAAGAGTTGGCTACTGATTTCATTCTTGCATCTCTGCCGCCTAGCTATGGGAACTTCATCTCGAACTACCATATGCATGGGGCGGAGAAAGGCTTGACTGAATTGTGTGGTATGCTTAAGACAGCAGAGGCTGACATCAAGAAAGGTGCTGGCAGTAGCCATGTGATGGCGGTCCAAAACAAGCCTAATTTTAAGAAAAGGGGCAATCCTTATTGGAAGAAAAAGAAGGAAAAGGCTAAAGGTGAGACCTCCAAGCCAAAGCCATCTGAGCCCAAGGCTGGACCAACTGCTGATAGTGAGTGCTTTCATTGTCATAAAACGGGTCACTGGAAAAGAAACTGCAAGGAGTACTTAGCATCCAAGAAGGATAGCGGTGGTAAAGGTACTCCCGCTGCTTGTACACTTGTTGTTTATGTTACAGACATATTCCTCGCTGATTCTTATATTAATTCTTGGGTATTTGATACCGGATCGGTTGCTCATATTTGCAATAATGATGCAGGGGAATGATAAGAAGTAGAAGCGTTGGAAAGGGAGAAGTTGACTTCCGCGTGGGCAATAATGCAAGAGTTGCTGCTCTGAGCGTCGGGACGATGCAACTCCACCTCCCGTCAGGATTTATTTTGGAATTGAATAATTGTTATTTTGTTCCTAGCTTAAGTCGAAACATTGTGTCACCTTCATGTTTGATGAAGGATGGTTATTCTTTTAAGAGTGAAAACAATGGTTGTGTAATCTCTAAAGATGGCATGTTTGTGGCTTCTGCATCCATTGTGAATGGGTTATTTATTTTAAATCTTGATGATGCACCTGTCTGTAATATAACTGCTAAAAGGCCTCGGCTTAATGAGTTAAGTCCTACCTATATGTGGCATTGTCGTTTGGGTCATATAAGTGAAAATCGCATGAAGAGGCTCCATTCTGATGGGCTTCTAACTTCGTTTGATTTTGAATCATACGAGACATGTGAGGCTTGCCTTCTAGGCAAAATGACCAAGGTCCCTTTCACGGTTTTTTTCTGAGAGGGCAGCAGACTTGTTGGAACTAGTACATACCGATGTATGCGGACCAATGAGTACGGCAGACTAGAGGCGGATTCAATACTTCATTACTTTCACCGATGATTTTAGTAGATATGGCTATGTCTACTTAATGAAGCATAAGTCTGAGACTTTTGAAAAGTTCAAAGAGTTTCAGAATGAAGTAGAGAATCAACGTGGCAAGAAAATCAAGGCCTTGCGATCTGATCGTGGAGGTGAATATTTGAGTCACGAATTTAGCAATCATCTAAAGAGTTGCGGAATTGTTTCCACGACTTACGCCGCTGGAACACCTCGGAGAAACGGTGTGTCTGGCGGCGTAATCGGACTTTGTTGGACATGGTTTGGTCTATGATGAGCCAGGTCGGACCTACCTTTATCGTTTTGGGGATACGCTCTAGAAACGGCCCGCTTTCACATTAAATAGGGTGCCATCTAAGTCCGTAGTTAAGACACCATATGAGATGTGGACTGGTAAGAGTCCCAGTTTGTCTTTTCTAAAGATTTGGGGTTGTGAAGTTTATGTCAAACGACTTCAATCAGATAAACTAACACCCAAGTCGGACAAGTGTTTTTTCGTGGGATACCCAAAGGAAACTTTGGGGTATTACTTTTACAACCGATCGAGAGGGCAAAGTGTTTGTTGCTCGAAACGGTGTTTTTTCTTAGAGAAAGAGTTTCTCAAAAGAGACAAGAGTGGACAAAGGGTGTATCTTGAAGAAGTTCAGGATGAGCCAATAGGTCAAGACTCTACGAGTGATGCTAGTGTAGCAGAACAAGTTGAGATACATGTGGCAAAGGTAACACCGCCACTACCACGAAGATCAGCTAGACTCCGTGAGTTGCATGGGGATGTGTTATTGTTAGACGATGACGAACCTATGACATATCGGGAAGCTATGATGGACCTAGATTCCGAGAAATGGCAAAGTGCCATGAGATCCGAGATAGATTCCATGGGAGCCAATCAAGTTTGGAACTTGGTTGACCCGCCTGATGGGGTTAGACCCATTGAGTGCAAATGGATCTATAAAAAGAAAAGAGATATGGACGGAAATGTTCACGTCTATAAAGCATGACTTGTCGCAAAGGGTTTTTAGGCGGGTTCAAGGAGTTGACTACGACGAGACATTCTCGCCGATAGCGATGCTTAAATCTATCCGGATCATTCTAGCAATTGCTTTGCTCATTTCGATTATGAGATATGGCGGATGGATGTTAAAACAGCCTTTCTAAATGGAAATTTGGAAGGGACGTGTATATGATACAGCCCGAAGGTTTTGTTGATCCTAAGAATGCTAGAAAAATATGCAAGCTTAAGAAATCCATTTATGGGTTGAAGCAAGCATCTCGGAGTTGGAACATTCATTTTGATGAAGAGGTCAAAGCTCTTGGCTTTCGTCGGAATGAAGAACCTTGTGTATACAAGAAGGAAAGTGGGAGCGTTTGTTGTGTTTCTAATCTTGTATGTAGATGACATACTTGTTGATTGGGAATGACATTCCAATGTTGCAATCCGTGAAGACTTCACCGAATAATATATTTTCTATGAAGGATTTGGGAGAAGCATCATATATTTTGGGCATAAAGATCTATAGAGATAGATCAAAGAGGCTAATAGGATTATGCCAAGACACGTACATTGACAAGGTGTTGAAACGGTTCAACATGGAACAGTCCAAGAAAGGGTTCCCGCCTATGTCACATGGTATGCGTTTTTTAGCAAGAAGCGGCGTCCTTCTTCTGGCGATGAGCGAGAGCGCATGAGTAAGGTTCCATACGCCTCGGCTTGGTTCCATCATGTATGCCATGATATGTACACGCCCGATATCTCATATGCTCTAAGTGTTGCGGCGGTACCAAGGCGATCCGGGTGAGAGTCACTTTGGACACTTGTTAAAAATATTCTTAAGTACTTAAGAAGGACTAAAGATATGTTCCTAATCTATGGAGGTGAGGAGGAGCTCGTTGTAAATTGTTACACCGATGCTAGCTTCCAAAGCGACACGAGATGATTCACAATCTCAATCGGGATATTTGTTCACAATAAATGGTGGTCTTTGTTAGTTGGAAAAGTTCCAAGCGGGGAGACGGTGACCGATTCTACTGGCCGGAAGCCGAGTACATTGCAGCTTACGAAGCTGCAAAGGAAGGTGTTTGGATGAGGAAGTTCCTCATTGAACTTGGTGTGTTTCCAAATGCAAGCGGCCCATTGAACCTTCATTGTGACAATAGTGGCGCGATTGCACGGGCTAAGGAGCCGAGGGATCACCATAAGAACAAACACGTCTTTGCGGAAATTTCACCTCATTCGAGAGTTCATCAAACGTGGTGAAATCAAGATATGCAAGATACATACGGATTTGAATGTTGCGAGATCCTTTGACAAAGGCTCTTCCACGACCCTAAGCATGAGGCACACATGAGAGATATGGGTATTAGATATCTTAAAGATTAACTCTAGTGCAAGTGGGAGATTGTTGGGAATATGCCCTAGAGCTAATCATAAAGATGATTTGTATTCCTTCATATGTATCCATGATATATTATGTGTTCATGAATATCCATTAAAGACAACTTGTATTGATCAGCAATTATGTGAATTGTTTGTGAAACTCTTTTACTTGTTTGGTTATTCAATAATTGTCCTCGATCGGAGTTCATGTGAGAACACACATGAATATTAGATCAACACACGTATTAGTTGATGACTATGTTTCACAAGTCATAGACATGGAGATGTCAAACTAATAGTGTGGGCACATGTATGACATGGGGCTGGATTGACCCGACATGAGATGTTATTATTATCTCTTTATACATCATGTACGTTATGTCCTTAGACACGTGATTGTCGTATGTACTCAAGATGTGAAACGACCTACTTAGGGACTATCAAACGTTACTCCGTAATTGGGTAGCTATAAAGGTGGTCTTCGGGTTTGTCGGGGAAACATCTTTGTGAGACATAGTCAATCAAGATGGAATTGCCCCTCTCCATGAGAGAGATATAAGCTGGACCACTCGATTGATTGGATCAAGAAATGCATGGCCGTGCTTGGGTTAAGTGTTAACCCACGAGGTGGACCAAATATCGTGTGGCAAGGGAATGACGAGTATATGGTTTGTGGTGGTTCGTCCCGATATGATCATTGCGTACACATGGGAGTTGGCACGTCTTGCTAGAGGCCGCCGTCAACTATTGGCCGAGTAGGTGTACTCGGGCCATGTCTATGTGTGCATGAGCCCATAGGGTCGCGACGCTTAAGGGGAAGAAGGCCTAATTCGGATTTGATCCAATTAGGCGAGGACTTAGGGTTACTAATGGGCCTCCAGGCTCGGGAGCCTGTTAGCGACGCCTATATATATGAGGTGGGCGCTGGGGCGTGACCTAATCTAAGCCACGCCACTTTGGCGGCCGCCGCCCCACGCCCTCGCCTCTTGCATCTCGCGGACCTAGCAGTCCGGAGGCACATCGCTTCCTCCCTCAGCGTGTGGGATACCTCGGAGGTGCTGCATCCGGAGCACAAGGATGAACCGCACGAGGAGGACGGACGTGACGGACGATCACGCAACTGCGACGCACCGCCGCGACGCTACATCTACGCCGAGGGTCGACGCTTCGGCCGCACTGCGGCGTCTAGTGGTAATCCCGTGATCTATAACTAGCGGTAGATCCTTGGTTTATGGGTAGAAAATTTTCGTTTTCTGGCTAGCATAGCGATCCCATATTCCTTCATGCCCGTCGTTGTCGAGGTCGCTGAGTGAGGCGAAGAAGGCATCCTTGTTCTCCTTGGCACGCTTGAGGTACTTCTTCTTGATCGCCTCCTTGTCGAAGCCCTTCTTGGACTTGTGCTTGCCGACGGTGTACTCGCGCTTGTCCTTGCGCTTGTCGGAGTAGTACTTCTCGCCGGAGTACTTGTCCTTGCTCTTCTTGGGGCACGCGGCGACGAAGTGGTCCGGATCGCCGCACTCAAAGCATCCTCCCTTGGGACCACCGCCATGCCGACGATTCAAGCGGTTGTTGTGGAACCGCGAGAATCGGCTGATGACGAGAGCCAGCTCGTCGTCCCCAATGCACTCCAACTGCTCCTCTGTCACAGACACCAAAGAAGACAAGGCAAAAGAGATCTGTGATGGGTTAGCAGAAGAACTGGAACTGCCCTTACCTGAGACGAGTGCAACGTTCGGCGCAGATGGGTTCTTGAGCTTCGCCTGGATCTGGGCCTCGATCTCGGAGGACTTGAGCTTGCTGTAAAGCTCGTCGGGTGTGAGGGTGTCGTAGTTGGCGGACTCCATGATCGCGGACACCTTCACATCCCACACCTTCCGATCCAGGGCGTACAAGAGCCGCATCGCCTTCTCGTGATCATCAAGCCTCTCCGAAGGCTTGTTCGCCCGCAGCTTGTTGCAGATCGTCTGAAACCTGGCAAAGAGAGAATCGATGGACTCGCCATCAAGTTGGATTAGGTTGTTGTACTCTCTCTTGTAGGTCTCATATAGGCGGGCCTTGACTTGTGGGGTTCCCTCGTGGTAACTCTCAAGTGTCCTCCACACCTCACGAGCGGTCTCACAAGTGGCAACTCTCTCAAACTCAGTGTCTTTGAGGCTAGAGAACAAAACGCTCCTCGCTCGGTTGTTGGCATTGTGTTGGGCTATTTGTTCCTCACCCACTCGAGCGGCTAGCACTTGGTAGTTCTCATCCTCGACAATCTCCCACACTCTCCAATCCATCCCCATAAGGTGTGCTTGCATCTTAATCTTCCAATAGGGATAGTTGGTGCCATCGAACTCCGGGGGTTTGCCAAAGTGGCCGAAAGCACGATCCATGTCGCCTTCTTGCGGATCACGGACCGATTAGGGTGGAAGTGATCCTAACCGGCTCTGATACCAATTGAAGGACCGAAACGGCGACCAGAGGGGGTGAATGGGAGCCTCGATTTTTCTTTTCAATTTCGGGTCATCGGCTCAACCCCCAACCTCAAAAGCAAACTCATAAAGATACGAGTGATACGCGTGCTAATTAGTAGCAAGATATCAAACGCCGAAGTGTTGGGCTCAATGAATCGAACACAAAAATCGGTTCTCAAATCGAAGCTCGAACGAACGAGCGATGGACAAAAAAGATCAAGCGGAAAATTGATCCAAATAAAACTAAAGAAGCTCCTCTCTACTATTGCTGAAAACGCAACACGTTTAAGACAAGGCACTTGCTAGCTGCTATTGTTCAAGAAAAATAAATCTCTTGCGATTCAAAGACCGCACTCAAGTTCACCGAACTGAAACCTACAACGGCGAGGAAGCTACAGCTTGCAAGCTCAAGCATCGAGGTACATGCATTTGCTCCTCAAAACCAATTGCTAAAAATACTAATTCATGGACACATCTGAATGAAGTGCTACTCCAGCTACTAGCTAAACAAATGAGATAAAAATAAATGCACCAATAATCGGCTCATGATTGCTCGGCACTAGTCATTCACGTATGCAAGATAATGGAATTACTAGCTGAACTTGACTTGCTTTAGCTTACCAAACAACGAAGCTATTACCTCTCGACGAAAGTCTTGTAGCGCCGGACGCTTGCTTGCTTGCGTTCGATCGTAAGACGAAAAGCAAATACTGCCGCTTGACAGTTGATGCAACAAAGATCAAACGCTGGATGTAGGAAAATCCATCGATTGGACACACTGCTATCTGAAAGTGACACCACGAGCTGCAACACGTAAAAGATTTCGGCGGGGGAGCTCAATGGGGGGCTGCAGACTCACGCATACGAGAGCGAAGGAGACAGTAACCGACGAACACAACCTGGAAGCAAGAACCGGCTGGAGCGGTCGGGAGCATGAGCGAGTCTTTGCTTAGATGAGCACGCTTCGATGACAGAGCATCGGCACTTGTAGCACCGCTGAAAAACTGAACAAAAATTCGATGCCCTCCAAGAACGAGAAAGAACGGCAAAGTATTCCCAGATCCGAAAATACAAGGATCTTGCACAAATCAAAACCCCATGCTCTCAAACTTGGCACATCGATTCACGACGGATACACAAGGCTGCTCCTAGGATATCATCACTCAATTTAAACGCAACTTCGTGAATCAAAGAAATTCGAGCAAGGAAGAAGAGGGACGGCGTAAACACGAACGCGGCTCAAAGGCGGGACAAAAATCACGAGACAAATTGACGAAGCCCGGAGGGCACAAGCGGCTTTGGGGCTGCTCTTCCCCTTCAAAAATCTCCACAAAATCTCTACAAATTTGTTCTTGGACCTCTAAACAAGAACCCTAAAAATGAGGAAAAATAAAAATGAAAATAAGAGAGGCAAAGAGGGGAGGAGGCTATCATCCTCCACATATATCTGAAATCCTCTTTCCCAAACTACCCCTAGATACATATGAGCGAACCGTTAACCCTAAGGCTAATTTAGTCCGACTTCGGGATAATTTGATCCGACGGCCACCGCGCCTCCTCATCTGCAGCCTTGCTCCACGCAATCTCCCGGATGCCGCCACGTGCCGTCCTTCCGTCCCACCGAACGTCCGGGTTTTGAGGCCCAAACCCGTGAAACCCGCCGATGGTTTTGAGGCCCAAACCACCAAACCAGCGCGTGGTTTTGAGGCTCAAACCACGAAACCCGCACCGATGGTTTTGAGGACAAACCACCAAACCTCCTCAACACGTGTCACCGCCATCTTGACCGCCCGAAGTCGCCAAGTCATCCGAGCTCCCCGCTCTGCGCACGCGCTCGCCGTCTTGACCCGATCGACACGGTCCCGCCACGCCCTCTTGCATTCGCCGATGTCCCGGATGTCACCCACCATGGCTAGCCACCCGGCGATCCGGTCCCTCGGTCCAAGCCTCACGTCCGTCCTTCACCTCCGCGGTCCGTCGGCCCGGCACGTCCTCCTTGGCCCCTTCACCTCGCCGTCAGCTACCATCTCCGAGCTCCACACCTGCACAACACGAACCAAGAGATACGTCTTCGACACACTCCACGTGTGCCGGTGAACATAGCCGAAGCATAAAAGATAAAAGAAAATAGAATTAAAATGTTGACTGTTGACAATCACTCAATCACAAAACTAAACACATGTGACCTAAATCAACCATGTGTTCGCACTCACGCTATAGGTCTGATCACAGATGTACCAAAAATTCAGCAAGTAATCAATGCCATATTTCAACCTTATCACTAGAGATTCACCATACACAAAGACCCTTGAAACTCTGAGGACACAAATATATCAGAAGTTCTGAACAGAAATGAAGTAAGCCACATGCAGAACATTCCATGATTAGTGATGCAATAGTAAAACAATGCTGCAGGAACAGAAATCTTATTTTGCAGTAGCCTAATATCTTTCCTGAAACATATACGGTACTCGTCCATACAAATGAGATGTCCCATTATACGTTCATGCCACACGTTGCTCAATGCACAATTCTAAGAAGCAAGCATTTCTAGCGTCATTCCATTGGGCTCGATTTGCTTGGCTCACTGGGGGGAGGGGGCTCGGGCTCGCTAACTCCTCCACATCGTCCTCGAATGCTTCGTCGCCGTTGTCGGTGGATGCTTGCCCACCTGGCCGCCGCCGCCATGGAACGGCGTCTTTGGTGCGCTACCGGTTACTGGCGGCGGTGATGGGCCCGTCGGAGGGGCCGAGGTCGGCGGCGATAGCTCGGGGACCCCGCCCGGCGCTGGCTAGGGCGGTGGTGTGAACCAGGCTTTTGCGATGGGAGCTCATCGCGCGATGGGGCTCGATTGGGAGGGGGATCCGGTGCGGGTGTGCGGTGAGAGAAAAGCGTGGGCACCACTGAAACTAGCCCTAATTAGCACCTCTTTGGTGGGCTAGTTTTTTTATGGGTTAGATGTAACTAGCACCACTCTAATCTCTCCCGTTTGGATCCATGAGAGTTAGTTTGGCCCAAACTAGCTCAAACTAACTCTAACCCTGGGATCCAAACAGAGGATCATTTGGTTTCACACATATCTTGGGGAGATAAGCGGGCGTGCTATGCGTGGCCGACCCGGGGAAGGCCCGACCAAGGGCCCGCCCTAGTGGCCCACTCCCCACCCCTTCTTCTTCGTCGCGGTCGTCTTCTTCCTCACGGCCGCCGCCGCCGCCGCCGTCGGCACCTCCCCTCCCTGCCGGGACCCCGCCGCGGGCGCCCTTCTTCCACTTCCCTAGTCTTCTCGCGCCGCCGCCGCCGCGCGCCGCCATGGATGACCTCAACGCCCTCGCCCTACCCGTACCCGGCCGAATGGGTCCGGCCACGGCCGGCTTCGGCGGCGCCCCACCGCCCTCGCTCACCGCCGGCCAAACCGCCGGCCACCGCCGTGTCGGCGGCCCGCGGCCAGGCCGGCCGGGCGCGATCTATAGCCCGGCGGCGAGGATGGAGGCGATGGGGACCTCGGCCAGTAACCCTAAAAGGGGCGCCCGCCGCCGGAACCCTAAAGCTACGGCGGCCCCTTCGATTTCCGGCTCCGACTCCGGCGAGATCCGCGTCGTCCTCCAGCGAGCCTCCTCCTCCGCCTCCGGCCGGGCCGAGCAGGCCGTGGGCCGGCCCACCATAGGGTGGTTGGCGCGACCTTCGGCGCCCGACAAGATTGGCGAGATAAGCCCTTAATATCTAGCACTCATTTTCTTCATGCTCACTTGACCAAGGCGATTAAGGAGGGCAGGCCAGTAATTATGACTTGTAAAACAAAGAACTTTGAAATTGTACTCCCTAACCCCGAGCTGGGCTGGCATCGTACATATTTTTTGCTTGTTGTACCGGCTCCTGCAGCTATATGACATCCTGATGTACCCATTGTTGCATCCTGTCGTGTCACCATGTCAATGCTCTATTTGAATTTGAACTTGTTACCTTTTCTGTCCTATCATTTATCTTTTCCTAATTATATCTGTTATTACTGTTTTTCAGAGATGATATTGTCTTTGAAGATCCTTTGAACACATTCAAGGGCCTAGAAAATTACAAAAGGATATTCTGGGCGCTTCGTTTTACTGCCGGATCTTCTTCAAATCATTGTGGGTTGATAACTTGATATAGTTAGTATATGGCAACCTGCTGAGGATACTATCATGATTCGCTGGATTGCCCATGGCATTCCACGAGTACCCTGGGATGGGCATGGCCGCTTCGATGGTGCTTCTGTGTATAAACTTGACAAGAATGGCAAGATCTATGAGCATAAGGTGCACAATGTGGCAATGAACCCACCAACGAAATTCAAGGTCCTACCAGTCCATGAGCTAATCAGATCACTTGGTTGCCCCTCTACTGCAAAACCAACATATTTCGAAGCTTCATCACAACATCTGTGTGCTGGGCCATCTTATTTGAGATTAGCATGGATAAGATGCTACATCTCATTGTGCCGTATGCTTTCGCTAGCAAATCTGGGAGAAGGATAGCGTGGGTTTAGAATGATCCCACCTCCAAGTTTTGTATTTTCAGTATGATAGCGCACAAAGTTACTGAGTACTATCGAGTCATGACAGTTGTATATATATGTACAGTGATAGTTTATGGAATAAGACCTCTTAGCTAAGGTGTACAACACTTGTTATTGATTGTTAAGCATCAGTCAGCAAATTAGTCTGACATGTTTCAGTTCTCAGTATCGAGAGTGGTGCTCTTGTGTCCGAATTGACTGAACTGAGCATTTTTGTGTCAACCCTGCACATCATATCTGCGATGCATATAATATGCTAAAAAAACAGAAAAAAAAAAATATGATGATCCCCTCCCTTGTGCCAATTTAAACACACGACAAACACAAGACGTTAAATGCGGGACCAGTTTGAACCCGTAGCTATCAATATCGGTACAAATATCCACAAACAGATAGAAGATTGTATGCAAAAAGCAAAAGCATGAGATGGACAGAAGAATCAATAGCAAATAATAGTATATCAATAATAAAATTCATTAACATCATGTACATGGATTCGTAATATTTTTCACATAATAGTGTTCCCGCTATTTAATAGCCAAGAGCCCAAGATAAACCAAAGTACATAATTTTTTTTTTTTTTGAGAAACCGGATAAATAAATTAACAAGTTGCGGGCCGCTATACCATTGGGCCTTTAGTTCGGCATCATGGGCTGATCCTGAAAAATAGGCCAGCCCAATACGTCACACGAATCCGGCCCGTTCACGGAAGCGAACGAGCTCCTCCTCTATCCACTGGCAACGGCCGAGAGAAAGCGTCCGCTCACTCCCGCCCCGCCACGCAACCACCACCAGCGCGGCCGCGGCGCCATGGCCTCCGTCGCCGCCGCCTCCTCCACCTGCTCCTGCTCCACCGTACTCTCTTCCTCCCCTCAACTCCGTTCCGGACGCATCGCCCGTCTCTCCACCCGCTGCCCCGCCATGCCAGGCTACCGCTGCGGCCGGGCCACTCGGTACGCCTCCCGGCTCCCGGCTGCCAAACCCACCCCGCCCTCCTTACTTTCGACTGACTGCCGCCGACCACCTGGGATCATGTCTGCAGGTGCCGAGGTGCCTCCCGAAATGCGACTTGGGGAAGCCGGTCGGAGGAGGCGCTGGGTTGTCGGCTCGGAAGGGGCCACCGGGTCAGGGAGGGTCTTCGTCCAGGCGGCCCGCGCAGTTAGATGCGTCGTCGTGCGGGCTCGCTTTCGCGACGGTGGCGGGAGTTATGATGCTCCAGGGGTCGCAGCAGGCGCTTGCAGCCACGCAATTCGCCGGCCTGCTGCCGGCGGACGTGCTGGGGGATCTCGGGGACATCAGTACAGGTTTTGCTTCAGTTACGACAGCTGCCTCTGCTCTCTAATGATTTCCCAGCTCATTTTTTTTTTTTTTGTTATGTATAATTACCTGTAGAATGTAGATTGATTGTTTTTTTTTAGAGTTTCAGGGCCAAAGCCCCGGCCTTTCAATTATATCAAAAGACCATAGTGTTATCAACGTTTACAGTTCCGGATGCATAGCATCACATTACCCAGAAAAGATTTGACTGCACCCTGGCAGACAAACTCAGAATCCTAACAGCAAAACTCCCAGACAATACGAACGAACTTAACAAGAAACCAAAACGCCTAGCTCTATTACAGCTCGTTCAGAGCATCATTGAGATCATTCCACCATCCAGGAGCCGAGCTCTCTTTGCCAGCAGGTTGGTCATCTTGTCACTGCTCCGAGGAAACATCAGCCTGCGCTCCCTGGCAGCCACAGGACTGTTCTTGCCACCGTCTTCAATTTCTCCAGATATGACTTGAGCAACGATCTCTTCTCGACTGGACACAAAACTAGCCAGTTTTGCACCATTCCAATTACCATATAGTACAGTACCTCTATACTCTTCCATCCTGTATTCTGAAAAACAAACTCATTCCTGAGTTTCCAAATAGACCAAATGACAGCAGAGCTAACCATATTAACTAAAATGTTCCTCTTATTACTAAGCCAGAAAGTGCCAATATTAACTATGTCAGTACCAATTTGAAAGCCAAAAATCTCAGAAATAACAGCCCAGCATCTTCTAGCTACTACACATTCAAAGAACAAATGAATACAAGACTCTTTCTCACTGCAGAATAGACAAGTTTCATCTTTCACTTTTCTCCTTTTTGCTAGATTATCTCTAGTTAAAGGCCTGTTATGCATAAGCAACCATAAGAAACACTGAACTCTTGGGGGGATCTTAAGTTGCCAAACAGCAGGAATATGGGTTTGATGAATACCCCTATAATTAATTATTTTGTATAAAGACTGAGAAGTGTATGTCCCTCTAGATGTATCTTTCCAAACCATCTCATCTTCTTCCTCTGAGAAAACAATAGTTGACACCAACTCTATTACTTCTAACCAGGACTGATAGAGCTCCTCTGTTAGAGTCCTCCTAAAAGTGCATTTCAAAACAGTACCATCCCACAAATCTGCTATGGATTTCCCATACTCATTTAAGATCCTATAGAGAGGATAAAAGAGAATAGCTAGACTTGTAGACCCTACCCAAGTATCTTCCCAAAGCCTTACTTTCCTACCATTTCCCACCTTCCATCTATACCCAATGTTTGCAGCTTTAGTAGCCCACATAAACCCTTTAAAAAAACTAGAAGAATGAGTGACTTTTGTAGCCATGATATTTGGTTGTTTTGTATTTAAAATCTATTAGCTCTTTCCAGAGCTTATCCTTATCTTGATTATAGCATTTTAACCAAGAAGCCAGTAAGCAAACATTGAGATCTCTCAAACTAGGCACCCCTAACCCACCAAACTCTCTACTTATGGATACCAGCTCCCAATTAGCGGATGATATTTGTGGTGATTTTCATCGTCATTCCACAAAAGTTCCCCATGTGAGTGTTCATAAGTTGAATAGCCCACTTTGGAAACTTGATAAAAGATAAAAGGTAAACAATACTAACAAGACAAGCTTTAACCTCTAGTCAGAGATAAAAGTTTGCCTCTCCACCCAAAGAACTCTACCTAGAATCTTGTCCACTAGAGGCTGAACATCTTCTCCGGATAAATTTTCATAATGCAAAGGAATACCTAGGTACTTAAGTGGAAAACTGCAACGGACAAGCTAAAATATGAGCTAAATCATGAGTTTCATCCACTTCTAAATTTATGGGGACCATCTCACTCTTGTGGAAGTTAATTCTCATACTGCATAAATTGTTCAAACCACATAAGAATACCTTTTAAGTTCTCTAAATAGTAGGTATCAGCCTTAGAAAACAATAAAGTATCATCTGCATATTGCCAAGCCAAAATGCCCCCATGCAGAAACCATCTAAAAGGCCTTTCACCAAACCTCTATCTGAAGCTTTACGGATCATCCTAGAGAGGGCATCTCCTACCCCCCCCTTAAACCTTTTCTGGTTTTGAAAAAATTACCTTCCTCTCCATTCACCATAATACCAATTAACTAATAAATCAAAGAGAAAGTTCCAAGACACCCTATCATAAGCCTTCTCATAGTCTAGTTTTATTAACACCCCACTCTCCACTATGGTAAAAAACACTATGAACTAATTCATGTGCAAAGTGACAACACTTTCTAAAATATACCGCCCTTTGATAAAAGCAGATTGATTGGGAGAGACAATCCTCTCCATTACCGGAGCTAGTCTAGAAGTCAACAACTTAGAAAAAATTTTAAAGCTACAGTTCAAGAACTGATAGGTCTAAACTGCTTCATATTTGAAGCATCTCCTACTTTAGGAATGAGAGTTACAAGAGCAAAATTTAATCTAGCTAAGTCTAATACCCCTTTATGGAAATCATCAAATAAAGCAATTAAATCTGATTTAATAAGATCCCAAAATTTACGGTAAAAAAAGGAAAGAAAGCCCATCGTCGTGCATAGCAACTAAACACCGCCTCCTTAATTTTTTTTTCGCGAAAGGGGCTATTAATAACTCATTCTCAGTAGATGAGACTTTATCATTATCCTCCCAAAATTATCTCCTAATTTAACTCCGAGTCGGGCTCTTTAGCAAATAAGGTCTTATAGAAATCCGTAGCTACCTTCATCATCCCATGCCGATCATAAACATGACCGTAAAGGACTTTCTAGATATTCTATAGCCTTCTTCCTACTCCTATAATTGGCAACCGCTTGAAAGTACGCATTGTTCCTATCTCCTTCAAGAATATTTCTATCCCTAGATCTCTGTCTAAGTTTAATTTCTTCTAACGACCAAATCCTATCTAATTCTCTCTCAATCCTTACCAAGTCTTCCTCCTCACTATCTGAAAGAGGTCCGGATTTTGAGCTCTAATCTAGAAAACTCTCAGTAGTTAGCTCCACCTTCCTTTTATTTTGAGCTGCTATTTCGTTTGCCGCCCAGCCTCTAATCATCCTTCTTAGTGTCCTTACTCTAAATTGCCACCTATCCAAACTGTTGGTCAAACTACATGGAGTGTTCCAGGCTTTATAAACCATATCTCTAAAGGTTTCCTTCTCTAACCACCATTTTTCAAACCTAAACCTCTTCTTTCCATGTAGATTGATTGTTGTATTGAGATGCATTTCCTTTTAAGCGAATTGGTTGGTCGTTAATCTTTCCATATCCACTTTTGTTCTGAATTTCAGGCTTTCCTGTTGATCTTCTTTTCTGAGCTAGGGGACCGAACATTCTTTATTGCGGTAAGTTACTAGTGTTCGCTGTACAAACATAGTCAGATTGTTCTGACGCATCAGATGTACTTGCAAACAGTTTGATTGCTTAAACTGCAAGTTGTTTTGAATATCGTGCTTTCAGATTTCACAAAAGAATTTAACTAGGTTGCCTAATTGCAATGACCTCCAGTTTCATCATTGAGCGTTCAGAGTTCACCTTTTTTTTTAGTATCAGCATTCAGAGTTCACTTGAATACGCAAGTTTCTGCAGGATGCAGACAGTTAGCCTTAACGCTGATTTCTGTTTGATCCATGAAGTGATGTTGTACTCAAACCATAAACACTTAGTGCTCTCCAATCGTATCCACGATGGCCACTGAAACCACTGCAGGAGTTGAAGTGGCACAGATGCGGTGAGGACAGGACAACAGACGTCCAAGATAAGATGATTACTTAAGATTTTAAGATAAAAAATGGTTGAAACAGTAGTGATGACGTGGCTTTGCCAGAGAAGAGAACAACTAGTATAATTACACTTAATGGGTTCTACTTACACATTTTAGGTCCTCACAGATGGGCTGCACCGATATGGTATTCAAGGGAGACTGTGTGTTAGTGAATGTTGTAATTGTCATGAAAGAAACATTTTTCTATTTCCTTAAATTTTCAGCAATATATTTTCAGTAATATATACTAAAATATATACTAAAATGAGTCATTGATAAATGCTGCAGTTGCATGTGTTTGATAGGCACTGTTAGCGGCTAGAAGTTCTGGAGCAGTCATTTTTCTTGGTACATTTGGAGCTCTTGCGTAAGTATTTTCATGCTTCTTGTATTCTATATTTCATCTTCAATACTGTCGCAGCCTTTATGTGCTTCTAGCTTCATAATTGACGTTCCCAGAATGTTTGTCATTACATGGAGTTCTTTTTTTTTTCTGGTGATTATCAGGGTAATGACTGTTATATCTGTAGTTCTTGGTCGAGCATTTCACTATGTTGATGGCATCATCCCATTCGGGTAATTATCTTAATTGTGCAAGCAGAGTCTCTATTGGGTGCTCTCGTTTACCCAATGTCTTGTTGCATGCAGCTTTGGTGGTACTGATTTCCCAGTTGATGATATTGCTGCGGCATGTCTCTTGGTAAGGACACTGCATATTTTTTACACACAAACAAATTGAAAATCTGATTCGATTTTTTAAAGGAATGTGTGGCTTTTACTCTTGGATTCTTGTGTGAAGTTAATACCTAATTTATTATTCTTGCCCAACTTGAATGTATTCAGGTTTATTATGGGGTTACTACATTACTTGATGCAGCTTCAGGTGGTGATGAGAAGATCAATGAGGAGCAAGAGGAGGTAGAACTTTAAGTTGCGCCAAGAACATCATTTTTAGTTTTCATATTTAATCCTGTGTCAATCGAGAAAAAAAATTATTGTGCTTGAACATACTTCTTTCTCCTCTATAAACTATGTTGAACCATTGTAGGCTGAGTTAGCAGTATCGAAATTTTCTGGAAATGGTGCTGGGGTCATGTCCGCTGCCGGTACTATCGCTAGCACATTCGTATTGGTTTTTGTCGCTGAGTGGGGTGATAAATCATTCTTTTCCACAATTGGTACATCTCCTAACTCTGCCTTATAAATGGCCAGATTTCCATGAGCGTAGTTAACATTGACACTACTTTCCAATACCTTGGCAGCACTTGCGGCAGCTTCATCCCCTCTGGGTGTCATTGCAGGATCACTTGCTGGTCATGCCGTTGCAACATTGGTAAGATAAGCATAGTAGTAGGTTGAGAGTTGAGACTTCAAACCAGATAACTGAAGTCAAACTTTTGCACTGTCATGACTAACATGCTTGACCAATGAGCATAACAATATTGCGATGGAGCAGACAATTGTTTAGTACTTTCACCATTTGTTAGTTCATTGGTCTGTGTTTGCCTCAGTATTTGTTTCTTGCAAGAGTTTTTTTTTTCCGGAAATTTAAAGAGTATTCTCTAATGTTGGGGATTAGGAAGTTTGCGATTCTGCACTAACTTGGCTCCATTGGAGTATTCGCCATAAAAGAATTTCTGTTGTTGATTGTGTACAAGGAGTAAACGAGTCATTGCATACCAATCAGTTGTTATGCCACAATTTTTTATCTTCCCTTCTTATGTTTTCCAGGCAAAATTGAGATTAACACATTTCTTCCAACAGATTGCAGTTCTTGGTGGCTCTTTGCTGGGAACATTCCTTTCTGAAAAGGTAAATTAGGAAACTAATTGTACCATAGCCACTGAAATTTCCTATTACAGCGTTTGACCACTGCAAATTTTAAAATACATCAAATTTGTAAGTTGCCTTTCACCGTGTTTGTCAGTTTGATCAATCACAAGTGTTTAGGCAGTTAACCGTGTAATAGAAAGGGAATCCTATTTTTTCCATCCATTAAACTTACATACTTTAGTGTTACCAACAACCATTGGCTTGCTAATAAAATCTTTGATAAACATTGTCATGTGCAGATCATAGCATACATTGGAGGGAGCCTGTTCTTGGCCTTTGCCGCGATTACAATAGTTGAGATAGTGACTTAAAATGGAATTCCAGCTACCATAATAATTCATCAAATAAAAGGTATTGATCTTTTGTCAGGGCAATGAAAAATCAGCTTAGCTGATCGTAATGTGTTATCAAACATGATTGTCCACAGGAACTTCATTGTTCGCATGGGAAGTCCTAGGTTTGCATAGAGTGATTTGTTGCTGGTGATGAGAATTCTGCTTTATTTTATCCAAGAACAATGGTTTTATCATCAGCATGATGTGTAGTTGAAACACTCAAAGTCAGAGGTTGGGCGGAAGATGAAACTAGGTGGGAAACTATGAATCCCATGTAGCTTTTGAGTTTCTTCTTACATTATTTACATGTATATGAGTCTAATAAGCATTGTAAAGGCAAAAGATGAACCTTACTGAACTATTTTAGGCTTTCAGTCTAGTACATTTTCCCCCATTTCCCTGCTATTAGTGCACAAAAAAAGTAAGATGATTAAAAATGCATAATGTTCAGAAAATGGAGTTATTCTCAATTCATTGACACTTGCAGTGTCCAAAACCTGCCTGTACCTTTCAGGCATAAATACAAATAATCGTCCGAAGTGGTTATCGAGCCCTCACAGAAAACTAAGCTATGATCTGCTTAGTTTCACAACATACGAAGAACATTAACTGCATTTCTGTTCTTTGGGTTTCCTATGTATATGGTCATGGTCGCCTCGTCGAGGTCAACCAAAACAGTGCACAGAGTGTACAATGTCGGACCTGAAAAGCAGCTCCCAGGGTGTTAGAATTCAGTTCACGATGCAAGAACCAATGGTCAGAACATATGAAAGAAAAAAAAAAAAAAAAAAAGGGTCTGAACAGATTGAGAATCATCACCTGTCATATAGATTGGGTACTTCTCATCAGCTGTATCTCCCAGTAGCGAAAGCGCCGTCTCTTTGGAGTCCACTGAACACTGCGCAGCTCTCTTCTCCCTGCTCATGGAGTTGTCGTCCTGCACCTTCTCAACGCAATGCCAATTCAGTCATCAGTTCATTCAACAATCGAATCAGTTCAATGGCTTCGATCTCCCTACCTGCTTCACTTGGAGGTGCCGGTACATGTTGGCGTGGAAGAACGGCACGGCGCCGGCCTCGCGGACGGCAAACCGGTTCCCGGAGGCAGTCTCGACGTTGACGATCCTCCGGCCTCTGACGTCCATCAGGTTGTAGCTGTGGCCGACTGAGACGGTCGGTGAACAGACCCTCTGTGCCATGATCAATGGTGGCTTTTATTACTGCTGATGAAAAAAGAGCAAGTGACGTGGAATTCAGTCGTCGTGCTAGCTTCTAGTACGTACGTGCATTGCATCCTCGAGGTTCTTCGCTTCTAGCAGGTCCCGTGACACGAAGTTCCGGGCAATGGCGCCCGCGACGATCTCGTCGTTCACCGGAGGAACCGAGTCAAGCGTGAAGGCCTGTCAGTTAATTTGGATGTAATCTGATCTGACTGATGTGGAAACGGGAATTCAGAATGCAGTAACCATGGCATGCTGCGGTGCGTGAGCTCACCACGCCGTTGCTGTTGAACCCGAAGGCGCAGCTCGGGAGCTCGCCGGCGTAGGTGTAGGCGGTGAAGGACGTGCCGTCCGGCAGCGTGGCCCGCACGAGGTACGTGTGGCCTAGCAGCGCGACGTTCCCGTCCTCGTTGTGCGCGGCGATCGCCGTGGAGTCGCTTGACGATGAGGACGTCGGAGCAGTCGCCGTCGGCCTCCACTTCCTCTTCCGGGGCGCGATCACCTCCTTCCTTCTTCTCCTTCGGGATGAACGGCAGGACCTCCTTCCTGAAATTGACCAGGATGACCTGCTTGGACGGACAGCAAGAGACGCAGTCAGCGGCAGGGCAGGAACGCCGGCGGCGAACAGACAGAGACCGCGATCAGTGGCAACAGCGTGCGTCGCTGTACGTACGTACGTGGAGGAGCGGGACGCCGGTGCCGTCGGCGGTGCCCGCCATCTCGTCCCAGTACCGCGGGTACCTCTCCCTGTTGGCGGACTGGAGCGCGGCGAGGAGTGGCTGCGCCTCCGCCGTCGACGCGAACGGCAGCAGCTGCTCCCGGAGCACGAGGTCTTGCCGCATCCTGCTCCTTATGACCTCGGCGAACCGCTTGCCCACGGCGAGGCCCAGCGCGTACCCGTCCGCGCAGCAGCCGGCGTCGAAGGCGTCCAGCTCCAGCTCGCCACCGGCGCCCATGTTTCCAACGGCGGCTTTGTGCGTTGCTGCGGTCCGGACGTGCGGTGCCGTGACGTGCCTTATCCAAGCGCTCTCGTGAAATGGGCCGGGCTGGTATGTGTCCTGACTTTTAGCCCACGGAGGCATCGAACCTATCCGGCCCAGTAGATCGCAGCCTCCCAACCTTAACGGATTGACAAAGGGCTCAACAAACCTATTTTTTTTTGTCATATGGCTATAAGATTCTCAATTGTCACGTAACAACTTTTTTGTTTCTATTATTTGTTTTTCTTTTTCCAAATAAAAGGGCTGGCCATGACTTGTCATCTGTCATGTCTATGCTTGAAGAGGAATACCATAGATTGAAGTGAAAGTACATAAAAGTAAAATCATGGTTTACTTGTGAATTTATTTAGTTTGATGCATTTCTAATAAACTTTAAGCATAAATTGAGTATATAAATGAAAATTACTACCAGGAGAGACAAGAAAAAAGAGAAACTAATGATATAATTATGTCGGGTGCACTCTTTACCTCAATCTGCAGTCCGCATCAACTGCCTCCAATTTTTTCTCTCTCCTTGTAGAATTTTGCATAGAGATGGATGTTTTCATCATCTAAGGGCATGAGAGAAGGATATGTTCTCGTGCTAAAAAAGAGAAGGATATGATATATAGCAGAAAATTTTGGGTCGCCTCATGCTACCAATTGGGCAAGAGAAACCATAGCTTTGGCCCTTGGACAGTAAAATTGGTCCTAAGCCACTCGGTTGCATCTAAGTAGGTTAAGTCCTGGTTGATCCATTTCCATCCCTATGGCCCAGAAAACTTTGTTATTAACAAAATAACACCATGATAAAAGACCTAGCTTGCATCTTAGCACCTTCGCATTCCTTCTCAAAGTACGTTTGTCGGTGAGTCGACACATATGTCATATTTATAGCTAGTTCTAGGTTGTGCACATGACGAGACGACTGATTTTGGTTGATTCAATAGTATTCTGTGAGAGGGAATCTTCTCCTTACGATTTGTGCAACAAAAGAAGGCCTATCATTGGGCCACGTCGCCTGCCTACTATCAGCCGTAGGATCCTTAACCAATGGCATAGGGCAATCCAACGTGCATGTACAAAGGCCCGATCCAAAGCAATCGCGAAGCCTCTGGAACAGCCATCGTCTCTGTCGCCGCCGCCAAACACGCCGAAGAAATCTCTCGTCACCTCGCAAGCCCCTCCTCCGCCTCTTCCCTCCCGGCGCCAGCAGCCTCGATCGAAATAGGAATCGACGTCGTGGTTCCCTGTCTTCACGGCATCCAGCACCACCCGCTATTCATCTTCCTCCAAACTCCAGCCCAGCCTCCTCACGCGAGAGTCATGCCGCGGTTCTTCCCTTCTCCTGCCCGAGGTTTCTGTTCTACCACGGCGTCGATGTGGGGTGGTTCGCGGAGGGTCGCGCCGGTGCTCCAACGCGTTGCAGCCCTGCGCGCCGGCGCCGTAGTACACGTCCACGGCTCATGGCGTCGCCGCCCTCCTTGCTACAATGGAGATGGATTAATCCAGCCAAACGCCGCCACCATATGCATCGGGGCCAGCAGCTCCGGGCACAGCACTGCCTGCCGGACAACAGGGTCAAACACCTCCTTGCGTTTGCCTCCACTGCACCGCCCTGGTGCTCTCCCTCCTCTCTGCGAACACAGCGTGCTCGATGAAATGCCAAAGCAGGATTAACTCTACCATAATTAGCGTTTCTTCAAAATGATTTTTCTTGATAAAAAAATGGCTTCTTTGTGTGTTCTGAACTTCAACTTTAATAGTCATGTTCCATCTTGATTGCTTGCTGCTCTCTCTCAACGGTAAACATTTCAGAATTTAGATGTGCTTCATATCATTATTATACAAATGTGTATAATGTATGTATTCTCTCTTCAGTTCATCTTTTTTTTTTCATTATGAGAACATACTATCTATATCGTTTTTTTTTTCCAATGAAGGATATGGCTGAAATGACATGTACAATATTATTGCTAATCCAAACACTACTTGCATCAATCCATTATCACAGATGTTACCCTTCAGCTATATTATAACATACTCTTTGTTTGTATACTGAGTTGCTTTCCGTGATAATTCCGACAATGTTGATACTTGTTTGTATCTGAGCATTACCTCATGGCAATCAACAATGGCTATCTATCTTAAACAAAAAAAAAAGACTATCGCTACCAACAGTGCACACATAAGGTTATAAGGTACAAAATCCTGAAACATTTCTAGTACAAACTAGAACAAGAATAAGAGAACGGCTAAATCTCTTTAGCAAAACATTGAAAGTTACTTCTAGCATTTCAGCTCCACCCCGTTTGGCATTGATTCTAAGGATTCGGGTAAAAGAATAAGAACCGTTGCAGCTTGCAAAATAATCAAGGCACAATCTTATCGGAACCTGATATTTTTTTTTTTCTTGAAAGATTGAGAGGATGGCTTGCCCGGCCCATACTAAAACTGGTCAATATATTTTATTTATATACATCGGTGTACAGACATAAGTCCAAGGTAAAAAAATCCTGAAACATTTTGTCAAAAAACAAAATCATAAAACAAAAAATATACATCCGTTAAAAGAATGTCGTTTTTAGGGTTTCCGTCCCAAAGAGGGAGGGATTTTAGGTTTTTCAAACATCGTGTTTGACCGCTCATCTTATTCAAAATTTTTATGGAAACTAGAAAATAAATAAATCATTATTAAAGTATCTCTAGTGATAAAAATATATCATAAAAAATAAATAATATTTATATAAAAAAATTGAATTTGACTTATGGTCAAACGTGATTGTTGAAAAATCTAAAACGACACTTTTTTTTTTTTTTTTGCACGGAGAGAGTACTCCACTGTCATAAACACCACTGCAAAGCCATCCATCCAAATCAATTCTTGTTCAGGCGCCATTATTCTTCTCTCTCCATCGGTAACAAGATGAGTAGCCCCTGAAAAGACCCAAAGACCAAAGTACAAAACCCTAATAAATAAATTGGTACTCCACCAGCACTGGTTCATTGGGAAAGGGAGCCCATGCACCTTGGAATTTGGAGGCGCCCACATCTGAAGCCAGTTTTTTAGTGCATCCAATGGGGTTTAAAGGTGTTTTAAGATTGTAAAGATAACGAGTTCAAGGTTGCAGACACGAGGTGGGAATTGGTGCAGTCCTCCACATGCGCAGCTCTGTGAGTTCCAATCCCCTCCACCCTCCCTGGCCTGCCAGTCTGCCACTGCCAGCCTCGCTCGCTGTCTGCTACTGCCGCCTTTGGCAACTTTAGGGTTAGGGTTTCACACCTTGACCTTGACGACACACGCCATCCCTTTCTCTCTCTCTCTTCCCGGCCGGCGGGTCTTCGATCCCTTGTGTTGTGTAAGTAGAGCCGCCTACTCATACTCATTGTTGACAAGTTGCAGGTAGCCAGGGAAGGGGTGGTTGTGTTCAGAAATGCGAAATGAGTGTATGAGAAGGAAAAAGAATGGCCGCAGCGAACTGTGAGTGCGTACAGTGGCCTTAATTTGAAGCACGCAGAAAGCATGGCAAGTGTGCAGGGAACTGGCTGCCATGGCTTTCAGGTTCCACAGTCCGGCCCCCTGGAACTGCTGCAAATAGCATCAAATGAGGCTCCGGGCCCTGCCTATATATGTATCTTGCAGGTTCTTCACTGTTATACTTTTTATAGAAATAGAACACTGATATAAGTGTCGCTTGGACATTGAAATGTCGCTCTCGGCTCTCTGTTTCAAACTGCAAGCACATCAAACTACTACAGGACACTCATGTCTCCAATGTCAGTGTCACACAATGCGCGCATTAGTTAGTTAATTAATTTTCTTCAAGTATATATTTTAGTGTGATAAATCCCTCAATCATCCTGCATCTGCTGATGAGTACAGTAGTCGACATTATTATCAGAAATTTTATTCCCAAATTGAAGAGAACAACCTGATGTTGGTCCGAGAAACATACTACGTCAAGTAATCCTAATCTACCACGATTTCTTCAGTCACATTGCGCTTAACAACGTACTGTCCCCAGGGAACAATAAATTATATCAATGATCATAAGCACACATGCTATAAAACCAAGTGAGTTGAACAGGGTAGGTTTAATTGCTTGTAATCGATGCAAAAATGCATTTTTATTGATGCAAATGTGGTGAACGAAGAACCAAAAAAACACACACACACTTCACAGTTTTGTTTTTTATTTACCTATACATATTGATGTTTGAACTACTATACATGCATGTTTCAGGAGCTGGAATGGTCGAAGTTTTAATTAAAACAGAATACATCTGGAAGTACAAGCGTCACAGAATAATGTGTGCCAAGGAAAAAGTGCCTTTAATATTATGACATAAGCTCTAGTGAAATGCCCCTTTGCCGATCTCCAATTTGCCCTCTTAATGAAAAACATGTCAACGGACGTGTTCTTAAAAAAAGACTTTAATTTGCTGGCAACAATGCTTGTTATCATAAACGCCCAGAGTGTATTAGTTCAGTAACATATGATGGATCCCATGTATCATGTGGGTTATTGAAGCTACTGTAACATATAACAATGAGTGTTTTTGTCAAAAAAAAAAAATGAGGGTTCTTGAGAGCATTATATTAATATTATTTAAATTGAAAACAGCATCAATTAGTATATATGCCTCTCATAAGAATTAATTTAGAACATCACACCTTATGGGACAGCACTCATCGAGGTCGCAAGAATACTGAATAGCTAGATGAGGCCAAAAGATGCTACACAAGTATACATAATTTGTATGGCGACAATTAGAAGTTTATATAGTGACAACTAGAAGTAATAATAACATAAACCTTGAAATTTTAATGATAATTACTAATTAATAAAAAATCATTTTAAACAGTTTATTGAGAAACTTCATACTGAATATCACAAAAGATATACTTATGAAAGAAATATAAACACATATGATACCAGCACTAGTACAAGCTAAGTATAACACTGCTTGTTGACTAGACATTACTGTTACTCAGTTTTTAGAGATTGGCATTTGGCACTTCAAGATTCACACGACAGAGAATACCAAATATCAAGTCTATTGTTCTGAAACAATTAGCTAGGTCAATCAATAGCAGTTAAACACTTACAGAAGCATACAGTCTCGCAGCAGTTACTAGCTGGGGATCGTTCTACTTCTAGCTAATTTCTCTTCATATCTTGCAACATGCAACGGGTGAAAAGCCTGTGACACTTGCTTGCCAACAATGAAAAAGAAATAAAGGACGCTTTTCAAATCACAGGAAAACCAATTAAGGCTGGCATACTTTCGCAGACCAAATGTTGTGGTGAACACATGTGGAAAAGACATGCTGATGCAAGTCGACGCAGAACACAAGCGAATCACAAAATCATACTAAACACTAAGACCATGATAAATCACAAATCTCAAGGGAAGGGAAGGGACAGATACAAGCGTCTAAACAGCCTCACTAGATCTTCTCTTATCGGGGACATCTATCAGGACAGAAAACACATTGGTAACCTGATGATTCAGTCCAAGTGGTGGTCGGCCATACATAATGATCCAAACAAAAGCAAGGAGGAAAGCATCACACAGCTGCTATATATGCTAGCACACGTCGAATCACTAGCTAGTTGCATGCAAAGTTCCAAAGCACAAACAGGGAGATCGAAAGACGTTTCGCTGTTGCACGACACGAACCGAAAGAAGTGAAGTGTTTATTAGGTGATTCCACACAGATTCCCACACACCCAGAAAAGCTAGCATATCGTCGTGTTCAGTCCTAGTCCACAACAGTGCACACCATGCAACCTTCTACTACCACAGATCACAGAAAGACACAGCAGAAACCTGCAGAGACGATGCATGGATGTATGGATCCGATCCTGTCCTGTAAGATCTACACACAAGCAAAGCAAATTGAAGTGTTTTTTTTTCTTCAGAAACTGGCCGGGATCTAGCTCTTTTTGGAAGAGAACAACATATAGAGATTCAGCGAGCAGATCAAGGATTTATAGCTAGTATATACTATATCAAAAGGGCAAGGAAAGTACAAAAATGCTTTGGATCTCCGTTATATAAAGGATACAACTGCTACATAACAACCAGAGAAGAACAGTAAGCACGCACATGATCAAATTAAAATATATATGCATCAGATGCCAAAAAATATATATAAGATAATAATTAAGCAGCTCAAGCAAATCAAGACAGGTCTGAGTTAAAGATAGCATGCAGGTGAAAAATAAATACGGATTATGAAGTAAAACCTTGAGATATATGATGAAGTTGCATGGGTAAAGTAAACAAAAGGAGGGAGGAGGGAGCACCCTTCAGTCCAAGCAAAGATGGTGCGAGATCGAAGCTTTTACCTCCCGCTTCATTCACTCATCTGCAAAGCTAGCTCGTTTCCATGGCCGTTTGCTTGGCATGTGGGTGAATGAGTCGGCAGCTAATTCGACCCTTGCACCGCCCCTGAGTGGACTGAAGGACGCTCTCTTCCATCCGGCCATATCACAACCATGGCGGCAGAGCCAGGATAACATGATATCAGCAAATAAAATCAAAAGAGAGGAAGAACAAACATGATACACCACTGCTCTCTCGCTAGTGGTTGATCGATCTGATGAGCGCCTCATGCCGTGATTAGTTTCTCCCTGGATCTTGCGATGAATTAAGAAGGCAAATGGATTTTCGATGGGTGCAAGGAAGGAGCGAGAAAGGTATGTAGACGGCAAGGCACACAAGGCACTGGAGAAGGCCATTAAATAGGGCCAAGTTGTGACATCACAAGCATTATAAGATGTGTATTTCTAGTTAAATAATGCTTGGAATGTACTGGTAGCACTACAGTATGAGAAGTGGGCAAAGGGCCAAAATCTCGTGTCGCTAGCGCCCCCTTTGCTCGTAAGCAAGAGGAGAGGAGACACTGGCCAGACAAGGGGGCCCAAAGGCCAAACCCTAACAGGATACGGCTCAAAAATAATGCACACTGATAGCGTGGTATACGGCGGCCTCCATTATTCTTCGGTGTCAGCCATGATTGCTACCGGTTTATTATGTTGCTTTTTGGGTGTTTAACTGATTACCACAGGTTTCCTGTTTGAGGCGGAAATGTGGATGTGCAAGGCCCAGGAAATTTCGTTTTTCAAAAATGAAAAAGCAACACTAATTTCGGCTATAGGTAAATTCTATATTATACGGTAAAATATTATATATAGGTTGTTTAGTATTTTTTTTTTTTGAAAGTCTGGTTGTTTAGTATATGGACTACTAAGTGGGTCAAGATCGGATCTGTGTGTGATGATGGGAAAAAGACAATCTATCTATCCGTGGGAGAGTGAAAGGATCGACGTGACATCTTGAATGAGGGTGTGGATCAACAGAAAAAAAAAACTACTCCCTCCGTTCCAAATTGTAGTTCACTTTAGCTTTTCTAGATACATTGATTTTGCTATGCACCTAGTTATACACTATGTCTAAATATATAGTAAAACAAATGGATCTAGAAAAGCCAAAAGTGAACTACAATTTGAACGGAAGTACAATTATTTTAAGGAAGGTCGACGCGCGTCTTTGTGAACTACAATTTCGGAGGGAGTAAATTATTTTAAGGAAGGTCGATCGCGTGCTACACTATCAAATATGAAGCTCTAGCAGTTCTTTCAACCACTTTCCTGGCTGGTAGTATTTACTAAATGATCTCTTCTGCAGAGGAAAGATCATAACCGTGATAAGTGTATTTTGACCAGGAAAAAGACAAACACATTAGATTTTTTTGACTTTTAATTCACTAAATGATATCTTCTGCGGAGGAAAGATCATAACCGTGATAAGTGTATTTTGACCATGAAAAAGACAAACAAATTAGATTTTGACTTTTAATTTCTCTGACAATATATCATTAATTAAAAAAAACAATATCATCTTGGAGGTGCTATCAACACATATCTAGATTCAATGCAAATTATAAGTATTAGACTTTCATATAAGTTAGCTAATTGTTGGTCAAAACTTTACTGAAATTGAGCTTTCCTTGAACAAAATACACCTATAAATGGAGGGAGTATTATACAAAAGGGAAAAAAAAATGTCACCTACCACTGAAAGTCACTAGACAATGGCCCTGTGTACTACTTAGGTTCTTGTAGTCACTAGACTATAGACCCTTTCTCTTCACAATTTTAATCAATTATAGACATTCAACATTACATACATGTCCCATCCATCCAAAATTTTGCACCAACTAATGCTTACATGTCTTCAATGTTTGCTTACATGTCTTCTAGGCTATTGTTTGTAAATCTCGAGATTTACCGGCTTAGTCTTCAAAGATGCTCACATGGGTAGAGTATGTGTGTATTTTCTCATATTGTGAGTGAATGTCGTTGTTCTGTGTAATCACAAAAAAAAAACCATTGCCATAAACTTGATCAAGATAAAATAAAATTTACTTATATCAAAACTTAACAGAGCTAGGGTTCAAAATCCAGAGAGCTATTGTTGTTGTGGTGGCATTTGAGCATCTTTGCGGCTGCCACAGTTGAACTCTATTTTTTCTCTTTTACTTTAATTGAAAAGTTCTGGATCATTTTTTTTTTTGAAGGGCAAGCGAGGCAGTGCTCCTGGTACCAACCCCAAAGAACCGCGCTTCCAGGTATCCGTACTACCCTAAGAACTTGTTTGGATGTATCGGATTCACTTTGGGTCACATGTGTTGAAGTGGATTGAGATGGATTGGTGTGGATACGACCGTGTGTCCAAGTCCAAACAACGCCTTAACAAAGCTCCCTCCCATTCCCATCTTGTACTCTCTTCATCCATAAGAAAACAATTGCTATTCTTATTTTTGTGAGAGGATAAAAAAAAATTAGAATTTGATTAAATTATATAAAATATTACTGGTATTTATAATAGACAATAAGTGTTACTAAATTAATTTTAGAATATATTTGTGTAATACTAATAATTATAGATTTAGTTAAATCTTCTTAAAGAAAATTTAGCCAAAGTTAAGCTAGTTTAACACGTAAATTTTATAGTCTCCTTTTTTTGACCGAGGGAAAATTTTTTAAAAAGGGGAAGAGCGAGGGAGTATTGTGCGCGAGAGTGCAGTGCAGCAACCAACCAATTAAAACACGGCGGCCCACCAACCATGGGTCCATTGGAAATCTTGTCCCTTCCCGTACGCCCAAAGGCCCAAACACATTCACAGCCACAGCTAGCCTCTCGCCGGCCGGCCGCGACGACGTGCCGCCATGTGCGTGAACAGGACCTGTTCGCCAAGGTTTCTACGGCGAGCAAGCCATTGGCAAATGAAAATGTGCCGCGCGCTGCGCATGCGTCCTTCGCTTTGCCACTTTCCCAGAGCATCTGCATGCCTGCCCACAGGCCACGGCTGCAGGTCTGGCCGGCGACTTGGCGGTCAGGTTGTGCGGGTGTTGTGGGGCCGAGGAGACGGCTGAAATGACGGGCGACGTGAGAGCTCGGAGCAGGCGACCGTCGTCGTAGCGCCGTACTGGCTGCTAGCCGCAGCTAGACCGCATCGGGTAACAGTGCGGCCGCGTACGACGGCAGACTCGTGAATGGCCGCCGCGCGCGCCGAGCAGCGTTCCCGCCGACCGGGCCGGGGCTCCGGAGGCCGGAGCGGCTTGCGGTTGGTGTACCGTGTACGTGAGCCCTGCGCCCGTGCCTCCCGGCGCCTGCCATTGCCAGCAGCGCCATATGCATGCATGAGGTGTGAACAGTGAGGCAACACGGCTGGCTGGCTGCCCGGCCGGCCCGGCCGGACATGAATAGCATGGTGCTGATTCGTGGAAGTTGGATGTGCGTGTCCAATGTATACCCTTTGGGCTTAAAAAAAAATGAACTATGAAGAGATGGTCCCCATCAAAATTTGAATTTCTAAGTCATTTGTCAAAATCCATGGATGTCCAAATTAGATTAGGCTTCCACCTATGGTGCTGATACTAGTTTTCTCAAGAAAGATGCATGGGAATAATCCTGAATTCGGACCCTAGGAATCTTGATCAGATTAAAACGGTCACAAAATAATCTAGCTAGGCTGTGATTTGAAAAGGGGTAAGGGGCTGTTTGGTTCGGCGCTGCTCGCCACGCCACGTCACACTCGTGGCCGCCACCGCACCAAGGCTGTTGTTTGGATGGCATGTAGGTTGTGGCATCCATGGTTTGTCGTTTGCTCTTATCGCTGTCTTTTAGCATGTAATAACTGTGGCGTGGCCGTGGCGAGTGTGGCACGTCACGGTGTGGCGCGGCGAACGATGGCCCCCAAACCAAACATGCTCTAAATGTGAACCAAATGTACACTTAGGGAAAAGCTACCTAGTCCTTGAGTGTTTCATGACAAGGGTTCCTGTTTTTTCTCGTTCTTCTCCTGATTTGCTTGATTTTCCATGTATCCACAGATATTTGCTCTTTATTTTCACATGTATTGTTTTCTCCAACTCGGTCTAGTAAGAAATCATGATCTAGAACTAAGCTTGGTATCATGGTACATTGGAATTCATCTGGTTTAGTCTTTGTTTGGATGCCATATATTCACCTCAGCATATCATATTCATACCAATCTAACACACGGTGGATACATGGTTAAGGACTTAATGGGATCCTTGTGGCAAAACAGCACAACTGTGGCTAAGAAGAGGGAGAAAAAAAAAGTTGCGTCGAGTATTGACTAGTTCAACAATCAACACAAAAAAGTAAGGGGTTGTTTGGATCACAGCCAACGTTGGCCACGCCACACCCACTCCTGCCACAGCTGTGGCGATGAAAACGCTAGCCTCCGCCTCGCCACAGTTTGCCATTAACAGGGCACGCTGCATGACACATGATGCAGCAAAACGACAGACGAGGTGACAGTGGCGGCCAAACCTGTTAGCTAAACCAAACAACAGCGTGGGGACCGGTGGCCGCCACATTTAAGGTGAGGCAGATGGTGGCGGCATCCAAACAGCCCCTTAAACTAGCTGAGAAATGTGTTGACATTTCATCAATATATTATCTTCAAAACTCCACCTCATATGCATATGTAGGCCACATGATGCCTTAAAATGTGGAGTAAGATTATGAACACGACCATCGGCTAAATTAATGATTAGGTTGAGCCAGTCATTATTTAAATTGGGTTGATTTCTAAGTCGCTTATCATCAACATCTCCATTTGTGATGTAAGGAATTGCCACCATGCATCCTTTGTGGTAACTCTAGATAGGATACAAGGGCACCAAAAACAACATTGTACTGGATAGCTCTACCTTTCATTTTCTAGGTGTGCACTTAGGCTCTTAGGGCTTGACAACCCTCTTCAATAAGTGATCCCTCACGTCCTCAACGTCACCGGATCACAATAGGTTAGGTATGATTGCATATCCAAGCACGACATACCCATATTCCTAAAAACATAGCCTTACATTTATTCTCTAGGTGTACTCTTAGGGTTTGACAAACCCTCTTCAGTCGGTGTCCTATTAATTACTAGGTCTGGTTAGTAGATTCACGTACAGATCCTATATATTATCCATGCCAACATTATAATTGACACTCTTACTAGTTGTTTTTTCTCAATCACGCATAAGATTTGCACGTTTACGTGTCAAGAAGATAGAGTTTGCATACATGGGTGGCGTACGGGTTTTGCAATGAATACCGGTACCCCATTGACTAGAGATCACTACTCGTTGTAAGATATACCCCTAGGTGCTTAGCACCGGCCAGGACCCCTCTTTCTAGTTGCTGTGTGACTGTAACTATATAAGAGATGTTTTTTTTTTTTTGACTGGAATATAAGAGATGTTTTAGAGTATTATATATATATCATCAGAGTACAACAACATAAAAAAAACGAATTTCATAGGATTTTGTTTGTTTGTTTGTTGTGGTTATATGCCTCGGGTCCTCGATACCTCACGGTTGGCTGGTTGGTTCAATTCACAACCCTGTAGCAGCCAGCCTGCAGGTGCTGTGCGCGCCGGCGGCATGTGAACGGGGCCGGCGGGACCGGCGGGAAGATGCACCGGACCCACTCGAGTCATGACGATGGAGACGGCCGGGCGGCTTGTTGTTGGACGGACGCGATGGTGGTGCAAATAAAATTGCAACGGATCGCTGGCATATCGCCGTGCCCACGCCGGCATGCCGGAATCCGGAGCCGTTTCCGGTCGCGTCTGGTGTCAAGTCCACCGCATCGTGTCCTCGCTACGTGCTCCAACACTGTTCCTCCTCCTCCGGGACTGGGATACCTAGCTAGAGTAGAGTGAGTAGGAGTAGGCGAGTAGCGCCATGTCCATGGGGGCTTTGCCTGCATCTACCGTTCCTGGACAAGGAATCCGACCATGATCTCAACCTTTTCGAGATCGGTTAGTGGGAGGAATACGGTACAGTGAAAATCTCAATTTTTCTGTCAATCGAAACTTGCATGGGGTTCTGGCTTGTTTCTTTGGAATTCATGGAAGAATTCATAGTCATGTGTGTGCTGTTCTAGTTACCTACCGCGGTTTCTGATCTGAAGCATGCAGTTGAGAGCGAGGCCTGACAGTAGCACCAGCATGCTCGGGTCAGCAGCTCTCAAGTCTTAGCAGCGCGTGCGTGCGTGTCCGACTGTACGTCTCTGTAGATATGCGCTCACAGGAGTACTCCTATAGGAGTATGCCCTATATAATACTACCTACTGTATGTTTGAACATAGTCGGCGTGTTGTTTGCATTTCTTCATTATTTTCTAGCTTAGTTTATCCGTCTGCTTTCCCTCTGTTAAATTCGCAACGGCAGCAGCACGAGCAGCAGCTCATGATCAGGCGATCGAACAGCGGCAGCAGCTCAGCAAGTGTACGTGGATGCAGTAGCTGAGTAGCAGCTGGTGGTCTTTCACCACCAAGCTCACGACCACCTCACCGCCTCACTCCATGTCTCCATTGATATGCATGAGCTTGATCGACCTGTAGGGATTTTTTTTATATAAATTCAGTAGACAAACTTACACGTACATGCAACATACAGGCTTACACGTACAAACAACATAGAGGCACCTTTTAGAGAGATCCACAAGGACCATACACAAAATACCCTAGAAAAAATAAAATTACAACTAGACCCTTGAAATCTTTTGTGCTTCCCTGACACACCATTCGTCGTCCACCTCTGACATTGTCGAAGCCATCGCCTGAGATGGAAAAGAATGGCAACACCGAGGCGCGCCCATAGAAGCACCTTCGCACCAAGGCTTTGATTTGAGCCGCAATTGATAACATCCATGGAAGAGCATCGGCTGAGGACGCGCCCCATGCTTCCGTGACCCAGGATCAGCACATCTCACCAGCCGTCAACGAAGATGGTGCATAGATCCACCCACCAGCAAACTTCAAACCCAATAACCAATTCTCTTCATCGAGTCGCCGACAACTTAACCATCCCTGGATGAGTCGCCAAAGAGCAGGCTCCTTGGGTAAAACCATCAAGATCTAAAGCAGAACGAGCAACAACACCCACTCTAGATCCTAAGGGCTCCAACATTCCGCGCCTGTCACTGCGAACATCGGAGCAGACACTAGCGAGGCGGCGGACCGAAAAACTTATTCCACGTGAACGGCGCTTCCCCCACCCAACAGCTGCATGCCCCTAGGAAAGACATACATAGACTACCCAGGAAGAAGAAGCTAAATGACACCATGGCACGCACTAGTGATAACAACACGAGCGGCCAAACAAAAGCTATATACACCGCCCACCTCAGCCCCCGTTCCCATCCTCTACGGCGCCAAAACAGTAGCCGGAGGGGAAGGGGAACGGAGGAACTCTCGACAGCGGAAACGAGTCACCTTCCTTTCGCTTTCACTCAGTAGTAACAAGGAAGAGTTGAGAAAAGGCAGTAACAAGTTCTAAGCTGTAGGGATTACATATAGAGAAGTGAACTTATATATAAGTCTACCAGCTGCCTGCAAAAGGCACCCGGTACGTTACAGGCCGGCCGGGTCACGGAGGAAGCTAGCAAATACTACTATAGCAAGACGAGACGAGACGAGACCATGAGCCAGCCCAGCACGGTAGCACCTCTCCAATCCTGACGAGATGGAGCTGGCTGTTTGTGGATCGATGCGATGAGGCAAGTGCAACGGATGGCATGGCGCCATCTCCGCGGAGGTTGCTGATGCCGGATGCTGTCCTGTCCTGCTGTCCCGTCCTGTCTCGATCCAGTCAAGTCCGCCAGCGCCACCTCCACCATGCCGGCCGTGCCCTACTTCCTCTACCGATTCTCACTCTGTCATGCATTGGCACGTCTCTTTGGTTCATGATGAATGCCAATGGGCAACGACGGCCCATGCAAGTCCACTGGGCTGGGCCCAAATCAGCCAACTTCACATATCAATCTTCATCCTGTCTCCAACTCCGGCAAAATCATTTGCCCTACGAGATCGTGTTTCTCTAGCCACTATGGCAAGGGACAGGCCAGGATTAGGAATCTTGGTCGTTTAGAGATGATGGAACTCTGAGGGTAGGGGTAGAACAGCCCGGGAAAATATGTGGTGCAAAGCACAACTTATTACATGCAAACATATATACATCTATTTGAAAATCATACTTCGGTCATTCAAAAAAACAAAAATATCAAAACTTGGTATGTTCATAGTGCATCCATATATGTACTCAGATATAAAAGTTGAGATGCAAACTCCAACTAGAAAAATTCATACAAAATAACAAAGGGGGCGATTGCTGGAAATATTGCTGATGAAGACTCAACAGCTAGCTGTTCAGAATTTGGGTGCCAGCAAGGGGTAAATAAAATGTCAAGGGAACCATGATAATAATAAATACACAAAAGGAAAGAAAAGAAAAGATTTTTTTGAAAGATAAGAAAAGAAAAGAAAAGAAAATGATCACTCAGGCAACGAAAAGATGTTTTTTCTGTCAACAATACACACGGAATATGTTATTCCCTTATCCTGCAGATATATGATAATGATAAACTCAATCAGGCAGAAAAAGATGCCCTGACCGTTGGACAAACACCTGGATGTCCTATCAAAGCATTTAATTTTTCTCTACTAATGACATCATGTTCTCTTCAAGAATCCAAACACCACTCGATCAGTAATCATTTGGATTTTCTCAGAGTTTTCTAGAGCCAACATGCATGTTATTTTCATAGCAAATGCAGGGCATAAAATAAGATGCTTATTATTGGGGGGTTCTTCGTTTTTTTTTTTTCATGTAATGAGTGGTGACACTAGGACTTGTTTATGTTTTATTAGAGACTAGATTAATAGTTATGTTAAATGCCAAAGAGAGAAAGCTCTCTCAGCACGCAGATGAAGAAAGAGAGACCAGGAAGGAAACCCTAATTAATCCAAGGAATAGGCTACTCGGAATTCAGAAATGCCTAGACATTTTCTATGTTCAGAACAGGGGACAAGACGAATCCTAGCTTACTGCTGTGGGTTGGAACAAAGTGGTTAAAATAGCCAACGAGTGCTTTGAATCGAATAAAGCGCGATGCTTCTACTATGTATATATGCATGACCTCGTGACAAAATGACAGCAATTTGGACCATAAAGCTTACCTGAACCAGACTGCTATTACCTCTTCTGTTCTCCTCTTTCCACATAGTTAATCACAACCTTATGAAGGAGTCCTGTGTGTGTGTGTGTGTGTGTGTTTTTTTTTGAGATTACACACTACGATGCAAACACTCAACACGCACACACACTCACTACTGTACTTTTTATAATTAATTTATTAATTGTTTCTATACCATACCACCATGTATTCATGCTATTGCTATTTTATTCTGGTACACGGGCATATACAAGTTTTTACAGTGGGTGAAATATGTAAAGCTCTCTGCATTGCCTGACGAATCTAGATGCATGCTTTCAAAAGAACTTGGTTCCAATAAAGTTAAAGTTTGCACTTGTGCCAAATGTAAAGAACACACCTGACCTTGCATGCATTATATTGTTTGTTACTTTGTTACTAGACCCAACGGTTAGGTAAAACCGGCTTTCGACACAAAACACAGATCAATGTTCCTCCAAAATGAGGATAGCTGTAACACACTGAATATCTTTTTTTTTTTTTTAGAAACACACACTGAACAACTATGATAACCAGGAAGAACATACTTAAAAGAACAATAAATTATATTCATTTCATAAATTAAACTGATCGCACAAAGTAGGCATACTATAAAAACATGTTCCATGAATATTTGGTCACAAGACTCATCTTTTTATAACACTCAACTATAATAATACTTCTTTGGTATCATAAATATTGATATTTTTCAATATACGATGAACCCTTTATGTTTTGTTTAATAAAAGCACAGTAAGGGCTCATGCCCCTTCTGTTTCCCCTCAAAAAAAATATACGATGAACAAGCTGATTATTATAAAATGAAACTAATTAGTTTATCCCACACTTTATATATTTGGAGATTATTTAGAAACTTTCAAATGCTTATATATTTTATGAAGTGTGAATGAACAGGCATTTCCGATGGAAGTATATATATAAGCGAGATGATGCTAACATTGCGTCAATCAAACCTATAAATGGAACCAAAGATATGTATAAGGGACCCGGTCAAGCCATTATATGGCGGTCTTCCACTACCCACCTAACATCTCCTTATATAATATTCGTCTTATGAAACCATAGTTACATTACTTCTATAATTCCTTCTTTTGTAAAGCTTAGTAAAGTTGGCAACCACAATGGCCTAAATAGATGCCAATACGACATGAACCGTGCTTTCCCCAGGGGGAATTTTTCACTTAATAAGCAATATAAAGTTAGCAAATGAATTTATTTGGAATCTCTTTCTTGACAGTACCAACTATGAGGTCACTGTTCTTCCTTCGTTCTTTGCCATCAATCCTACAATTTAGTTGGTCCTATTCTTACATCATTAATTAGCAGTTTTTTTTTTTTTTTTTTTTTTTTGCAAAACTCAATATATACCTAGGCACTCATATACATGCAAGTACACTCTAGCACACCTCTGAAATACAGAGTTGAATCGGAAAATTTCGAGATTGATGGATCGAGTTGCTATGCTCCATTATTTGCCATCAAAGTTTGGTTGGTTATGTTCTTACTTCATGAGCGATTAGCATTTGAAAGTCACCACAGACGGATCTCGAGATTGAGTAAATAATCACAGGCGCCTCGCTGAGAGGTATGTCGCCTACTCAAAGAATAACAACATGAGCTATATAGACAGTCCTCTGAATTGTCTTGGCATGATGACAATCAATGAAAAGATATCGATCTAATGGTTTCGTTTCGTTACGATTAGAAAAACAACACTTTTGATTGTGTTTCTCACTGGAAATACCAAAGAAAAATCTTAATTTTTAGACTTTTTGTACTTTTAAATTAATTTAAAAGAGAAGGGTGTATTCTGTGATTTATTGTGTGAATTAAGATACATAGAATGGACCATAAATCGACATTGTTATGTAAGCTCCAAATAAACAAATCTCTCTTGTCGGGAATTCGCGAGATATGTGACACTTGGTAATAATAACATAAACGATATAGGGTTTACGTGACATTATTAAGTCTAATGGCCACGTTAAGCCACCTTGCTAGCATTTTAATTATCTTTGTTACATAAATTTAATCGCCTGCGCTGTAGGGGGCAAATTAAATTAAATTTCCATGTCTGAACTAATTAAATTACTTTATTTATTTAATAGAGAGTGCTCGGACAACACACAGGAGGATTCGGGAACCAGGGAGAAGCCTCTAAAGATCGAATCCGGCCGTTAATTGCTGTCTCCCTCCTGCACTATGAGATTCCCAAGTGTTTTTTAAGATAGCACAAGGCCAGTGCATGAGGAGATGCCATGCCACAAGGAATAAAGAGTAGCGTCAGTTTCCATGCATGCTAACCTCACAAAGCCCAAACTAAATCAAATCAAGGCAAGGCTTGTGTCTCTCTCTCCACATGAGAGGGCCCGCAGATGTGAACCAACGGCTCAGATTTGCTCATGAGGTCTATATAAGCCCACCAACCCTTAGGCTATCGTTGTACTCCTCAATCACAACTCCATAGCTATAGCTAACTCCTAATGTGCTTCTACAAGCTAGCAAGGACGAGTTTACCATGCTATGGGATGAATGAAGCTAAGTCATGAAGAATGAGAAGACGACGAAGAAGAAGATGACCACGATGAAGAAAGGCGACCGAAGAGCTCCCTTCGATCCAATCCAGGAGGGGAAGTGGTCGGTTGCAGCTGCCGGTTCATGGATGCCTCTCTGGTGCAGCAATGACTGATGCTCACCTGCACTTGCATGGGTGTGCATGACCCGGGAGATGAACCCACCATCATCTTTCCCTCGTGCTTGGATTGAAGGGAGCTCCTCTCTCTTTCTCTCTTGAATTAATTTCTCCTTTCCATGATATAAATTTTTTTTTATGTCGATAGTTTCTCATCCTTTTGATCTCTTCTTTAATTTGCAGATGTATATATATGGAGATGATGATGCCAAGCACGGGGAACTTTGACCATGAATAAAAGGACTATTTCCTGCATGCATGAACCAGTACAATTACTGTGTGTATCAGTATTATTCAGGACAAAGGTTGTGCAATTTTGATGTATCTTTTATTGTTTCAAAAACTTTCACAGTTTGTCTCAAAAACAATATTTTTTTTTTCTTTTTTGTTTATAGGAATGCCAAGCCCAGTGGAGGAATGAATCAAGGATTTGTGTATAGGAATTTGGAGATACATAGCTTATATATTCCCCCTTTTAGACAGTTTTTTTGCAACTTCTTTCTATTGGACATTTTGCTAACTTCATTGCCTGAAGCAATTGAACCACGAATGCATTATACTATTTGCTATTCAACACTTGAGATTTAGTGTCGTAGTTGATACGATCTTCTTTCCTTCGCCATCAACGTACCATTAATTCAATATGAATTGATGTACTGTTTGTATATATTCTCCTTAAAAGATACTAATGCGTATATTAATGGAGTATATTTAAGTGAATGGTGGGTACGTACTTTGTTGGACCATCTGTTGGCCCTTTACAATGACGTAGGATATGCTCATCTCGACGTGATCACTATTTAAAACTTGTTAACTACGCCGTACCCGTACACACGACGTATAGTGTTGTTAATTTAATTTATAGTTAACCAAGCTTCATGGACTAAAATTCATGCCACCGGGGACGTCACGTTCAATTCAAACCCAAGTACCCAACGTGATAACAATTTGAAATTTGTAAATGAAGAACATAGAAGAACATTTTTTCAAGCGCCAGAGCATGTCGCCTGCACGACCGAACATGATGTGAGCCATCGCGTCCATCGAAATCCAGCCTCATCAGTCAGTGTCGATGCGCCGTATGCCATGGGTCCATGCATGTGTCCCTGGCTGGCTGCCTCACTCACTCCAGAAAACGACAAGGACACTACAGTACAGAGCCGCACTGAACTCAGCTGACAACAGTAAGCTCACTGCCATTTTACCTCCTGAACAGCGACGCTGAAGAAACCAACGCAAAGACATACAACAATGGCCTTTTCATCGATCATAAAAAAAAAACAATGGCGACGTACCAACCCAACCGAACCAACCAGCCGTCCATCCAACAGAGCTCAGTTTACGTGCTACTCGAGCAGCTCACGTCCGTCTCAATCTCCTCGTCGTCAAACAAGGTCTTGGACACCGACCCTAGCGCGGCGGCCCTCGCTGCCTCCTGGCCAGCAATGTCGGACTCCGGCGGCGACTCCGACACGCTCTCTTGCCTCTTAGCGGTCACCGGGGTCTCGAAGACGACGTCCGTGAACGCAGACCGCCGCCGCTTCCTCCGCTTCGCGCACGACCTGGGCCGTGGCACCTGCGTGCACGGCTCTTTCCCTGGGTGCTTGAGCGCCCAGACGCGGTGCAGGTCGGGCACCCAGCTGGTGAAGGAGGAGAGCCGCCTCTGCCGGTCCCGCCGCTCCTGAGCTCTCGCCATCAGCTCGTCGTGCCGGTCGTCCTCGCGTTGCCGGCTCGTCCTGGCGTCCCGCTGCAGCAGGTGGCGTGCGGACACGCTCGTGCTGGCGGAGCCCCGGTGGGTGCGGCATCGGTTGCCGTCTTCTTGGTTGCTGCTGCTGGGTAGAGAATCTGAGTAGTCCACCTCGTCGTCTTCATCAAATAAATCAAACTCCATCTCCGTATAGATCTTCTTGATCACATTCTCCATGGTGTTGATGTACCTGAAAAGCATTGGAAAGTTCGGATATTTTGCCACAAACTCTGAAAATGAGAGTTTATCCAAGTAACATGTAACAATTTGAACTGAAAAACTGTTCAGCCTCGTCTTGTTTCCAAGGACAAGAAGTAATTCTGTATGTATTCACTTAGCAGGAAGAGTAAACAATTTATTTATTTATTACAAAAAAAACAGAGAGGCATTCACAGGCAACTCAAATCTATCAAAATTTACCTACAGCACATCTAGATTTTGCTGAAATATTGGAGCTTCACTCTCTGAATCAAACAAACGAAAGTACAATCTTTATTTTAGTGCTACTATACTATGCAGCAGAGCTCCATGAAGGATCAAGAAACATGAGAACGGTTATGTGATGCATTGATGCTGGTCCCTCCTATTTTTTACATATAATAACTAGTGTGAAGGGATTAAGCTAGAGCTTCTTAAGTAGTAGCAGTCAACAGAAGTGAAAGAAACTAATGGACTGAAGCAGTCTCGACCATACATAACAGAGATGCATATGGTATCAGGCTGGCCCTGTAGGCCTGTCGCATAAATATAACCATATAATCATGTAGTATAAGAAAAGTATTCCAAGTAAGAACTTCATCCATTTTTATTGGTATCTCTCACTACCCTTGCAGTTGCAGAAGACAACTACAGATAGCATTTTCTGGTGGAAAAACCTGGATAAATTCATGCAGTTTACATACCAAAGGAAGAAGGTGGTCAGGAATGATTGATATCAAGAAACAGAATGAGGCTCTCATGATGAAAAACCTGGATAAATTCTTCAATAACTGACATCCCTTGGGTAAATCTGGTTTGGGATAGGTACTATAAAAATGGAAAATTGCCAAATCACACATTGAAAGGTTCTGAGAAAACCTGAAAAATCTACCCAAATTCAAAGGTTTTGCCATAATAGAAGTAAAGAATGGTTCCACAGCTATGCTCTGGCAGGATAGGTGGCAAAATCAGGTATGACAAGACATGCTACCAGAACTACACTCCTTTGCAAAGAATAAATCAATCTATGTGAAATCTGCTCTAGATAGAGAAGATGTTATTCAATTGTTTCATCTTCCAATCTTTGAGATTGCTTTTGCTCAATTACGAAGAGTTCAGCAAGAGCTGCAAATAATTCATCTGAATGAAACCAATGACACTTGGAGGTTTAATTGGGGATCTAAGTTCCAGTCATCAAGAGCATATAGAGAATCGATGGGTCATTCACAGGTTCATGGAGCTTATAAATGGCTTTGGGACTGTTTCTGTCAACCCAAACACAAGGTGTTCTTTTGGCTGTTAATCAAGCACAAAAAACGTTTTGAAAAGAAGGAATATGGCTCTGAACTCATATAACTGTGTACTGTGCAATGACAATGTTGAAGAAACAGTGGAGCATTTGTTTCTGCACTGCAACTTTGCCTCTAAATGCTAGAATCTTTTGGACCTGGATATACCTACAAATTCTACCTTCCCTGACGTGGTAGTTCATTTCAAGAATAAATTACAATCACAGTTCTTTATGATGGGGATAATTTTGATGTGCTAGACAATATGGTCGACAAGAAATGAACAATGGTCAGAGGGTCCCCTAAACCTGGCTAGATGCTAAGCTGTTGTTAATTTTGCTTTATTTCTTAAGGTGTTACCTTTGAATAACCCTTGTTAAATTTGTAAGATGCTAAGCTTTGTTAATTTTCTTTATTTCTTAAGCTCTACCTGTAACCCTTAACTTTGTACCTTGTTGCTTTGTTATTTTTATAAATTTTCTGTTGGGGCTTCTGCAAACAAACAAACAAAAAAAACTACAGATACCATTTTCCCCTAAAGCATAAAACTTGCTTCTGGCAAAGAAAGCAGTATAGAGCATGCATCTCCTGACATAGGTAGCATTTAGCAAGTTTAACCTTACACAATTACTATTACTATTTATATGAAATACAACACTAACATTCACAAACTTTCTGCTAAACAACACTGAGATAAACTAAAAGCATAGAAATTAGGTAATACCTGGACTTTATGGTCTTTTCAGCATACTCAAGAATACCGTCAGACTGAAAAGAATCCCCTTGGAGATTTATATCTATAAATTGCAAAAGCGAACAGATGTCTTTTATCATTTTCTGTTTTGAACCTTCCTCTATAGCAGATCCGAGTTCAGATCTGATCATTTCCATTCTAAGCAAAATCTGCAGCTCATGCCTGGTACATTCTTGTTAAGGTAAACAAAACCACAAAAATTAACATATCAACAACATAGAACTGCAGATGATATGTCATCCAAAATAATTGCAAGCAGCAGAAGGAAAAGAATGAGAATTTTTAAAAAAAAAGGATACTCTCGAAGTTTATAACATGTACTGTATTTTGCGGTTTGTTGTGATGCAGCAGACACTGAATCAGTTCCTCTGTACTTTGTCACCAGTTCTTTGGGTTTCCTCAGCAAGATATTGGAAAGTTCACAAGCAATTTTTGCACCAGAAACATCTTCTGCTTCATTGTGTTCAAAGTACCTCACGGCAATCTTTCCGTGCTTAACCAACATTGCATGGACAGACAAGCCAACCAAACGTTCAGCTAAACTCCCCAGATCACCATCTTCAGAACAAAGACCTTGCTCAATCTTATGAGGGACACTTCGCAGAAATGCTTCTAAATCTTCCATAGAAGAGAACATTGAACTATCTTCACCCACTGATCTGTCCACTATACTGCAATCCGCTTCATCCACTGGTATGCCCACTTTACTGCAACCTGCTTCATCCACTGGTGTGTCCACCTTTTGGCAATCTGCTTCATCCAGCGAAAAGTTGACAAGACCAGCTGAAGCATCTTCTTCTGAAACCAGAACTCTTGCTTCTGAATCATCCTTTGAGGGAAGACACTTCTCTCCATGTGTATGTGTGCTCGTTAGAGTACCAAGACATGACTGTCTCACCTGTTTCATCCAGCATTTCAGAAACCGCAACTTTTTGGATGTGGTACCATACCTGCTGAAATATAGGTCTTCCAAGTCCACCACCGGCATGCTTCCATCAGTGTGTTTGAGAAGCATGTCACAGAAGGAACTCCAGGTGGTCACCTCAAGTAGCTTACTGGCTAGCCTGCTTCTCTTCTTCTTCTTCTCACTCTGCACCTTTTTCTCATCAGATGCAGCACTACCGGGCATCTCGGAAGCTTTGGCAGACAGGAGGCCTAAACCAGTACCACTTTTCTCAAAATGAAGCAAGGCACAGTTCATTGAGAAGGGCATGAGAATACCATCTACAGAGTTCCCATCTCCATCAGAAACTGAGACTACTGCACAATAGTTCCTTCCACTAAGGAAGACCAAAATTAGCTGCCAAATTGGCTTGGCGACCCCTAATCGTTCCTTCTCATCGCCAAGAGCCAATTCAAGGATCCGATGAGGAAAATACTCCTTATCTACAGCTTCTTCCCCGTCACCCTTGCTCCCCTCTCGTTGGAACCCTCGAACCACGGCAACATCACCATCCCCACCCATCAACCGCTCCTCCCAATTCCCCACCTCACACACCGACTTGACATGTAACCTGCACACAGCATTGCAGCTGGCCAGCTGCAACCGTGAGGAGCCAACCACCTGGACCTCACAGCCCTTGCAGACGAGTGGCTTGCCCTCCACATCCGCGATCTCCAACACCACCTCCCTCGCCGTCCACCTTCTCCGCCGCCAAGTCCAACACCTCCCCACACGAGCGCCGGCGGTGCAACGGCGGACCCCAACGCGACCGCATCGGCGGTAGTGAACCACCATCCCAGCTCGGTGACCGCCCTCCTGATCCCCTCACTGGCGGAGGGACGGCGACCCAGCACACCTGTAGGCCAATCGCCGAGAGGCGGTCCCTTACAGGACCGAAAACCTTGCGAAATTTCTCGATGAAGCTGGCGCCGTCCCCGAACTCGTCGAATTCCGCGGCGGCCGTGAATAGAGCCACCAAATTGGGCGGCGGATCGAAGCCGCTGCGGGGGCGCTGGGGCTCGTGGTCCCAGGAGTAGTCGTGCTCGAGCTGGAGGAGCGAGTTGGCGACGGACGAGGAGGCAGGGACGCGCGGGTGCGCGGGTGTCGCCCGGAGCGCCAGGCGGCGGAGCGGGGCTAGGGACGCGAGGGTGGCCGGGTGGAGGTCGAAGGAGAGCGGGGGGTGGGCGCGGCCGGGAGCGGCCTTGGGAGGAGGGAGGAGGAGAGGATCGGGGAGAGGGAGGAAAAGAAGAGGCGCCCCGCGGAGAGGGACGCCGGGGACCGGGAGGCGGCGAGCAGGGAGGTGACGGCGGGCAGGACAGCGGCGAGGTAGGAGGCGCCGGGGGCGGCGGGGAGGCGGGGGTGCTTGAGCTGGGGGTAGGGAGGAGGGGGTCGAGGTCGAGGAGGAGGACTACACGGCGAGGCTCGCCGGCGCCGGCCGTCATGGCGGTGGCGGAGGGGAAGCTCTGGTGGCAGATCTGTGGGGTGGGAGGCGGGTTTGGATTTGCTTTTGGCTCTTCTAGAAACGAAGGGAGGAGGGGATTTCCAAACTTTTGGCGGGAAGATTGAACGAGCCGGCGGAGAAGCGCGCGGCCCAGGGGCTGCCTCACTGCTGGTGGGGCCGGCGATCTAGGATCATGTGAATGCTCGGTTGGTGCAATTCCAGCGTGGCTTAATTAGACTCTTCAAAACCAAATTTAAGGACTTGAGACAAAAGGAAACAAAGTTTAATGGATCCCTACTAGAGCCCTTGAATCTACCTCCAATCCTTCATCGAGCTTTTGGACCAGGTGACTTATAAGTCAAGTGATTTAAAATCAATGAGTAGTCATGGTTGTTTGGTTGTAAATGACTTGTAAGTCAAGGAAAATGGTGACTTGTAAGTTTTAAGCAAGAGAAAACCAACTTATTGTTTATAAGTCACCCCTTGTTTATAAGTTGATGGTGTTTGTCAAAATAAGTCACTTATTTTACTTTTTAACTTATAAGTTGGTGACTTATTTGAAACCAAATGGTCTTATTCCCATGGCGTTGTAGACGACTCCAAATTTATGTTGGGATCGCTAGTCCCTCCTGCCCGAATATAGATCCACCATTGGCTCTATCTTTTGCTTCTTCATAGTCAGGACCTCCTCCATGACTTCTCTACATCCCATCACATGCGGAAGTTGGACCTCCTTTGCTCGTCGATGTGGTGCTCGTGAAGTTGCTTGTCTGGTCGCAACCAAAATTTAAATTTAGGACCCCACACCCTACTCCTCGTCTATGGTTGCCTATGCGCCTTAAAATGTGGTGAGGTGCCCCACACCCTGCTAACAGCGCCCACAGCGAGGAGCCCACACCCATATCTCGTCTATGGTTGCTTGCTACTAGCAACCCCACCCTACTAGACACATGGCCGAGTTCCGTTTTTTTTTTTTGATACCCCGCACCCTAGGCCATGGAGTTGTTCATAGGGAAGAAGATAAGAAAGAGGTTCACAAAAGAGTCCTACATGTTATCCTCTACTAGAATGGTTTGTGGGCCATCACTGGAGTGCAACAAAAAAACAGGCCAAGCCCTTAAATAAAAGGTATAATCCTTGTTTTGAGGGCTCCTACCAAATCGTTACAGTAGCGTTCAGAAGAATATGTAGTGGTGGTGCTTAAAAATATTTTTTGTTAATCATATAATTTGTATCTGTTTCTTAAAAAAATGATAAGATCACACTGATGCTTAGTGTGTGATCTTATAATGTGGATTACAACTTATTTAAAGCACAATTTTGTATGATGGAATTAGCTTCTGCAGCAGGGCTTAATGATGTGGGCAATACTCATTTTTTAAGATATAAATTTTAGTGCGCTGACAGCAATGACAGCCAACCAAATCATTCTCCAATTAAAAACATGATGCTATTAACAGAAGTGGCCATCTTGATGCCTTATTTTACAAGAAGATCGTCCCACATATGAACACAGTTTATTTGCTCTTATTTGCTTCGGTGCAGGATTCAGAGGTCTGTAATCTAATGATAAAATATCCATAATAACCAGGAAAAAAAAAGTATACACAAACAGTAATCGAGATCCAAAACAGTGTGATAAATCACTATTGAGCTGACAAAGCTTCTCCTGGACATCATCAGGGTACCCCAAAGAGTACTGAGCCACGCTGTGCTTTCAAGAATTGGTTACGCAGCTACCTGCCCAAAAAGGCTTTGACGGATCTGTAAATACGAATGCCAAAGAAAGGTTGCCATCAGACCAGTGTTGTGAGAGAAGATGCATGGTAATTGAACAGAATCACATCTGAAATCATAACGTCAAAGGAAACAGGAATATACGTGGCTTACCTCAGGCAGCTTCTTTCTGAAAACCACTTGTAACCTAGCATCGAGTGTGTTTTCACAGACAATCTTTCCATCTCGGGAAGCTAGCACAACTCCACCGGAGCTACATTGAGAGGTATAACAGTGAGCACAGTGATGCACAATCTTATAAACATGCATTTAAACATGATTAGAATATTCTTATAACCGACAGGAACAGATCCTATAAGCTTATTCCAGACTCCAAAGAAGTGTTTCGCTCAAATATGATCATAAAGCTATAAAACTATACATTTCCTCCTCTGCAAACACACCATACAAAAAGTTCCATCAACAATGACATTCCTTTAGACATTTATGACAACCTAAAGATAGTATCAAAATAAGGAATCTAGTAAACATGTACATAAAAGGAAAACTTGGTTCATATAATCCATGAAAAGAATGCAAGCCTTACCAGGAGGGACCAGGTGCCTGATAATGACTGGGAGCTGATGGCAGATAGATATGTCGGTCTACCACTATCTCAGGAGGATATACATTTGCTTTATCTGCATACTCATTCCTTGCAGACTCCAAAACTGAATCAACAAGTTCAAGATCCTCCTTCCTGCAGCGGAGAAGGACAGCTGGTTCTTTCAGGCGCAGCAAACTCTGTTTAGAGAAAAAAAAATCCATTAACTGAGGCTCAAATTCCTGAAGAATGGATATAGATAACCAAATATGTGGCAACTATGTACTCATGTACATTGAATAGATAACCAAATATGTGGCAACTATTGCAATTACTTTACAAGTCTAATAAAAAAGTTACACCAAGAGCATGGTTAAAAAACATGACTTGCCATATTACCCAAAAATCAAGCATGCTGTTCTTCAGGTGAGGAACTTAACCATGGATTTTTCATAGAAAACCGAATTGTAACATATCATCTGCGAATATCTAGCCAAAACAGCCAATTTTCATCTATATTCAGCTTGACAGTTTGATTGGTGGTATCTCCAGCAATGAGAACCATAACAGACTACCGGTTCATAGCAACTGGAAATGACCTGAAAATGATGAATACACAGTGCAGCAGAAATAGCTTGTTTCCTAAAAAGGCCAGAGCCAGTGCCAGAGGCTTCCACATGAGTGGGGTCTTGGGAAGGGATAAACCAGGGGCAAGCCCACAAAATATGCGGAGAGGAAGCCCACAAAATATGCGGAGAGGCTGCTTCGAACCCACGACCTGGTGACTCAGTGAGACAGCTCTCACCACTGCACCAGGCCTACTCTTCAGAAATAGCCTGTCTTCTGTGTGTGTGTGTGTGTGTGTTTGTTCTCTGTGTTTAGTTAACGAGCTATTGCTTAAAGTAGCTGCACCAAGTTTATGCTCCATATTCACACAGAAGAATGAAGAATGTAAATTATATTCTGCTTACCTGAACAATAAGTATCTTGAGAAGTTTCTTGTAAGTGAAGTGGTCTCTACTTATGCACAGTAGTTCTTTCCTTGCTGACTCCAACATATCTGTTACCAAATCATCCTGAGCTTGAAGAACTTTAATTCTGGAAGCATTGAGCTGCATTGAGTAGTCACTGCATAGAATAAGACACAATAAGATCAGTGAATTGCTCTTGTTCTTTTTTTTTTTTTTTTTTCAATATACAATCACGGGTATGCCAAAGGGGAAACATCCATAATGGCCTGTAGCAATCAGCTATGTCCAGTGTGAAATAGGCAAAACACATAAAGTCATAAGATGAGAAAATAAGAACTTGAGGACTATCATTTACATTTTCTTCTTGACGCCAACTTGCTTCTCTTTACGATCATACTCCTGCCTGATCTTCTTCTTTTCAGCTTCCATCAGTTGCAATTTTTCAATTTGGAACTCCTGAGTGGTTAACATACACATCAGTTCATAGGAAAAAGTGTCAGACCTTTCAGATTTAAAAGCACATTACGCCAAATCATGACATCTCTCATTTCATGCTCTGCTGTGGTACAAGTGCCACAGACTCACTGTTGTCTAATAGCAATGTTAACGAAATCTAACAGGGGTGAACAAAGTAGTTCGTCCCATATTTTATTAACTGAATTTGAATTACACAGTTGCACTAAAAGGGCTTGTAAAAGGAGTAGTATTAAATGCAAGACAAGCGGGGGTCTAGTTCAGCAGCACCACTGATGTACGCATATTTAGATGGCAACGAACACAATGTCATCAGTTGATAACACAGACAACTCCTCTTCTTAAGCCCCGCATGGCAACTTGACCAGCACAGACCCCCAGCATTGCCCGATCCCCGCCCAATTCGCTCGACTCACCCCTACCCAAACGGCGCACTGCGCGATCCTACCACGCCGCATGAGATCCGAACCAGCGCGACCCGGATCTCGCCCACCGATCACGGGATCCAGATCTGAAGATCCTCTAGAAGAGAATGCTTGCGCGGGGGAAGGGCGGGGGACACGGGATACCTCGGCGGCGGCGGCCTCGATCTCGACGGCCTTCTCGACGGCCTCCTGGCGGATGAAATCCGTCATCTGCTTCAGCTGCCGCGACACGTCCACGTCCTCCATCTTCGCGGACAACCCCCTTCCGCTGCTCCGCGTGTTCTCAGGTGATCGCCGGGAGGCGGAGTCGCCGCAGCGGTGGGTTTTGCTGATCTCAAGAGGAGGCGATCGTGCCGATTCGTTTTTAATCTGACGCGGTCTCTGCCGGAAGAGGAGAAGAGGTTTTTGTTTTGAGATATTTTTTTTTTCTGTTTTCTCGACAATATCCGACGCGTACACGAGGTTGGACTAGTGGACCTGAACTTGGGCCAGAATTAATGGCCTGGCCCATTAAACAATTTCGGCCCAAATAAACAGACATTGTTCTCCTCAGAGAGGAGAAAGAGAGAGGACAGAGAGGAGGGAGTCACTCCAATAAAAAATAGAAATAATTCGATGTAAGAAACTCTACCTGCATTCGATAGAAAAGAGAAATGGTAGTGTCTCCTTCAATCAAACGAATAATTCGGTGTAAGAAACTCTACCTGTCACATTCGATAGAAAAGAGAAAGAGTAAAAAATAATGCCGTGCCCCTCAAACTATCGAGGCAATCCCATCTGGATCCCCAAACTAACAAAGCGACTATTTGGGTTCCTGATCTTTTGTTACCGCACACCAACAGTCCAAAAACTGCCATGTCAACACTAGTATCCGACGTGGCAATGCCACAGTGGCAGCTACATGCTGGGCCCATGCCAACTTCTCATAAACCCCGTCTCCTTTTCTCTTTCTCATTCTCAAGTCCATTCTCCTCCGTTGTCCCTTGCCGCAGAGAGAGCTGCGTCGACAGTCGACCTGCATGTGCGCACTATATCTGCAGCACGCCCATGGCGGTGCCCTGCTCCGCAGCCAGGTTGGCGCCCAGCGGCTGGTCGACGCCCGCCGCCTGAGACTCCATCACAGACCTCCTCGGCGCTGCATGCCGAACCCGATGCCCTGGAACGGGAACGATGCAATAAAATATATACTGAGATACATTGACTACACCTTGCATTCACCAAGTGATCGATTATATATAGTTATCATATATCATAAAAAAAGGGTGGTAGCGATGATGACAGGAGTAGATCGATATCATGTACGTACACGTACCCGGTCTTCGATCGACAGTAGTAGCAAGCCTCGGCGAGCTGAGCCTACTACGGTGGGCAACACAAAGCTATATCGTCCTGTACTGAGACGGGAACCCGAATGTTTTGATACGTCGGTATCCGCCATACAGCAAATGTAGGAGAAGAAGATGGCCTGGAGTACTCGACTTGTCTCGATCGGGCACACACACAGTTCGTGGAATGGGACGTGTTAGCTTCTGATGTATACTACACACGGTGGTGACTAGCAGGTGAGCGTGAGAGAATCGATGCGCATTTTGTGTCCTAGTGCTTGCAGCCATGGGTATGGGCTGATCGATGCGGCGGAGCTGGTGGTGTGCTCTACACATGGAAGCGGGAGTGGAACAAGCGGCCCGCCACGTCGGAGCGCGCGTGGCTCAAGGCGCGGCAAGGCATGCGCACGCCCGACATGGCCGAGGTTGACATCGTCGACGCGAGACCGGCCGCAGTGACCGGTCCACAATGGGTGATGTCGTGACTCGTGGGTGCGTCATGCTCGGCTACCTCTGCACGCCGGAGTGCAGCAGCTGCCATCATGCTAGGCCCAAAGCGCAGGAGCCGTCTACGGCCGGCCGGGTAGCTGGAAGCCACACCTAGTAAACGACGAAGGGCCTGTGTGTGTCTCATGCGTCGTCGTTCCTCTTCTGGGTGTCGGGCTCGGCGGCACTGGAGGAGGATGCCCGTGCTCTGACCCTGCGTTTTTTACCGACCGTTCATAGCAAACCGCCGGCCTCCGGTTTCGGTAATCCGAGCGGTTACCGGTAAACGGACGGTTTGAAATTTGAATTCAATTGAATTCAAACGGCGCCGGCGAAAACGGTAAAAATCCGGTAAACCGGCGGTTGAGCGGTTTTACCGAAATCGGTTTGAGCGGTTTACCGAGAGGTTTGAGCAGTTTGAACGGTTTTTTCAAAATTCAAAATGTAATTTTTTTTATAAAATGCTAAAAAAATTCCTAAAAATACTTCATGATTTGTAGAATCCAATGATGTCAAAATTACTTAAATTTGAGTGTGTTTAGTATGTTTTTCGACCTTCATGATTTAATGGGCCGGCTGTGTATTTTTTCTTTTTCTTTTTCTTTTTTTCAAACTTAGATTTGAAATTTTTATACCAAACCAACTCCAATTTGACAAATTTTTATACCATTGGCTTCTATAAATCATGAACTATTTTACGTAATTTTTCAACGATTTTTTTTTAAATTTAAATTTTGAATTTGCCTTCTTTTATACCGGCCGGTCCGGTAACCGGCCCGGTATAAACGGTAACCGCGGTTTACCGTCCGGTAGAAAAAACGCAGCTCTGACCTGCCTCCGTTAATTGGTGGCATGATGGACTTGAGAATGAGAAAGAGAAAATGGGCAGGGGGTTTCTAAGAAGTTAGCATGGGCCCAATGTCTAGGTGCCACCGTGGCATAGCCACATCAGATACATTTGTTGACATGGTGGGTTTTTGAACTGCTGGTGTTGGGTAACAATAGATCGCGGGGGCTGGAATAACGTCACATTTAGTTTGAGGGCCCGGATGGGATTGCCTCAATAGTTTGAGGACCTAGCATGGTGTGTCTCCTTCAACCAAACGCACTGGTTTTGCCAAACATATGTTGAGCCCTTGTTCATATAACTTGCAATATACGGACGTGTTAATAGTTGTGTAATGTTTGTATTAATCAACTTAAATAGTAAAATCAACAGGCTTGGCTCCAGGTTCTGAATCCCTAACGCTTCCTATCCCAAGCTCATGTGATGTATTATGCGTGATATATTTCGTATAGATACAGTGCGCTCAAATTATGTCAGATACAATCAGACTAGCAATTAAGTAATTAACTGATGGCTCATCATTTTTGTTGTGCAATCTGACCATATACACAAAGCACAAAGATCTTTATACTCAAACTGCATATATATACATGTACATATACATGCATGAAAGAAAAATCCTGAACAAGCAAACACCCAAGGCAAGAACGCCATCAGCCAGACGTGAAAAGCACAAGATCGATGTTGCCGCTCGAAACGAAACTCATGCAGAACTGCAGCGGGAAGCTTCAGAAGTAGGGGAAGCGCGCCCTCATGGTCGGCGACGGGCAGGACTCCTGGCAGAGGGCGTCGAGCTTCCACCCAGGCAGGGGCACGGCGTCCACCGCGCGCTTCTCTTTGCCCGCCGAGGATGGAGTGCCAGGGCTGATGGGCTCCTTGCCCGCCGCCTTCGCCGCATCGACGGTGCCATCGCCAGCCAACGGCCTTGCCGCCGGCACGATGGTCACCTCCGGCAGCCTGCTCTTCCCCTCCATCTGCGGATCTATCTCCCTTCAAGTCTAAAGAGGCCTTGTCCTAGGCTCCTTGCTGATATCTCTTCTTCACAGTAACTGGATATGGTTTGCAGTTTATATTTACTTTGCAAAGAAGGCGATGGATTTGTCTCCTTTTATGCCACAAGAGAAACGGATAAGATCAAAGTGGGGTGGACATTTCTTCCCGCTCCCGGAGTTAGTGCTGACAGTGATGACTGGTAAGTGCATCATTATCTTCTTCTTGATTTTTAATATTTGTGGCTGGCCTACGTTATCCTCTTTCAGAAACAATCCTGTAGAATGCCACCATGTGTCAGCTATTGTACACGAAGTCAGTCACCAAATGACCAAAGCACCCCATGTGTCAGCTATGTAAACGAAGTCAGTCACCAAACCAGGTAAACAAATTCAAGAAGATAGCAACGCTGCAAAATATCCTGTGATCACTCACACTCAGGTGTCAGCAGTTGAGACAGGAAATGATTACCATATTTTAAGATGCTGATAACATCCTCAAAAGCATGTTCCACGTACATGATCACCCAGAATCTGTAGAAGAAATGGTGCCAACAAATTTTCAGATTCATGAATCATGACTCTTATGTCAATCACAGCAAATTGTGAAAGGGCCCCCCTTGAAGACCAAATATGAGCAACAAGCAGTTCTTCTCTTCCCTTGTCAGTCATCAATCTAGATTCTAGGATCTATACTAGCAGAGGTTGAACTAGGAAAGACCTACAGTACATGGCAACATACATGAGCACTTATACAACAGAAACAACAGGCACGGTGTCAGACCTGGAACCAGAAGCTGTCACAGGCCAAACAGATTGTCGTTGGTGCCAAAGATGGATCCCCCGAACTGCCTCGTGTTCAAGTCTCCCCCATCCAAGGCTGACGGGAACCTGTCGAGCCACTGGGTGAGGATGGGGCCATCAGAGTCCTCCACCCATGCTGACGTCATGTCGATTGTATCCAGCGCGATTGGATCCGCATCAAGCTTCTTCTTCGCCTTTGGTTCAGAGTGCAGCGTGAGATTGTAGTGCACATAGGCTTGGTCGGCCAAAGCCTCCTTGTCAAGCTTGTTGCGCTTTTCGTAGTGGTTCTGAGAGGATTATACTCCAGTCTCTTTGGAAAGTCAGGGTGCTGCAAACCTGGCTGGTTATTCTCACAGCAGCACGTTGCAGTGATGGTGCTGAATCTCCATATTGTTCCCACCACATGCCTGAGCAGAAAAGCCATAAAAATACACTGAGAAAACAGAAATACGAAAGTGTCTAAACGATGTTAAGTTGTATCTGAAATATCTTCAACCTGGATTAATGCATCAACGTTCAAAGGTAATATTCACGGGCTACAAAAAAAAAATGCAACAATGAGATGTACAACGACCTCAAAGTACCATGCCGCTTAGCCACTTTGTGGAATGTAGGATTAAGCCCCAGTGGGGTACCAAGAGAAAAGTTCACATATAACAGCAAATATTTTGACTGCAAAATAACAGTATATGACATATTAACAATTAACAATATATAAATAGGTAGTAATACTGGATACCCCAAGTTCCATTAAAAATAATATTGGATACCACAAAACAACTTTAATGATGTTCGGTTAAATATAGCAACATGAATACAGAAAAGCAATTCAATAATATTAGAACAATGTTGTGGCATTCAAGAATATTATAAGCTGACATAAGACATGATATATGATGATGCATCCTCTTAATGGAATACATGCAAAGCCATGTTAGTGAAAAAAAAGATACGATGCATACCTGGTGAGGTATTGTTGCGGGCCTCTTTAGCAATGTTAGAACCAAACATTCCTTGTGCCTTGCGGAAAGCATGCAATTGTGAAGTGATATCATGCCTTAGGTCAGGGGTTGTAAGAACCTTATCCAGAACCAGGTAGAACTCCTCCTTGATAGTACTGAAAAATTTTATTTCTGGGTTATATTGGATGCTTGGGCTCAGAAAAGCGGCTGCTGAATGAAGAGGTGAATGCAATTCTGTCTGCCATTTCTGCTCCACTATGTCCAGAAATGATTTGCATTTCCCTTCATCCATTATGTAGTATGTCCTAATAGAGTCCGTCACTTTTGTCATAGACTCATATATATAACCAATGGCCGGTTTCCCTCCTGAAACCTCCCTCATGACCCTCAGTAAAGGTTCAGAAACAGCAACTATCTCTTCGACTGCTCTCCAAAGCTCATCATCGTTGAGTATCTCAACACTAGGAATTGACCTACTTGAATATGACGAAGATGAATATTCAGTGCTGTGAAACATTTGCTTCAGCTTTGACCTGTGTTTTAACAAAGATTTCAGTGTGAGAAAATCTGATACAGACTTTGTGATCCCTGAACAAACAAGCTCTTGCCCTGCCATGTATTTTCTCATAAAATCAAGAACCCACTTATTGTTGTAGATAAATCGTGTTATGGTCTGTGCTTGGCAGATGCACTGGTTCACCCAATCAATCTTGGAGAAGTCATCCAACATCGAGTTAATGCAAAAAGATGCACAGGGGGACCAAAAGATGGTGTTGTAGTTCTGCATGATCAGCTTATCTATACTGCCGTAGTTTATGTTTCTGTCAGCAATTATCTGAACAACATTCTCCGGGCCAACTTCCTGAATCACCTCGTCAAAGAGATCATACAAGCCTCTGTGAGTTTTGAAGTGCGAAGAGGCGTCCACTGTTTTGAGGAAGAATGTCCCCATAGGAGACGCCACGGAGAAGTTGATCAGGGCTTTCAGCTTGTTATCAGTCCATGAATCAGCCAATATAGTACAACCAGTTGTCACCCAATCCTTTTCAATCTCTTTTGTTTTCTCCAAAATCTCGGACTTGAGCCTCTGCAACCACTTGTCTCTCAGAACATCTGCTGGCGGCCCTCGGAATCCTGGACCACCAAGTGCCTCAAGCATTTGCTGGTATGAGACTGAGTCAGCTATATTGTAGTCCAACTTATTCTCGAAAAAGAACTCAGCTATGCACCGTTCTGCGTCAATTCTGAAGCGGCGGCGCGCGACTTGCTTGCAGCACCAGATAGTTTCGGTGCCGGAGCAGACACTTCCGGGGCAAGAAGCCGACTCTGCTCAGCAGCAACAGTAACAGCAGGAGAGCTCACTCGCCCCGGAGAAGTAGACAGGGACGGAGCCTCCGGCGCCCTTTTCGGCGCCACCGCCAACTCGGCTACGCGCTGCCTCTTGAGAAGCTGGAACTCCTTGTACTCCTCCTTGGCCGAGATGATGGCCTTCACCTTGTCAATGACGTCTTCCTTCACCTTGGTGCAAGGGTTCACCCCTTTGCTGGGTATCTGGGACAGGTGGAACTTGAGCCTGCTGATGCCGCCGTTGAGAACCTTGTGACAGAACCTGCACCTGACCTTGTTCCCATCCAGCTTGTCGCAGTACTCCCAGCACGCGTCTCTCTCCCCGCACTGGAGCAGTTGGACAGTGAACGTGCAGGAAACAGGACCGCAGCACATTAGCATCGACACATGTAAGTTTTTGGGTTATAGATGGTGCAATCAGAGCAGGGAAATTACTTTATGGTGCGGCGGTAGGTCTTCAGGTTGTGTTATCTGCAAATGAATAAATGTATGGTCCATAAATCAACTAGTTTCCACATTTATTAAAAAAATGCTCCTATGAAATGCAGGTATCGTAACTGATATATATGGGCATATTTGGATCAGCTACAGCTAGTTACTAGCTGGAGGTAAAAATTATCTCAAATTAGCTAAACAAGTGGTTGAAGGTTTAGCTAAAAATTAGCCCACCCATTAGTCCCGTTCATGTTTGGATGCACTACCCATAGATTGGTAACGAAAGATTGAAGTAACGAATGGAAGCAATGTATCACAGTGTATTGAATTAAGTCAGTTAAGAGCTGTATTGGAGGCCCAATTTGGTTTCAGTAAGTCGGGTGGCTTTATAAGTCAAAAAATTTAAAATAAGTGACTTATTTTTTGCCAAACAATAGGGACTTATAAATTCATGGGACTTAAAATTTCACTGCAACCATTTTCTTTTTTTACTCCGACTTATAAGTCACCATTTTTTCTTCTTTTCGACCATAAAGTCGACTTACAACCAAGTAGGCATGACTTATAAGTCATTTGATTTTTAGTCCGACTTAATAAGTCACCTAACTTATGAGAACCAAACGCAGGGCCTTAATTCAGGCCGCTGCTTAGTTCTCATAAGTCAGTGATTTATTAAGTCGGACTAAAAATTAGTGACTTATAAGTCATGCGCCTGTTGGCAGAACCGACTTATAAGTCGAGGAAAAAAAGAAAAAATGGGTGACTTATAAGTCGAGGTGAAAAAAGAAGAAAAATGGTTCTGCTGACTTTATAAGTCCCGTCTCTATGTTTAAAAAAATAAATCACTTATTTTGAATTTTTGACTTATAAGTCACCGACTTATGGAAACCAAAACATACCCCCTAAGTCAAGAGCTGTATTGAATTAAGTCAGTTAAACGAAACCCTCTGAACCAGTTCAATTAGATGAGGGGTGATCATGGGTCAGATTCTAGCCTCTATACTATGAACTATACCATGAATTGGCTTTCCCACTAAACTGCAAGTCTGCAACACTACCATATGGGTCTTGTTTGTATCAGTTGATCCGAGGTCAGAAGCAGCCACGAGCTGAGGTGAGCAGCAAAACGTAGCGGCGACTGATTGGTCCCCGTTCCCCCAAATTAACCCCGTCTTGCTCCCCTCCAAACGCCCGGGATTTGAGCTCCCCATCATGAGGAGCAGAAATGTTTAGTCCAGACATCCAAACCTCATGGAAGACGGATCCAATTGGATCGCAAGCTAAGCTACTAGCACCCCCTAACTAATGATTCGCAGGCGAGATAGATCTGGAAGTTCTCGAGCTCTGCAAATCGTGGGAGACGAGCAGGAGGTGGTGGTGCTGACCTGACCTGAGCCGCCTCCGAGCTGAGGCGAGCAGCAGAGCTCTTCTGCTCCCGTGCCGTCCCGGAGTTTATTTCGGTGAGGGAAGAGGGGATATTTTTCTGTTTCTCCTCGATTTATCGCCGAGCTCTTGTGGGCGGTCGTCGGCTGGCCGTCGCCGAGCGGAGTCGTGGGAAGGCTGCGGGTGGGGTGGGGAGTCGGGAACAAGAAGACGGGTGCGCGAGATGCCACGAGATGATGGAGAGATAACGGCTCTCTCTTGGCTCTTGTCTAGCTTGTCGTCCCCCTCGACAAGTGCGAGAGAGAGGAGAGGCGTCGTCTTTCTCGCATACGAAAACAATTTGGGCTAGGGAGATTTCGTGAGGCAGGCCCTAGGCATACTGGGCCTTGGTGGGCCGGCCCGAGAGCGAGGACGAACGGCCCGGCTCGGTGCGCAAGCGAAACAGACTGGGAGAAAGTCCGACGGACGGTTCTCGGTTGTTGCCTCGCTTGCTCTAGCTGCTTCCCTTCCACCCGGTAAGCAGGGGAGACGGGGAAGACGAGGCGAGGCGAGGCGAGCGAGATCCTGCGTTCAACGTTCAACAATGGTTGAAGGGGGTGGGTCTCGTGACGTGGGCGAGGCCCGGACGCGGTTGTTTGCGGCCCGCAGGTTGACTGACGACTCAAGTCAGGCGCACGCTGTGCGTGCACGCTGGACGAGCCCAAGGCGTTCGGCGAAATGCCTCCCCTACCAGAGCGCGTCGTGGGCGAGTCTTGCATTCGTGAGAACCCGATCGGCGCCAGCAAGGCAAAAGGTAATGCCAGTTTCTTGATGTCAACTCTGTGTATGTGTGTGTGGTTTCAGAAACTTGCCTGATCGAGCCTTCACTATGTCACTGCAAATTGGAGAGCAATCCGGCATCACGTTGACTGGACACCAGATTTTGCAAAGATTATTCTGTTTAGAATTCAGATATAGTAGGTCATGTACTAATATAATATCGGCCTCAATTCAACGAGCCAATAATGAAACTTGCTACTGTGTCAGGATAGGATCCAGGTCAACCTTCTTAGCTTGGACCTTGAAAATAGGGGCCTGTTGACTGACGAAACATATCTCTTCCTTGTGTTGACAAGAAGTACCCCTAAAATATCTGTTCGGTTAGCTTGGACCTGGAAAATAGGCCATTGCATATATATCTGTTCGGTTAGGAGGGACTAAGCATATATAATATTGGGTTGACAAGAAGTACCCCCCCTAAAATGGTGGACACAAGCAGTTTGAGGTTCTTACTCATCTTCCTTCGCTTTACTCCTAAATATTGTACTACTTGTTTTAAGAGAAATGGAACACGTCGAAAGCAACTTAAAAACTACCTTGATTTGGCATCAGTAGAAATTGTACTACGACATGATAGGTGTCGGGAAAAAAGATGAAAGAAAGACGGCAATAGTTTTAACCAAAGAAATTGATTGGTGATAAATATATGCTTGTTTGTGCTGATGAATGCAATTAGATGACTAATACATCCAAACAAATAAAAATATTTACAAAGGTTATTTTAAGAAAAATCCAAATGTTATATAATAAAACGAAAAAAAAGTTACCGACGCTATTTGTGTGGGCCTCCTAATACTAGTATGAAAGAGATGCAAGTGGACATCATGTTGAGTTGTTGACTGCTAACCAATTTTGCATATATTTTTTTCCCTGAATAATAAATAAAGTAATAGAAAACTGAAATATCTGCGTCTAGCTCAATAACTCCCACAAATAATGGACTTACTATCGTGTGATGCTACAAGCCATATGCCACTGCCAACCATATGTGACCTGAGAAAAATATGCGAGGACACTCTTCACTTATGAGCAGAGCTCTTCCTCTCTTTTTGCTGCTTTTGCATGTATATAATGATACTCTATACTACTTGGTTAGGTGGGATTGAGCTCATACATCAGTTACCTGGTTAGCAAGGAGTATTCCCTGAAATGGAGAAGACAGGCAATTGTAGGTCCTTGTCCTCTTCTTCCTTCCTTTTAGTACTTCCCTGCCTAGTCAACCTTGTATATTCATGCTGCAAATTTGCATATGCAATAGACACCATCCTTCTAGGTCAAATCCTAAATGTAAACCAAAGTCTAGTCTCAAAAAATGGTGCCTTCAAGTTGGGTTCTGACTGCACGACACTACTAGATAACGAGAACTTCCGTGGCGGTCAAAAATACATTTTCCGTGGCGGGTTTTGCGCCCGCCATGGAGGTAGGGTCGCGGAAAATCGAAGAACTTCCGTGGCGGTTATTTTTGCCCGCCACCGTTAATGAAAAAAAAACGAGAGCCCGCATCCAAAGCCCATCCGGGCCCATCCGCGAGCCCATCCGGCGCTGGGGTTCCACCTCCCGCCGCGGATCCGATCCTCCGACCACGGGCCGGGATCGGGCCCCTGAGGCGGTCGAAGCACGGCTCCTGGAGGTCGATGGGAACGCGGATCATGCGCCGGCCGCCCGGATGAGCTCGAGGTGGAGAGGGCGGCGCCCGCTCGATGTGGTGGCCGAGCTCCGTGCGCCACCTCGCCCCGCCGGATCCGCCGTGTTGGGCGCCCGCCCTCGGCCTGCGTGGCGGATCCGAGCGCCGCCGCGGATCTGACGCGGAAGGCAGCGCCCGTCGGAGGAGCGCGCCGCCCGCCCGCCCGCCGCCGAGCCGGCGCCTTGCCGGGGGGAGGCCATGCTTGCCTTGAGAAGTGACGGGAGGATGGAGGGGTGGGGAGAGAGAAGTCTTGAGGAGAGAGAGAGAGTCTGGTGGTGTGTGTGGTGGCCGAGTGAGTGGTCTTGGAAACCCTAACTCCCCCTCTCTATATATACGAGCCCGGTTTCGGATTGATTTTGGGGCTTTTTTTCGGGTTCTTTGGGCTGGCTAGTTGGGCTTCATTTACCATGGCGGTTTTTTAAAAAAACCGCCACGGTTAATTGATTTACCGTGATTTGCTATTAAAACCGCCATGGTTAATAAAAAATGACCGCCACGGTTAATCACGATATTAACCGTGGCGGTTTTAAAAAGCCCGCCACGGAAAATGATTTTCAAACACCATGCAAGTTCAATCCTGTAGTAGTGCGAATCCTCAAGATGATTTTGATTCCTTTTGTGGTTTGGGCATCTGGTTTGCTAACTCATCATCTTGCAAAATTTATTTTCCTGTTTGGCAACCTGCTCTGAATCCCGGTGGTGGTTTTTCTCATCATATAACCTCTCACTCTCAGAGGAAGGCGTGCTACAGATTCATGACGATTATTTTTTTTATTGGTCCTCATCACCCTACATGAGAACCACTTCTATCTCTGCTGTTGCAGTGCTTCTTGACAATGGAGATCTTGTAATAAGAGACAAAGCAAACAGTTCCATGGTAATTTGGCAGAGCTTCGATAGCCCAACTACCATACTGCTCTCTGGAGGATACCTGGATTCAATATGATCACCGGCAAGAACGTCACGCTTGTTAATTCTTTTTATTCTGTTGGCCTTGGGTTACTTACATATACACTGTCATTGGATACAACTAGTTGGAGAGGTTTTATTATACAGCAGAGTCCTGGTGATCTCATATTTGCTGGTACCTTCCCTAGATGGATGGTTATTCATGAACATGAGGACTATGCACTAACATTCAATCTTGCACATACATACTTACATCTAGATAGATTCGGGTTTATTAGACTTGCTAAACAAGGGGCATGCGATTCCATACTATGGTCTGCCCCAGAAAGTTTATGCGACTTCAATTCATACTGTGGACCTTACGGCCTGTGCAAAAGGTCAGGCTCTTGCATGTGCCCTGTTGGTTTTGATACACCATCAACAGAAGCATGGTATGCTGAAGGTTGTCCAAGAAAGGAACCTATGCGTTGCGAAAACAATGCTACACATCCAGAAGTGACATTTAATATAATAGATGGCATCCTTAGATATCCTCAGTTTGCTTTGACGCTGGAAGTTACAAACATGAATGGGTGTGAATCGTCCTGCTTAAGGGACTGCGCTTGTACTGCCTTTGCTTACAATACAAGTTGCTTAGTCTGGTATTGGAAGCTGTGGAATACAGTAGTGCTTGACTCTGGTACAAATGGCAGCCGTATGTACATACGTGTAGCTACCAAACAACAATCAGGTTCTCGAACTGTTCCATGGAAAAGAGTGGTTCTTGAATCAATGATCGGTGTGACAGACTTCATTGTTTTAGTCTGATTGTTTTGTTGAGACAAAGAAGAAAGCTTGAAAAGGCTAGATCAGTGGGTGACCATGGAAGTCTTGTGGTATTCTCGTTTGTGGAAATAAAGAACGCAACTAAAAAATTCTCTGAAAAAACTTGGTGAAGGAGGATTTGGCTGCGTTTTCAAAGGGATGTTGCCAAGCTGCACTGTTGTGGCTATAAAGAAGCTAAAAGACCTCAAACAGGGCAACAAGCAATTTCGAGCAGAGGTGCAGACCATAGGTATGATTCAGCACATCAATATTGTATGTTTGCTTGGGTTTTGCAGCGAAGATAGTGGAAGGTTCCTAGTGTATGAATATATGTCAAATGGTTCTTTGAGCAACCACCTGTTTTCCAAGAGTTCCTTTAAGTTAACCTGGGAGCAGCGATACTCGATTGCATTCAATTGCACGAGGACTGGCTTATCTCCAGGGGCAGGTTGTTCACATGCTGGAAGGTGTTATGGATGTTCAAGTCCCTTCTATACCCAGGTCACTGCAAAATCTCACTTCGGCATGGAGGGATTCTACCTCTCCAGATTTTTACATTTCTGAAGGCTCTTTTTTAGTCCAATGTGAGCCTCTATTATTTATTAAACTGTTTCAGAACTGAATCCGAATGACACATGCACGCACAGTTGTTGTGTATTGCAGTTTTACTTTATTCTTGGACTTGAAGATTGTTGTATTGAGTATTGCAAAATGTGTTAAAATTTTTATTGATGAGCTTTGCTGCGGTACTCGATAAGTGATGTTATGTATCAAATTTAGGACTTATGATGATGATGAATTACTGAACAGTTAACATTCATGACTAGTTGTAGTCTTTTTCTAAATGCACCATGCACACCTTGAGTTTTACTTGTGAAGCAAACTTGTGTATGAGACTATCAGTGAGTAGATGGTAAATGGTTCTTTTGAGCAACCACTAT